>JBAMAW010002076.1:0-232406 GCA_037043295.1 Amiota minor | reverse complement strand
GAGCGGGCCGCTATGTTTTTATATACAAAGTTTACAGTTTTTCTGTAGTGTATTAAGTATAAGCTGTTAATTATGGTATTTACATTAAAACAATGTATCAAGGATCCCGCCAACTATCAACAGGAAAGAATGTGTATTGTATACCAGATTCAGACTAGGCCACACAAAGTTTTCACATGAACATCTTTTCAACAAGTACACCAGTACCAACTTGCAATTTTTGCAACTCAGGTACACTAAGTGTGGGCCATCTCACTGACAACTGCAGTCGAGTCCAATCCCTGTGTAACTCCCTTCACATCCCTCCACTTCGCCATCTACTTACAGAAACCAGTCAAATTAACTTAAAAAATTTCATATTACTAATAAATAAATTAAATCTAAATCATTTAGTCTAAGTATGTTAATATTGTAAATAACAAAAAAAAAAAAGATTCTGATCTCATCTAGCTCAAGGCCTTTGTTGCTTCAGCTTTAATATTGTATTTTAGAATTAAGTTTTCTATTGTACAATAAATAATAAATAAATTTACATTAAAATGAATATTGATAATTTGCCCTAATAATAATTTACCATATTGATCATGAACGTGCCTCAATATTCGTATCTACATAAATGGTATTCTGGGTGGAAAAAGTCGTTTCGAAACTAGATCTAGGGGCGGTAAATGCGATGGGATTATTGGATATGAAAATCCATTGTAGGTTGCAACTGTTGGTATATTCTGCTTGTCCATAGTTGTTTTAAAAGTGGAATAAACTCGAATACTATTATTGGAGACGAATCAAAGCAAATTTACCAGAATTATGATTTTCAAAATATTTTCGTGTTGATTAGAAGTTAACTTCAAATCATTTTTAAACCAAAATCTGTCACAGACAGCACATGAACTGTGCTGAAATTGAGAAAAGTAGATTGTTTATTGGGAAATCATCAATTTCACTAATAATAACAGCGTTGGGTTCTACGAGTGGTTCGTGGAATTTTGGAAGTTGTTAATCATCAGTACGAGAGTCAATAGACAAGTACTTAGCCTCACCGCGCGATAGGGCTGCTATTACAAAAGAGTGTTACCATCGTGAGATGGCAAAAATGTAAACGAATAAAATTCAGTGATTCATTTACTCGAAAGTGGCAGAAAGTTCGCACGTTAGCGTAGGGTCTCCGCAAAAGTGCAAGAAACGTGATCTGTTAACGCATTTCTCGCTGGTATTGATCCACCGGAGAATTTTCGTTGAAAAATTGTGAGATTCATTATTTTAGGTCCTAGTTGACAATTCCGTTTTAATTTTTGAAAATAATGCTTCCTTGTCCTTTTTAGGACATGTTGCGAAAACGAAACAACTGGCGGATCCATTAACAATATTTGCAAATTTTCACTATTATGCGATATTTCCATAGAGTTTCACAGTAATGCAGTAATTTCATTTTAAATATTCTTTATTATAGTTACATAATATAAATACATAAATCAAAAAGAAAAGTTTACTATTTGGTGTAAAAAATTCATCAACAAAAAGGCGAAAAAAGTTAAATTAGGCAGCTAACATTTCGGAACTTATATTCTAGTTTGATATTGTTGAAAACATTTGGGGTGCATGTGCTTATCACATTTCTCTCATTTGCAAATGGTATTATTTTGGCACAAGCCACAACGATATCGATTATAGCTTGGACTAAGTTCATGGCCCACACTGTTATAGCGAACACTATCAATTGGTTTGCATGTACATAAAAAATGGATTCAATAATACAAATATTTTATTCATTTTCATTTTCCCTATACATACTCATTTTTACAAAACCATACACAAAATTTTGTTTACGTTTTTTACGTTGTTGATGCTATGCTTCTTGTACTTTGCGTGTTGTTGTAATTGTTGCATTTACTCCTATCATTTACTGATAACTGATTGCGCACAAGAGTATTGCTATGCGCTCTTCTCTTTCTGAATTATTATTCACTGAGACCGTAGCAAAACAGAGAGTGTGTTATTGTTGCATATAAATTCTATAAACTGGAAACCGTACAAACTTATTGACCAAAGACTTACTCAAAATTCCAACGAAAAAAAAATTGGAATGCTTTTTTCGTGAGCGTATTGTCCCGTTATGCTCACTATGAAAATTAATGTAGTTGTCATAGTGTTATAATTTATTTAAAAAGCATTTTCTGCCACTACTACAATGCAGTTTCTCATTGTTTACATAGCAAAGTTTCTTTAAATGTGATTTTAGAATTAAATTCAAATAATCATTATTATCATTTAAGTCTAATCATTATTATCATTTCATCCATACTAGAAGGGAAAGAAAACATTGTTTAGTGTAGATCTTTTTTTTTTTTCAAAAAAACAATTATGCCAAGTCGTTTAAATATAGGTCTTAGCAGAAACACAAGCATCTGCGAGGTGTAACTGTGTCGCACAATCAATCGATCAAAGTTTGGTAAGACTTTTACAAGATTTGTTATCGTAATCCATGCAAATAAAGCGTCTGCTAGAAAACACATCGGCCGTTATAATGCCACATCTACGAGTGAAGTTGCAGTTGGGGAGAAGACGGATATACTATAAATGTTACTCAAGTTGACCCAGTTACTGGAATACCTCTACGTAAAACAGTTTCACGCATGAACTGTTATTGTTATCGACTAATGTAAATGTACTGGTTCAACAATACGCGTGATCACTCCACTTCACAAAATTTCATAACGTTTCGTTTTCACATTCCTTTGTTCAAAATTTTCACTCTCGACACCAGTTCAAGGAGAGTAAACAAATTGGTACTTCTCAATTGTTCTCTCTGTTACTTGCTCGCTTCTGTCTTCCTCGTTACTAGTCCCAAGTGAATAAGAAAAGGGACTAGAGAATAAGTACTGAAAAAGGGACTATTGCCACCGAGCATATTACTGGGTAATAATGCACGCACACACACACAAAAATAAGAATAATGCAAATTGGAAAAGTGCACGCACACACATTAATTTAGGAAAACGCACACAGACAAAAAATGAATTCGGTAAGCTGCGTAAAAGAACTTCGTTCCAAAACTGAATGACATACAAACATACAGACAGACAGGCAGACAGACCGATCGCCGAAAATGCCATTAAAGGTACACGATGGAAAGGTGGCGCTAAGAAATATTGTGCTATAGTGACGATCGATATTCAAAAAGCGTTTAACACTGCATGCCACTTTGCTCACATATTAGCTCTTAGAAGGTTCAACGTTCCACAGTACCTGATCACAGTGGTAGCCGACTATTTTAGCAGAAGATGGTTAACTTACTGTGCGGGGGGCAGAGAGCTCGAGTATGAAGTCTCAGGAGGTGTACCACAGAGGTCAGTTTTAGGCCCCCTGCCATGGAATGCTTCGTATGATGGCGTCCTAAATATTGAAATGCCCAACAACGTAAGGGTGGTGGCCTTTGCCGATGTACTGGTAATTGTGGTGGTGGCTTAGTTTATAGATGAGCTCAGGCTTGTCTGCAACGATGCTGTGAGGAGAGTTGGTGTCTGGCTGAGCCAAAAAGATTTTCGCCTTGTCGAGCATAAAACTGAAGTACGGCTTGTCAGCAAACGCAAACCGAGGGAACACCTTAGCGTAACGGTTGGTGACCTCGAAATTGCGTCACAGCCATCTTTGAGGTATTTGGGAGTGGAATTGGACTCAAAAATGACGTTCAAGCAACATTTGGCGCACACCGCAGCTAATACATGAAAAGTATCAGAGGCTGTCCTAAGTCTGATGCCTACCTATGGAGGACTACGAGAGCGCAAGCGACGACTGTTGGCAAGTGTCGTAACGTCGGTTCTAGTCTTTGATGTGCCGATTTGGATGGAAGCTAGTAAAATACATTCACACATAAGAGAAGTGAACGCAGTCTACAGCTCATGTGCTATCCGTGTCTGCGCTCCTCTTTGAAGGGTATCCAGCGATGCGATCCTGGTAATGGCGAGTACGATGCCTGTTGACATAGTGGTTGCAGAAAAAAGTCGGCTTTTTGACGCTAAGAAGAGCACTGGTGAAGTGAGAAGGCTAGATGAAAGGACCTCAGTTTGGTGGAGTGGCAGCGGAGATGGCAAAATTCTGACAAAGGCAGGTGGACCCATCGGCTCCTTAATAACGTCGAAGAATGGGTCGGCAGAAAGTTCGGCGAGGTCAACCATCACCTAGCGCAGTTCCTAAGCGGTCACGGGTGTTTTAAAGAATATCTGCATAAGCGAGGATATGATGATGAGCCCTACTGTCCGAGACAGAACACGTCTTCCTGCATTGCCCAAGATTTGATGTTGCCAGATCAATGATCTCATTTGCGTTTGGTGAAGTGCCGAAGCGCAGCTGAATTGGCGTAATGCTTTGCGGTAGTGCCAGGGGGACTGTATTACTTGGGGCGATGGGGTTTCGTGGACGCAAGTCCCACACTTCGAATAGTAGAATCGTTTTGCTTTCAATGCTTTCCCATCGGGGGCATAAAAAAAAACAGACAGACAGCCACACAGACAGACAGCAGATAGACGGATGAACTCACAGACGGACATGGCTAAATCAACTCATTTCGTCGAGCTGATCAAAATATTTATAAGTACTCTATGAGGTCTCCGCTATCTCCATCTATGTGTTACAAACCTCATGACAAAGATATAACGTTGCGTGACAAATACAAAAATAAAGGATTACACGTTGAGAAAACCTAACTTTTACGAAAACTAATGGCCGTTGATAATTAATTAAAATATTCTAATGGTGGATTAAAATCATCGTCGCAGGGAGAATGACATCTCTTATTCATTTTGTTAATTTTACACAAAATTTCGGTAATTAATTTGAAGAAATTGAATTGGAACCTTACCAATCCAGATCCGTTGGTATTAATGGCATCCGGGGAATTAAAACGACTTCTCTAGTTCTACATCCAGTCAGTATTGTGCACTCTATTATTTAGTTTTTTAATGATTTTATCTGTAACCGTGTACCATTACACAATTTTTGGTGGATTAAGGTTCCGTTATAAAATAATGGGGCACCCTACTTTTGAGTCTGTGCGGCGCAAATCGCACAATGCTCTATCTAATGTTTCAACGAAAGACTTGTTCACATTGTAGCTTCGTCACAAACAATTAATGAACAGTTGCACATCAATTTTCCAGTATTGCTTTTTTTTGAAAAACTACATACACTGGTAGTATCTTCAGTGGGAATTTTTAGAGGAAGTTTAAACGTTGCGTGTACGGTTCGGCCTCCCTGTAAAAGTGTAGCTGCAATTCCGGATGATGCAACAGCTATTGCAATTTTACCAACAGATGTTACTTTAGTTAAGAGCAAGTTAATTAGAAATGTTTTTCCTTCGTTCCTATCAACCGATGTTAATAACGCATCGCATACTTTTTTTTTGATTGATGTTCATGCGATGTTCATCTTGAGCTATAATTTGTAATAGTCTAGGTTGATCATAAGATGTTTATCTTGTGTATTACTGTTTAAATTCGAGTTAGCTATATTTGTAGGCATCGGCAGTCCAAAATCTTTAATTGATTTATCCGAAAGAACTTCTACTACTTTGTTTAATTCTAAGAAAGCTTCGTTAAAAATATGATCTCTCTTCGTCGCTGAATCTGCATGTCTTCAGCCATATTCTTGATACTTATTCCAGACAAACAAATACCTCAATGACCTCGCTGAACAGCATATAGCAGCTTCCGAAAGTGTATTATCCGTTGGAAGGTCTTAGCAGTATTATTCCATGTATAAAAGCTTGGAACTTTGTCATATGTCAAGGTTTTTGCAAAATTGTCTTAAGCACATAATTTTAAATATGCTAATAACATTGTATCCTGCGAATTTGTAACAACATCGGTACTGTTGTCTTCAGTAAAATAAACTCTCTGGCCATTTTCCAAATGAACGGCGAGATGGGTTATTGTGGACGCTCGGTTATGCATGTTGAATGATAAAGTCCTCCCGACTGATTCCAACCTGAAAATGTAACGACCAGGTTGATATTTCTCTACCTCATTTGGCAATTGTATGCTAAATGTAGCTTGATCGGTACCTTTATTAATATATTTTGTAACATATTGTATTGATTTAATAGAACTGCGATTATATGATCGTCGAAAATTTTCCAGCGGTAGTCAATTTCGTGGTTTCGCAAAGTTCTAGAATATGTCGATGACATTAAGATATCCATAATCATTGTTTGATGATTGGCATTAGAATGATTTTAGAAATTTTTTGGTACACTTACCTTCACGCATACATAGAGAATTAGAATTGAAAGATCCTCAAGGGCCATGTATCATATGTTTTGTTACACTTTCGTACAGGATTGGATCAATTTCTTTATTTGGTAACACCTTTGAAATGACGCTATCAATTTGGTCCGGTATAATTTTATTCTTTAACCATACCAGCAAATGGACATGTGGCAACCACGTTTCTGCCATTCTATAGTGTACATGTGGCATCGAGCTGGACCAAATATGTGAGCATTGTTTATGAGAAATAGGAGTTTCTGCACTTCTAAATGAAATACTCTGCTCACTATGACATATCTGTCTTATGGATTTAAATTGAAGTAAACATTTTCTTTGATTTCTGCCATTGCGGGTTACATATTGCAGTCATAAATAGATCAGGTTTACCGTAATGTCTCACATGAGTCATGGCATCCTGTGATTTTTTCATGTAAATATAGAGGCCCACCAGTGAATGGTGAAGCCAGTATCAATATCTGTCCAATTTCGTTGCTGTGTTGATTCGACTGTAAAACATTCTGAAGATGAATATAGTTTTTTGCTCCCAATTTAGTTTCATTGTTTCGGGTGCAAGCTAATCACTCCGATTCAATTTTCGCATATTGATCGACTAAATATTGGATCGTTAACATTCCATACCTCAGTAAGAGGTTAAAATGTGCATGTCTTATCATTATTCGATAACAATAATAGTTCAAGCATGAAACTGTTTCAAGTAGAGGTGTTCCACTTCTCCCCAACATAGCATCAAAAGATACCGTAAGATATCATAAGATCGGTGCAACTCGGATATTCTGTTCAAGTTATCGTCACGATTGTGCAATACAATATCAAATTGTATCAAATTGATGTCCAGCTATCACAACTTCAGAGTAGGATTTGCAAACCGAAGGCGTGGGGTTCGAGTCCAGCAATGAGAATTTTTTTATTTTTTATTTTTGATGTGACTGAAACATTTTTGGTTTGGGCAGGATTAAATTTGAAATCGTCATAGGCAGTTTTGGTTAACGCTTTTCTTGTCGATCAGAAATTAACCAACGCGTTGCTTGGCTAGTGTTTAGATGATGGACCCAACACAAATAGTTCCTGAAAACGTGATTTTTAAATTTTGTTTGGTTTTTTTTTTAGTTTTTATAGTTTTTTAAACTCTTTGTAACTACAACAAATAAGCGGCAATACAACAAAACTCATTTTAGGTTAATATAAATTTATTAAAGTTTAATAATACATATAGAAATATTAATAAATCGGAAAATTGAATTAAATAAAATGAAAGTGAAATACTTTAAGTACGCACGATCATAAATACCTCAATACCCTACTGTGTAAAGAGCCGGCTTGGCAGATGACTCAAAACAACAGAGAGTGTGTCCTCCCCTTCTAAAATTTTGTAACTGCAGCAAATAAAAGGCAATACAACAAAACTCATTTTAGGTTAATATAAAATTATTTAAGTTTAATAAATAAAATAATATTTATAAATCGAAAAATTGCAAGTGGAGAAAGCGAGAAGAATAAAATAGTCAAAGCAAAATAAGTTAAGGTGATTATGTGTGAGTATGTGTATTGCCAAGTATCGCTTGCATGTGATGATGTGTGGGGAGAGAAAGAGAGAGAAGAGAATAAATACGATAAAATATGAAATAAAGTGTAATTTAAACTCTTGGACTTGCGAGCGAGATGAAATAAGCGCATGCAGTGTCCCAATAGCATTCGATTGTATTTTGAAAATCTTCACGTAGATCAGTATCAAACGGACCATAAGGGCACCTAGACACGGTACAACATCGCCGACATCATATTGTTTTGCTGCTTTACTTCGTACATTATACGTTTTCTTGTTTTCGTTCTGTAGCTTCAAAATCTGTGTTTTTGCCTTTGCACGCAAATTGTTGCGTTCATCGGTGAATATAGCCACTGTCTCCTTGTAAGGACTATCGGTAAAAGCTGTTGTCGTTGCTGTTATTGATGTACCACTGAATACACCAGCACCCTCAAGATAGCTTGTGTGCTCCTTTATGGACTCCATTTGTCACAGTGTATTCGATAATTTTAATTGCAGTGTATTACGTTTGTTTAGCATATATAAAGCCATGTCCACTTTCTTTTGCAAATCTTCGCTAGTAGAACTGCCAGATGCCAATGGAGTTTGCAATTTGAATGGATCATATTTTGCGGCCAGGCGACCGTTTTCAGCCGGGCGTATAGCCAATTGCTCTTTGAATGTGACTATTTCTACTTCCTGTTCCTCAAGAACTTTCTTCATATTCGCCACTAGAACTTCTTTATCACTATCCACCACCAGCCGTTGTTGCCCTTGTTCATCTTGATTAGAAGACTTTTCTCCAATTTCTTTAATATTCTCTGCTGTGGCTGGTGATGCAATGCTGGTATTCTCTGGACTGGTTTTTAGTTGACTATTCAGTTTAACAAATTCTTCAGTGAGTTGATCGATTTGTCTACGCAATTCCATTTCGGAGTCCTTGTAGAACAACTAATGCTGTTGCATATAAACTTGCCATTGTTGACCCAATTCCGAACACTTTTGTTCAATAATCTGCTCGCGCTCCTGCTATGTTAAACTACCACCAACAACAACATTACCAACACTTACTTGCTTGGCCGCTTTACTTGCTGCTTCATTTATATTGGACTCTAGTTCATTCACTGCATTAATTTTCATCATGTTGTTTTCGTCATTCATTTACATGTTGTTCACGACCTTGCGCACTTGTACACCTTTGGCATTAAATACTAGTTCCGCCTGTTCACAAAGTTCTTCACCTACAACCAATTTTACATCAAGGCATCTAACCACCTGAAAATCCAACACGAAACATTCTCCATCAATTGTGGCTGTTTCTTTGAAATGCCCAATAGGTTGAACTTTACTCGCGCCACGATCACTAACAAAACCAACAAGTATTATACCGCTGTTTTCTAACTTCGGCGTTCTCATTTCGTAGTAAAAATCTTCTCGAACTATATTGTACTTGCTTCCAGTGTCAAACAAAGCATTACATTTTTTGTTTTTTACGCCGATTTCTTTACGTGTTAGTTCATTCTTCGACTGTATGTGCCCAAATTGAAAACATTTATAACATTGTTTGCCCTTTCCTTTGTTCTGACAATTACTCGATATATGACCATTTCCACCACAATTATGACAGTTCACCTTTTTCTTCACACTCTTGTTCACATCGCCTTTCTTGTCTTTGTCTGGCATATTATTTACATTGCGTTTTAATGTTTCATTCTAATTTTGGTTCTCTTTTTCAATATTCAATTTGTCTTTTAACTCACTCAAATCTTTGCATTGTACAAAATTGTTTTGTTTGCTGTTTTAACATCTATGCCGTAAATTACATATTTCATCAAAGTGTCGTCTGTAAGTTTTCCTCGTGAAGCAAAGACGGTAGAAATATTTAACTACCCTCGTCGTTGCCACGCTTGCTTTGAGAAAGTTGTTTATGAATGAGTTTGCTGCTCACTTTTGATTCAAATTCACTAAGCTATTATTTTTTGAGAGAGTTAATCCTCTTTCACTCAAGACAAATCAAATACAAATAACTTTGCAATCCCTTTTAATGTTTTTTTTGACGAATATGAATTTCTGTAATTCATTCCAACATATCAACCACGCCTGTTCCTCAAATTCCTCCATCCATGTCTCGACAGAAATTGTGTTCGTACCATCAAAATTCCGTATACTTTCCTCTATATCACGAAAACTGATCGCGAAGCAAGGCGCCGTTAATTTGGTGCCTACGTCGTTCAGTTGTTCACAAAATCTGCTGTTGCGGCGATTATCTGTATGCACACTCATGTCATTTCTGCTTTGTGATCTTATTCTCATTGCTACCGCCGACGTCTTATTCGTCGTTGGATTCATCATCCGATGGTTCTTCTTTTGTCATCAACAACTTATGAAAACGCCACATATTGACACAAGATCAACTTGAGTCAAATTTTCTTCCACATATTGCTTCTTCAATACACCCTTTTCGTCGTTTTCTACGAAATTGAAGCCAGAAAACTCGCGCAATCGTTGTCGATTCCTTCTGTCCCCTTCACTCTCGAACACAAACATGTGAAGTGCAGTTACGCTCTCTTTTTTGCTTGATGTTAAACTCGCATTTATTAATTATCCCAATGCCGCCATCGTCGTTAAGAATTATGAGAATTTTCTTTTTTTTTTTAAACAAGGACGAGCTCCCAAAATGTAGGTTAGTTTATTGGTTTCAGTTTTGTTAAATGTTTCTGTTTATAATATTAGAAAAATACAAATTAAATCATCGCTGTAGCCCTTGTTCGTTCCTGCTACTTGCGTCGTTGTTGCTTTTGTTTCTCGTTACTGCTTCTGTTTCTCATCGTCGCTATCATCACTATTGCTTTACGTTGTCGTTGTCTACGTTGTTGATCATTCACCCCCACATATATGTAAAAGACCTTAGGCTTTATTAATTTCAATAACGGTTTATTCAAGTAATAAATGTAAAAGGTCTTAGGCTTTAATAATTCAAAACAAAAAAATTATACAAATAATACATCTTTCATTTAACACAACTGCTCGCGCTCAACTTCTGTTTGCGACTGTCAATACTCTTCTCTTTTATCTCTAACTGCTGCTTCTTCTTCTTTCTCTCTGTACTGCTCAGAGATGCCAACCGTGCTGTCCTCGCACAGTTGACATGGCTACTCCAATCTACATATACGCATGTTGGAAAAGAAATGTAGTACCGTGTCTGGGTGTCTTTAAGTTAAGGTAAATGTGTATGTGTTTGAAACTTTTTGACGTGGGATCAAAATGAAATGAGCACATTAGTGACGTTAACATCAACTTTGTTGCAAATGATGCCGAACCACTCATTCAGTTTTTAAAGGATATACATACTTACATAACACAAGTCAACTCATACCAACAACCAACTACAAAAGTACAATTGATGCGATCTTCTCGAGGTTACTGGATTTAGAATCAGTAATGTATATATCATACTTTAACTATCATCGACCAAAAATCGGATATATTCACCTAATACTAATTTGCTTGAGTTTACATCTTTCGTACATCTTGGTTTCAGCGAAAAATTTCAAACTGTTGTGAGATACACAGATTTCAGCAAAGCATTTGACTCCGTAAATCATAATCTGCTTTAACATAACCTTGACCTTTTAGGTTTCTCGCAACATCTTCTTTATTGGATTTCCTCTTATTTAAAAAATAGAACTCAACGAGTGTTATTTAACTCCACTCTTTCTAGTTGTTGTCACTTCTGGTGTTCCTCTTGGCCCATTATTGTTCAATCTGTTTACAAACGATCTTCCTCTTTCCTTGAAATACTCTCGTGCCTATCGTTTAACAATATCTCTTCGCATATAAGACTACAAGAGGATCTAACCTCACTCTAATTTTGATATTTATGTAATCTTCTGGTGCTAAACTGCGCTAAATACATATTCATGACGTTTCATCGAAAAATACCTCATTTAGCTTCTTATACGATAAACAATAATTTATTGGAACGTGTTTCTACTCTCAGTGACCTTGAAGTGATTTTTGACCTTGAATTGAATTTCAACCATCAAATTCCTTTAACAATTAATAAAGCTAAGAGTATTTTCGGCTTTATTAAAAGATGGTCTATTAAGTTTAATAATCCCTACAGTTTCGCTTTCTTCATAAACTTATTACTGGTAATGTTGATTCGTCAGTGCTTTCAAGCCAATTTAGTTTCTGTGTTCCTAGTCGCACATCTAGAAATTACATTCCCTTAGCTTTAGGTACATGCACAACTAACCATGCCCTACATAATCCTTTCCGAGTTTTATGCACTCTTTATAATAAGTTCTATCACGTCTTCTCGCCTGAGATCTCGCCCTCTGCACTTCACATCACCATCCTTTGTTGGCTTCGAGAATTGGAACGAACTGCTACTAGATGAAGTGGACATCGCTCATTGGCTCTTACTTCTCTTCTGTCTTTGACCACAATTGGCTGGGAGTAGGGGCATAGCTTAAGAAAATACCACCAACGAGTCAGAGATGGTGGATTTCTTATATATTATCTTACGTTTAATTTTAAGTAATTAATATTGTTTTAAGACTACCTTTAATCACTTGTTTTGTTATTAATTACGTTTTTGTCTTAATATCACGTAATATGTTACGACCTTCTATTCGTTAAGTTTAACAGTATTTTGTCATAATAAATAAATAAATGAATACATAAATTGAAATTTAGTACTGAAATTTTCCATCAAGGTTTCATTAATTTATTTAGACTATGGTAGTCAACGTGTTTCACATCAAGCTCCTGAGTGTTAAGCACACTGCTCTTAATGCAGTCTTATTTTATTACTTAGTATTTGTTGCTGATGCCCTAGAACTACCATGCTGTGAAAATTTCAACTTTAAAACACAAATTTTTCAATAAATAAAAATAAAAATAATTTTAAAATTTTGTTCTGAATGGAACTGCGTTCCGTGTAGGGTGTCCCACGACACCTCTTTCTTTTTTGAAATTTCACTCATGCCGTAACGCACATAAAAGAGCTATGCTCTAAAAAGAAAAGTATATTTAAAACTAGAGTAATCAAAAGTGAACTAAATTAGTTATCTGTTGTTAGATACTCTTCTGTTTGCTCATCATTAACCAAATAGCTGATATTGCATTTATGCATAACTTGGCAGTGCTGTAGAGACTTCGTTGTCCGTCCGTCTTCGTCCTCGGATCATATATCATAAGCGCATTACCGGAGAGTTAAGAAAAGGTGTAGTTCTATCTGGGCATTAGCCACAAATACTAACACTAAAATATTTTCAAAAACTAAAAGGGGGCCCCATACAAGAAACCTTTTAGTTTGTATGCCAGCTATATGGTCCAGTAATCCCATGATCTTAAGGTTTGGAGGTGTTACATACATCCCCCTATTAAAATTCAGGCTATAAACTTTTCGTTCTATCGTCTGAAAAGGCACTATAAGTTTTTGATATAGGTGTTGCACATCTGTTGAATTCAGTCGGTTACTAGGAGGGGTACCTATATAAACCCACCATTAAAATTCAGGTTCTCATTCGAAAAACGTTTTTGTTTTTTGGACTGTTAAATTGAAATTTAGACACTATAAGTTTCTGATATGGGAGCGGTACATTTGTTGGAATCAGCCAAATCGACCACTAGAGGGATACCTCCCATACAAACCCCAATCTGGTACGGAACCCTCCATGACGATCTGACTCGCAATTGGCCCATTTTAGGGCTTTTCTAGGCATGCAGACATAGCACAATCGCTTTGAATGCAGAGCTTGAAGTTGATGATTCGAATACAAGAAAAATATAATTGATTAGTTCATTTATCAAATAAACAAAAATTAATAGATAAATTTACCTCAAGTGGCTCTCCGAAAAAGGCTTCAATTCCACAACGAGTGCTGTACTGCTTCATGACATGAGGGTTGGTCATACAAGACTCAATGTGAGGTGTAGCCAACAATTAGCTGATTGTAATCATCAAAGTTGTACCTGAATCAATGTCAACAATGTTGCAAAAGAATGCCAGGGTCCGTCTTTGTTGGTGGTATATCAACTGAGCATCTGGTACATAGTATCCATTCCAGACTTTTCGTTACATATGCAGTCTAGTTTGCATGTCTCACCAACATGTGTATCGCAATGCACTGTTGACAATAATAAAACAGCTTGTTTTTCGGTACATATGAACAAATAGCAACATTGTCGTTTTAGAACTCAAATTCAGTTGACATTGGACATGATGGTTAGGAAATCTGGTGGAACATACTTACTTCTTGTCTTTTCTCAATGTACCAACATACCCCTGCATCGACGAGAAGTTCATACACTCGTAAACTCCAGAAAAAAATTATCTGCAATGATGGTGTGACCACTGTTTGTATATCTAGATGTTAAGGACATCATAATTCGTTAACCTTGGTGACCAGGAGCTTCTCGTGTAGCATCAGGATTTTTCCACTGTATAATATGCTTTTCAATGGGTACTGTGATTATGAATCGCAAGCCCAGAAGAATTTCAAATCATACTGCGCCGGTTTAATAGGTATCAGATCCTGCCACGATACGGGAATAGCTGTTCGTCAGCTGTAATGCAGGTATGTGGTCTGTACAAACTTTGAAAGTATGCATTTAGCTTTAGCCACATATCGCTTATAGCAGCAGTTTTTTCAGCTTGTAGCCATGCTCGATGAGTACTCTAGTGATCGAATCGTAAGTCTCATTAGTCCAAAGCTCTATAAGTGTTGGAAGTTGGTGTCTGAAAAACCTAAGCAATCGAATACCATAGGCGTTAAATTCAGTTCCTGCGAACGCCGACTAAGTTTTTTGCGGTTTTGTTGAGTTTTTTACTTTGCAGTTTTTTGCAATTTGTGTGGCTTCCTTGTTAGTCTCCCTCACAACAATAGTGGCTACTTCTTGAGTTATTCGTGTTTTGAACATCTCATTTAGTATAGACGAAAAAATGGTTCGCCCAGAATTAGAACGAATTATATTATATTATGCGTTCGAATACTTTTCGACTAGATGGCGCACTTTTGTTCCATTTAGTGCCATTTTCTCCCGATGAAATAATGATGAGATTCTATTCCACGTAAACGATACAGTCCACTATAACTAACAGCCACAACTTGAGCACTTTGGTCTGCTTCTATAGCAACCGATGAAGCGATATTTTGATCCTACAGTATAACGTCGACTGATTTTTACTTCACCTTTATTAAACTGATAGTGTCCAAGTTTCAGTTCGATAGGACAAAAACAAAAAAGCTTCTCTTATGAGAATATGAATTTAAATGGGTGGTTTATGGTAGGTACCCCCCAGTACGTCCGATGGGCCTATCTTGAAAACTGATAGTGTCCAAGTTTCAGTTCGATAGGACAAAAACAAAAAGGTTTTTCTAATTAGAACCTGAATTCAAATGGGTGTGCATGGGAGGAACCTCCCCTAGTGCTCCGATTGGGCTGGTTCGGACAAACGTCCTGGGCCTATCTTGGAAACTTATAGTGTCCAAGTTTCAGTTCGATAGGACAAAAACAAAAAAGTTTTTCTAAATAGAACCTGAATTCAAATGGGTGTGCATGGGAGGAACCTCCCCTAGTGCTCCGATTGGGCTCGTTTTGACAAATATCCTGCGCCTATGTTAGAAACTGATAGCGTCCAAGTTTCAGTTCGATAGAACAGAAAACAAAAATGTTTTTCTAATAAGAACCTGAATTCAAATGGATGGTTTGTATGGGAGGTACCCCCCATAGTGGTCCGATTCAGCTGGTTCCGACAAATGTCCTGGGCCTATCTTGGAAACTGATAGTATCCAAGTTTCAGTTCTATAGGACAAAAACAAAAAAGCTTTTCTTATGAGAATATGAATTCAAATGGGTGGTTTATGGTAGGTTCCCCCCCCGTAGTAGTCCGATTCGGCTGATTCTGACAAACGTGCTGAGTCTATCTTGAAAGCTGATAGTGTCCAAGTTTCAGTTCGATAAGATAACAAACAAAAAAGTTTTTCTAATTAGAACATCATTCCATTGCTGGCATTCGAACAGTGAAGACGTGTTTCTTTCTTCCGCTCCTAAGCTCAGCATCGAAAAAAAAAACAAAAAAAAAAAAAATAAAATTTCTATTGATTGCATTTTTTTGTTGTTTTAATTTTTAGTTCCCTTTTCTATGCAAATCATTGCATTAGTAAAGTAAAAATTAAAACATACAAAGAAATCAATAGAGATCTATGACAAAATCGTTAAGATGCTTTGCTCATCAAAAAAATAGTTCAACAGCAAAGACCACAAGAAATGCATATTTCTCGTTTGTCTCTTCCTGTCCTAAAAACAAAAATTAATCCTCATTTTTAACCACCAAGTCGCCTGAGCGCAGGGCAAGTTCTTGTTCTCCAGTTCTTTGCTCAGACAGCGCGAACACCAGGTGCTCCTTACCATGGAGCACCCAATGCCCTTCCCCACAACCGCCCCTGTATTCTACCCAAGCTGCAACTGTATCAGCAACTACAACAACTATAACACAAAGCACTGCTTGTACATCAACAGCTTCATTGGTTGCATCAACAACAAAAGTTTTCTCAACAAATGCTTCGATCGCGTCATCGTATGCAGTTACCGCAACAACAACTAATCCCAAAACTCATATCCACAACAACAACAACGATTCGATCGCTTCTTTGCCTACGCCAACAATTATCACAAAAGTACAAAACTCAAATAATAAAACTGGATCTGAACAGTTAGCTTCAAATAAAAGAAATAGAAAAACGCAATCACCAGCCATACCGACTGATCAATCACCAAACATTAACAAAAAGCCCAAAACAACCAAAGCGTCACCTACCATATCTTCTAATAAAACTAAACAAAAAAAAAAAGCAGACCACACTTAACTACTGGCTTGGCAAGCCATCTTCCAATTATTTTGGCATCTTAGATGTCGACGATGACAATTTAGAAGAAGCGAAGAATACTATGGACAATGGTTCCAAGCGACCTCCAAAAGCTAATAAGCCACCACCTATTTATGTGCAGGGGGTAGAAGAAATCTCCATTCTTAATAATGCTCTGTATGAAATTGTAGATCATAACTACGTACTTAAAACATTGCCCAATGATGAAGTACGTATCCAACCGGCAGAGCCCCTACATTATAAAAAAATCATTGAATTACTAAAAACCAAAGAAACGAAATATTACACTTTCAAGCCCAAAGATGAACGAGGTTTTAAAGTTATGTTGAGACACCTTCATCAATCAACAGACACCGACGACATAAAACGGGAACTGAAGATATTAGGTCACGAGATATATACATAATATCCTACAAAGAACAACCAATAAACCACTCCCTTTGTTCTCAATTGAACTTAAAAGTAGTTCAACTAATAAAAATATTTATAATATTACGACATTACTACATACCAAAATTAAATTTGAGGCCCCCCACAACAAGAGAATGATAGTGCAATGCAGCAACTGCCAAAAATACGGGCACACCCGAAACTATTGTACCAGGGATCCAGTATGCGTCAAATGTGCTGGTAAGCACAAAACAATCGACTGTTGTATGGAGTCAACTACTAAAATAAAATGTGCTCTATGTGGTGGAGCTCATACAGCCAACTACAAGGGTTGTGAAATATACAAAACCCTTAAAATCCAACGGTTTCCTGCCCTTCGACCCAAAACATTGACGGATCTCACACAAGTTCAGTAAATGCCCATAACGTCCAGTAAAGTGGAGAATGGTATAAGCTACACGCAAATTACAGCTGCGACTCCCCAACCCCAGCCAATCAACCGACCAACCCAAAAATCTAAAGTCATCTCAACTGAGAATCCGACCATAGAAAGTAATTCCTCCCATCAAAACAACAATAATATTATGCCAAATGACGATTCAGCTGAACTTAAAATCATGATGAAGCAATTGATTCAACAGGTGACTAACATGATGAATATAATCACCATCCTGATAACCAAACTTGACAAACAAAATGGACAATAAATTAAGAATTACTGCGTGGAATGCCAATGGTTTGCACAAACATATCCTTGAACTCCAACTATTTCTAAATGACAATATGATTGACGTAGCTCTAATCTCTGAAACCCATTGCACAAGTAATCACTACTTGAGCATTCCCTGATATAAAATATATAAAACAAATCACCCGGATGGTTCAGGACATGGTGGCACTGCTATCATTGTTAAAAACAATACTAGACACGTTGAACTAGAAAATTATCAACACGCTCACATTCAGTCGACCAAATTGCTATTAGAAGACAAATATGGACCTTTCACAATAGCAGCGATTTATTGCCCACCTAGACACTCAATCTCAACAGCTCAATTTAAGGACTACTTTAAAGAGCTTGGTCCAAGGTTCTTCGTAGCAGGTGATTACAACGCGAAACATGTAAACTGGGGTTCAAGGCTGACAAATACCAAAGGGAAAAACTTGCCAAGTGCAATTCATACGATTGGGGGGATGCACTTGAGTACAGGTGAACCCACATATTGGCCAACAGATCGGACTAAAATACCGGATTTAATAGACTTCTGTGTATTAAAAAACATGAATATAACACATTTCAAAATTGATTCCCGACTTGAACTTTCTTCCGATCATTCACCAATACAAGTTGAATATAGTTGCGCAATAAAAAAAGATCAACCCGCGTGCAAAATGTATAATTTCAGAACTGACTGGGAGACGTACAGAGAATTTATTGACAATAGCCTCACAATAAATGTACCTCTTAAAGAACCTGACGATATTGAAAAGTCAGTGATATACTTGAATGATATTATAAACGAAGCAGCTAATAGAGCAACGCCTGATCTTAATCCAAAAGAGGACAACTATATTTTCCCCCGCTCAATAAAAATTCAAGTCGCGAACAAAAACAAACTGCGTAAGATCTGGCAAAGGACGAGAGATCCAAATGACAAAGCTAAACTTAACAAAGGAATCAAAGATTTGAAAAACCGTCTAAGGAATTTTAAAAATGAACAATTTGTAAATTATACAAAAACATTATCGCCGACATCTGACACTAACTACTCATTATGGAAGGCTGCTAAGCACTTCACAAATCGCACATTCCACCAGCCGCCACTTTTAAAATCGGATGGGACTTGGGCTAGAACCAACTATGACAAAGCATCACTACTGGCAGACTATTATGAAAGGGCTTTTACTACCAATCAATCTAATGGTAACACCAATTTGTACAACAGGACTCCATCTCCACAATACTGTACAAAAATGATTTCAACCAATGAAGTCAGGCACTGTATTGAAAAGCGCACTAGTCAGAGAAAAACGCCAGGTTATGACCAAATAACTGGAAAGTTACTCAAAGAGCTCCCTGCGAAGGCAATCGTATTTATTAGGAATTTGTTCAATGCGATATTAAGACTAAAGCACTACCCATCTTTATGGAAGGTTGCTGAAATAATAAGCCATACCCAAACTGGGCAAAGATCCAACCAAGGCGTCCTCGTACAGACCAATCAGCCTATTGCCCTTACTTTCTAAAGTATTTGAACGTCTCCTACTTGACCGAATACAACCAATACTAGATGTGAACAGAATCATACCTGACCACCAATTCGGGTTTAGACAAAGTCACTCCACAATTCAGCAAGTCCACAGAGTAACTCACAAAATTTTAAAGGACCTTGATGAAAAAAAGTTCTGTGTTGGTGTTTTTCTGGACATAGAAAAGGCCTTCGACAAAGTCTGGCACGACGGCCTACTGAGTAAAATTAGGACCGTATTTCCAACTGATCTATTTGAAATCATTAAAAGCTACCTTGACTCTCGCTATTTCTACGTTAAATGTAAGGATGAATCTTCTACGCTAAGACAGATAAGAGCAGGAGTCCCTCAAGGAAGCGTGCTTGGTCCTATGTTGTATACTTTATACACATCAGACATCCCAACTCCAGGAGATAGCTCGGCAATGGTGGCTACCTTCGCTGACGATACAGTACTAATGTACTCCCATAAAAATTTAGTTGTAGCAACAACTAAGCTGCAGAATATTCTTGACAAAGCTTGCATTTGGTTTGATAAATGGAAAATAAAAGTGAATGAACTAAAAACGACGCAAGTGATATACACAACACGGACAGCTTATCAGCCAAGACAATTAAAAATTAAAGGTACTGACATTCCATTAAGCAATGTGGCAAAGTACCTGGGCATGCATATTGATAGTAAACTGACGTGGAAACATCATATCCAAAAAAAAAGAGATCAACTAATAATAAAATTTAAGCAGCTATACCCGCTTCTTAACAGTAGATCTAAGTTATCAACCAATGGGAAATTGGTAATATATAATAGTGTAATTAAGCCTATATGGACGTACGGCATGCAATTATGGGGTACAGCCAAGAAAACTAACATTAACATCATTCAGCGTCAACAATCGAAAATACTTCGATCAATAGTTAATGCGGACTGGTTTATATCTAACTATGAAATTCACAAAGACCTCGGTGTAACTATGATTCAGGAAGAAATCATTAATGCTAGCAGGAGGTACCACAAAACATTAGATCTAGAAATAACAGACCTTCCATCTCACGAATTGTCTAGACGTAGACGCTAAAACGAAGCAGTCGATCTGACCTAACTTAGGTTACGGGTGGCGCTGAGAGGCATCTTGCGGTTGTTGGCCTGCCGCAAGTAGCTCTCAAAAATGAGGCCTAAGACACCCAGTATCATTATTCAAGAGACAATTCGAAAATGTTCGATATTGTCCACTACCTTTTCCCCTCTTATTGTTAAAAATGTACTTAGTGTTTTCTTTTATATTTAAGATATAAGATGTAGGAAAACAATAGTACATATCCAATCGGGAACAAAAAAAAAAAAAAAATAAAATTAGAACATGAATTCAAATGGGTGTTTATGGAAGGTACCTCCTAGTCCGATTGGGCTGGTTTCGACAAATATCCTGCACCTATCTTAGAAACTGATTGTGTGGTTTTTTTCGTCTCCTTCTACCTGTTACAAACTTCATGACAAACTTATAATACTACTCATTTCCGTGAAGAGTATAAAAATTAATGTTGAAATCTGTACAAAAGCTCATTAATTGAAATCGGCTGAACCAATTTTGATTACTGTTTTTTTTGTTGTACTTATGGGGTTACGAAGATGGTTTATGTTTCAGTTGGATCCAGTAAGTGGCGCTGTTGTCGAGATACAGGCCTTTTTTTTACCGAATTTTTAACATTTTTTTATATCTAGCGCCCATTATACTAAGACTATTTTAATTTTTTCTTCAAATGACAATTGAATGCTAATGAAAAGAGTTGCATACTTATTTTTTTTAGTTTTTATTTTTAAATATAATATTTTTAAGTTGGAACCACTGCCAAACCAAGCATAAAATATAAATTTCTTCAAATTTATATCCTTAGAAAATCTGAAGCTGAAGTGAATCACCGCTGTGTCATCAATCGTATAACTAGGCGAGAGATAATATGCGATTTGCTTCATTATAATTCATTTGTTGTTTAAAAAAATATTATTAAAATCGGTTCTGTATCTATACTATTATATAAAATTGCTTATATGGGCATTGTATGTAACGCTTTCACGCAATCTATACTGAACCAATGTTAATAATTTTATTTTTCTAAATAATATTTTTGTCCTAAACAATCGAGTGGTATACTTACTTTTTGATTTTGTTAATTAAAATATGTTTTCTTTTAGGATTAAGTTTTCCCAAAATTACCCACACAAATTTGGGTTTTCGTTATTCATGCTTTGCTTCTTCTTCTTCTTGAATTTTGTGTGGTTTTAGTTATTTATTGCTCTGTTTGCTCTCTTTTAAGTGTACGTAGGGTATAGCCAAAGACCATTTCGCTGTCTCTCAATTTGGTTTGTTGTTGGCGCGGGTCGCTTCGTCACTGTGATCGTTCTTAGTGTGGAAACCAAATAAAAATCGACTAGACAATCGTCTAATATGGGTATCAGTACACACAAGAATATCCGAAAAAATGTTTGTGAAGATGTTTTACATCACGCGAAAAATGTAAGTAATCAACATTAACACATGGATTAATAACAACAATGATGGACTGACTCTTCTTGAAAATACTGTTTTTTTCCTATGAAGAACATTGTTTTAAAAATTTGGTTTGCCAGAACCTATCCGTGAAAACTCACATTTAAATAATAAAACGATCCAAAATTAACAGTTGTGCAACAAATTATATTCTGGAAGATTATTGACAGTGTGAGCCATAGCGCAGGAGAAAATTTTTTTATAGACTCACCTGGGGGAACTGGCAAAACTACCTTGACAGTAATTTTAGCTACAATCCGAAATGAAAACAAAATTGCTGTTGCAGTCGCTTCTTCCGGCATTTCTACATTTAACAGACGCCATCATTCATATGTGTTTGCAGAGTACATGTCAAATATAGGCGATGATTCCAAACAACAACATAACAACGATGGCTGTATTGTTTGTTGCAGGAATCTGCGTTAAAACAATTGAGGAACTTATTGGAAATATCTATCCAGATATTGAAAATTTTGCTGCATAAAAACTCCAGTTGGCTTTGCAAGCGAACTATTGTCACTTCAACAAATACGCCGTAAACGAAATTAACGATGCAGCACATAAAGTGTCAGCAGAATCTATATATAACTCTTTGGATGCAGTGACAGATCGATATGACGTTCAATACCCAACAGAATTCCTTAATTCTCCTAACTCTCCAGGACTACCACCACATAAATTAAATCCTAAAATTGCTACACCCATTATACTTCTACGTAACCTTAAGCCGCCCAATTTATGCAATGGTAAAAGACTACAAACTAAGCGTTTCTTCCCTAATATTATACAGGCGACTATTTTAACAGATCCAGCAGCAGGCGAAACTACGATGAATCCCAGGATACCAATGATTTCAACCGATTTACCTTTTCAGGTTAAGCGAGTTCAGTTTCCAGTCGGAACATGTTTTACTCGGCGTTAGCATACTAATAAAACCCAATTCTAGTAATCATTTTAAAACTTGAATCCTACCATTTTCTCTAGCGTTAACCGGCGTGCTTTGCTACACCCCCTATGCGTTAATTGGGTGTTTCTTATAAAAAGCTTTGTTGTAAAATGTGTAATTAATAATTTACGTGAATTGTTTGGATTTCTGATGATCACCCGTAAGAAGAGACTGAAGTGGTTCAAGTGGAGGGAGAATATCTTCTAATTTGACTTTTCCTTGTAAAACAACACATGCCTTTCGATTAGCCAAGCAATGTTCACACACTACTGACATAGTACCTATTGATACTATACGATCGTCCTTGTAAGAAATAGAAGGATCGTAATTCATGGCAGAATTTTCTTTATTTACCCATAAATTAGTAACTCGTGCTGATGATTCTCTCTTTCTTCTCTCTCTCTCTCTCAGCTCTCTATCTATCCCGAAGCTGACTGAGGCGAGCCTCACGTTCCGTTGACGATTCTTCATCTCTTGCTGAACGTACTCTTTTGGCATCCATTGTACAACGACCTATGTTCGAACGACGACGTCTTCCAGACATGACTTTCTAATTTCTTGATAGTAATAATCAGACTTAAAAAACAAAAATCTAAAATCACATTTGAAGAAACTTTGCTGTGTAAACAATGAGAAGCTGGAATATTGTAGTGACAGTAAATGCTTTTTCCATGAATTATAGCACTATGCCAACTACATTAATTTTAAAGATAGGCATTTAGGTATATGTATAGTGAAAATAACAGTATTTCTTCACTATTTAATGGATGTTATTATAAATATAAACCTTCCTCTTCAATCACTCTATCTATTAAAAAAAACCGCATCAAAATACGTTGCGTAGTTTTAAAGATTTAAGCGAGTATAGGAAAAAAGCGACTTTGTTTTATGATATGTATAGATTCTCCTTTATGCTGTATCTTCGTTTAACTGTCCTTAACATAAGCAAGCAATAATTTGATTATTCTTTCGTTTGCTGTTTCTGGACTCAAGCAACAAACGATTTGGCTGCAATGATCGTAAGCAAGCAATAATTTGATCATTCATTCGTTGACTCCTATTCAGTTCATTTGTTCTTTGAGAATAAAATTTTTTATCATGGCGCCGCGGGTAAATCGAAAACATATAGGAAAATATTTTGATTTTGTGAATGATCAAGCAGTATGTGAGCTTTGCTTACATAGCTTAAAGAGTGATAGAATTTTTAATTTAAAGTCACACGTCATTAAAGCTCATCACATTAAAGAGGAAGAATCTGTAAATGAGGACAATGGTGGGTCTTCCGTCAACAACACAATAAAAAATTGTAGAAAGCAATTAGTAAAAATCGAAATAAGTAAAACAAAAACTATTTCGTTCTTACATTGTCCGTTCAATGTACTGAACTCTGAGATTTTTTAAGAACATTGTGGATCCTTTTGTCGTGGCCTAAGTGATAAAGTTGGGAAGAATATATGCCTTAAAACAACTATTGCAAAAACAACATCAGACATGCAATGAAAAACGAGTTGAGTCAACGACTTTTGTCTCTCAAAATAGACAGTGCGACTCGCTTGTCGCGAAATGTGTTTGGCATTAGTGCACAGTTCATTAATGAAAATGAAATACAATCAGGCATATTGGGATGATAGAGTTGAAGGGCAAGCACTTCAAGAAATTTGGCAACAGAAATATTGAACGCAATAACAAAATATGACATAAGTTTAAGCCAAATTGTTTCCATTACATCGGACAACGGAGTGAATATGATCAAAACAACGTATGACGTCGCCTAAGTAAATTTGTTAGCGAAAGCAATCACGATTTTATCTATTGGACATACATAAATACAATAACTACGTAGAATAAACAAAAACGTTTGTTCTTTAAATTTTATCTATGGTTTATGCATATGTAAGTAAATTTTTATGCGTATATTTCGTATGCATTCATGCTGTTTGCTTGCATGTTGTTGTTATAAGCATTTGCCGTCTGTCCCCTCTTGCAAACAAATTAGATCATCGACGAGCTTCTGTGTGCTTCTCGTTCTCTTTTCTTCGTACATTCACAAGCTGTTTGCTGCATGTTGTTGTTATAAACATTTTTATACACACAAACTGCATGTTGTTGTTGTGGAAATGTAATATCTTTTTTGAGACTTTTCCGGTGGATTTTCCAAAAATTTTATTATTTGTTGGGGACATGGAAATAGAAATACACATTCTATAGCTATACATAATTGACACAAAACATCTCTGACCGCTACTTGCAGCTAACTGTGGTCAGAGAGATTAATCGAACCGGTGAAGAAACAGTCAGGATAGGTAAACCAATATGTGATGTCCAGATTAACCAGCCTGTAGTGTGTTCCGAATTCTGAAGTCAGTGAAGGATGATGAAGTTAAGCGCTGTGGGTGAAATCTCAGGCGAAAGGACGTGAAAGAATTTATTAAATAATGTACATAAAACTGTAGAGCACAATTGGTTGTGCATCTATTCAGGGATAAAGGGAAAAAGCTTCTAGTAGAACGACTGGGTATGCAAAAATTAAACAGATTTAAGAGAACGGGAGAATCAATGGCTCCAACTAGTAATTTATGAAGAAAACTAATTCCTAGAGCTATCTTACGATGCGATGGAAGACTGATAAGAAGGAGCCTATCAGGATCAGGTGTCAAGCGAGAATTTGGATTCCAGTTTAGACCACGAAAATCAAACAAAAGAAATTGCTTTTGAACAAACTCAATTCTATCTTGATGCATTTTATATTGCGCTAACCAAATGTAAGAGTAATACCCAAGTACCAAGAATCTATGTGAAACCAAAAACACCCTTCGCTTTATTAACGACGGTAGTGATGTGTTGGTTAAAATAAAGCTTGGGTTCAAAAAGAATACCAAGATCATTACAAGAGGCGAGAGGTTGGACGTTATCAATTGTAAAAGTAAACAAATACGGTTTACTGCGATGATAAGTCATAAACTTACATTTCGAGCTTTTAAGAATTAAATTATTAGTTAAGCACCAAGAATGCATTGAGTTAAGATCTTCTTGCAGTCTAAGATGAGAGATAGCATCATTAAAGGAAAGATCAAATTTTACATCAGCGTACATGACCACACGAGAATATGAAATAGAGACAGGAAGATCATTGATTACGCAGAGATTTATCATTATTTTTGTAACAAGCAGAAGGAGACATCAAAACCCGATAAGGTATATACGAGGTCTGTTCAAAAAGTATCGCGACTGTTTATCTTTCTCGGTCCACGCGTTAGCGATTTACGGTTTTTTCTTCTTGCTATGTTGGTACATATATCTCCAATATATGTTGTCATTATCAGCCATTTTGCAGTGTTAGTGTTTTTTTTTGTTATAGATAAAAAATGAGACGCGTTCTGGCTCGTCTTCGATTTTTGACTATTTTAGAAAAAATGGATCAAAGAATCTGTGTTAATTTTTTTTTTTTGGATCTGAATTTTAAACTCGATGAGCGCACTACTCATTTTATGCAATACAAATAAAATAAAAATAGTAAAATTAATTGGTCCCAGGGGAGAAAAGAGTTTAACTTCCCAATTTATTTTTTTAGTTCTACAAATTCAGTATATACAGTAAATAAGAATATTTAATCAATATGCAATATTATTAGTTTCATTGTAACTCCATGAGTACAACAAAAAAAACAAAATCATCAAAATTGGTCCAGCCGTTCTTGAGTTTTGCGGGGTCATACTATTTTTTGAGTGCATTTATATATATATAGATTATCACCCGTAAGAAGATAGTAAAGTGGTTCAGGTGGAGGGAGAATTTCTTCTAATTTGACTTTTCCTTGTAAGCAACACATGCCTTTCGATTCGTTCTTGAATTTCAATGCCAAGCAATGTTCACACACTACTGACATAGTACCTATTGTTACAATACTATACGATCGTCCTTGTAAGAAATCGAAGGATCGTTATTCATGGCAGAATTTTCTTTATTTACCCATGAATTAGTAACTCGTGCCGATGATTCTCTGGCTCTCTGTATTCGATGTCTATCCCTATCTCGGCTGCGGCGAACCTCATGTTCCGTTGACGATTCTTCATCTCTTGCTGAACGTACTCTTTTGGCATTCACTGTACTACGACCTATGTTCGAACGACGACGTCTTCCAGACATGACTTTATAATTTCTTGATAGTAATAATCAGACTTAAATAAAAAAATCTAAAATCACATTTGAAGAAACTTTGCTGTAAATAATTAGATTCTGGAGTGTTAGTGACAGTAAATGCTTTTTCCATGAATTATAACACTATGCCAACTACATTAATTTTAAATGTATAGATTACAAATATAATCTTAATATACAGTACATGTTTTTAAATTATAATTTGAACAGCAAATCCTGAGATTTTTTTTTTTTTGTGGTTAGTATATATTGTAATGCTTTTTCATCTTTTAAGGAAATGCATTGTAAATTGAAACTTCAATCAAATTATAATCACTAGTAGCAAATATTGACAAATAATATAAATAAATAAATATATTGTACTGGTAATAACTTTTATTCCGAACTTTTAAAGGGAAAAAGCATAAAACCTTTTGCATCACTTCACCCAAAGAAAAAGAAAGCAACAAATAATAATACGCAATCCAATAACAACTTTCGCCCGTTCCAAGTCTTAACGAATGATGATCAGATAGGTCAGAATACGACTGTGGCTGCTAAGCCTAAACTTCCACGTGTCACTGTATTAAAGAAGAATCCACGTATATTACCATAAACGTATATTAAAGAGTCTTAATATACCGTATTTTTTGGTCAAGTTAATATCGACTGGGTTAAAAATATTTGTGAACTCAGTTTGTTGCTCCAACATCACTTGTACTAAGCTCATAGGAGAGAACTGCGAATATTTCTCCTACGCTAACAAGATAACAAAGACATAAAAAGCAGTGCTTCCTGGATTGGATAAGTTTTCGAATGAATATTGATATGTTTTGGACTTAACTGCATTGATGTTAAAACTGTTGAGAAAAACACAAATACGGCCTAAATATACATACCAAACAGCTATGTAGATATATAAATCTTAGAATTGTTATGAAGTGTGACAACTATCTACTGTTTTGTCATGGATTAAGCAACTGAAATGTAAAAGCTTTATGTGCTTTCTGGGCTGGTAAATTCCTCTGGGCATATTGTAAAGGCGAACACCTCTCCTAGGCAAGAAAACTGTAAAATAAATCAAAGAAAGCTAAACCAAAATATAGAGGACTTAAGTAACTTTGTTGTATATGTTTATTTGATCAAATACAATCGGATGTTTTCAAGATTTTAAACACAGCATCTAAGTTGGCTTGCATTACGTATGCAAATACAATTGCAAGCATGTGAATTTGTTGAAGAATTAATTCAATATGTATGCCGCCCACGATTAACCTTTGATGAAGGAAGTTCTCGCTTAAAGCACAAATTAGCTGACAAAAAAGTAGTATATGAACATAAGATAAAAATTGAATTGATGTGCAAAAGACAGCTCTACAAACAAAATTTCCAATTGGACGATCAGTTCCAGATATGATTCGATAGGTCGAGTTATTTGGATGAACCGCTCTACACAGTCTGCTCGATTTTGACGACCTCTTAAAATTGAGTTCATTAAAGAAACAAAGGCTCATATATTAAAAGAGAAACAACCTTTGACTTGCCAGTCAAAATTTACTCTCGTTTGTATATGAAAATACTAACAAAAAACTAGAAAGAAGGTTATCTTCGACTTCCGTGAAGAGTATAATGAGGAAGAAGAGCATTTTTAAAAACCAACACATTTGCGTCAATACTTGGTTTTGACCCGGAGGTTCAATAGAACTTCTACGTAATTTTAATTAGCATTTCATGCAACATATGATATTTTCTGTCGAAAAGCTGCCTCATTATACTTATATGGAAAGATATCCCTGGTACCCAATGTCAGCTGCGGTATATAAGGTATTAGCTCATAGAGCCGATATCATAGCCGCATCTTCCGTTCCAGTTTGCTGCCTCGGTGAAAAGAGATAGACTTTCGCACGCAAGACAAAATAGCCGTCTTAATAACATGACTGATATTTTTTGTACAGCGCTGAATTCATCGGATCCACTGGTTTTGAGCATTTATATTGAAAAATGACACCTGCAAAATAAAAAACGCAGCAGTTATCGAGTAACCTCTACTCTCTTTTAAGACCATCAATTGAAATAAGTTTATAATATTTAGTATAATATAATAAATATATAATATAATAAATATATAAATATATTTAATAAATGTTTAAAAAGTTAAATTAATCTCGTTGCGTACTTCTAACCAAATAATGTGGGGTACGGAAACGTTTTGCACTGCGAACAATATTTGATTAGTCTAAATGGCAAAATAATGGATTTAATGTATTATTTCCAAGATATTATTTTATTGGTTGTGGTATATTACAAATCATCAGCATAATTAAATTATTCTGCGACTTTCTTCAGTAGTGTTGTGAAAAAATAACTGTTGTCAACGGACTCTCGTAAACACAAAAAAATTTTTTTTTACTTCATTTGTGGAAAATTCAATTTTCTTATCGAAGACAATGTCAGACGCACAATATATGTATGTTCACATTACCTGATACAATTGGTTGCAAGGCAAAATCCTTCAGGTTTTTTACTACCAATCCGATAAAAACAGGATCTTTATGACGGTTATTTAATTCTGTAATTTTAACAATTTTATCTTCTGCCAAGCAAAAGTTTTCGGAGTCTCGTAAACAGAAGAAAACACCATTGATATTCACATTAAAATTTTGTCATTTTTAATTTTCCCAAAACATGTAGGTAGTTTTTGATCATCTTCATTTTTCAAAAGATGGCTACTTTCAGCATGCTTTAAATAAATTTGTGCGGCAACAATTCCCCCTTCTTAACTTTATTATTTTTTTTTTTTTTTATATTGATGGTATTTATTGAATCCCCTATATAATACATAGGACTAACAATAAGGTTACATATCTTAAAAAACTAATACACATGTGTCCCTCCTACAATGAAGAGGAAGGAGTTCACTTAGCACTACCAGCCTCTAATTAATCAAAAGTGCAGCACGATCGTTACGGATCAGTCGAGATGAGTTCCTTGTATGGACAAGGACTCTGGCTAGGGGATTAACATGTCGAACTAGTTTATCCATATAAATAGCTTTACGCTTGGAATATTCATCTTTGACAGGTGGTACTTCCAGGTCCTTGTGAATGTCTTCATTCCTGATATACCATGGCGCTCCCGTGATTGTTCTAAGTATCTTGGATTGTGCTCTTTGTATAACTTCAATGTTACTCGCGCTCGCGGTACCCCACAATTCAGAACCATAAGTCCAAATTGGTCTAATAACAGAGTTATACAGCATCACCTTATACTCAAGTCTCAGTCCAGATTTAGAATTGATTAGCCAGTGAAGACTTTGAGCCCTTAGTTTCATATATATCTTTTTAGATTCTATATGCTTCCGCCAGGTAAGCCGTCTATCCAGGTGAACGCCAAGATAAGTTACCATTGGATTTGAGGAATTGTAACACCATTTAACGTTACTGGAGAACAAGTCCGTCGGTTCAATGTAAATGTAATATGCTTACATTTCCCCTCATTGACTTTAAATCTCCAGTTTGATAACCACTCCGGAAGGCTTTTAAGATGAGCATCCAAGCCTGCAGAAGCTTTAACTGGGCAACGGGAGCGACTGATTACGGCAGTATCATCAGCGAAAGTCAAAGTAACAATTTGACTACTCGTTGGAATGTCGGCAGTGAATAACATGTATAGAGTTGGTACCAAACACTACCTTGGGGAACTCCTGTTTTGATCTTAAATTCATTTGAAATGAAATTTTTTTGCCTTACTACAAACACTCGATTTGATATGTAGGATTGCAGGACTCTATGCATATTTTGGGGTAGTAAACAATTTATTTTGTAAATGAAATCCTCATGCCATACTCGATCAAACGCTTGTGCTACATCAAGGAATACTGCTGAGCAATATTCTCGCAGTTCAAAGGCAGTTCTTATTTCCGAAGTTACTCTGTTGACTTGCTCAATCGTTCCATGTTTTGCTCGAAAACCAAATTGATGATCTGGGATTGAACTATTTGCTTGTAACTGGTGATTGAGTTTGGCTTTAAGAACCTTCTCAAATAGCTTAGAAAGACATGGAAGCAGACTTATAGGTCTATATGAAGCAGGACATGTCTTATCCTTCCCGAGCTTTGGAACCATTATAATAACCGATTTCTTCCATTGCTTTGGAAAGTACCCAATTCGAAAGATAGCATTGAAAAGACACGAGAGAATCACTATTGCTGCGTTTGGATGTTCAGTTATCATTTTTGGCACGATTCTATCATACCCAGCAGATTTTTTGGGTTGTAGTTGAGTTCTTATAATAGATACAATCTCACTACCGCTTGTTTTAATGGAGACATATTTACTGAATTTGTGATTGTCTGGTGGGGAAGCACAAATTTGTTAGTAGGTAGATTAGGTTGAAACACGTGCTCAAGATGGTTGGCAAATACATTAGCCTTCTCTTCATCAAACCGAGCCCACATTCCGTTTCTGTCTCTAATAGGTGAGTCCAGCTCAATAGGAGTTTTTAGCGATTTTTGCGCTTTCCAAAGTGAAAATCTAGTGTTTGTGGGTGATAGGTTACAGATATAGCGTCTTTGTGCCTCGAGCTGGTCGTTTAAAGTGCTTTGGGTAGTTTTTTTGTTGCATCTTTTAGCCTTTGTTTAGCAGTAGGAGATCTGTGCTGTTGCCATTCTCTTCTCAATCGTCGTTTAGAAGCAACCAGTTCTTCAATTTCCCTATTTGAGAACGATTTTCTTTTGAACTTGTGAGCAACAATCGCAGGCGTTGATACCTCAGCTGCAGCTACCAAGACGGCACTTAACTCATTAACAGATTTGTCAATATCACTTTCAGAGTTGACCCCAGGTGCAATTTTTATGTGAGAACTAATATACTTTTTATATTGCAACCAATTAGTTTTCTTAGATATGAGTCTATAAGGGCGATCCTTAAATATTGGAAAATCGAGTAAAACGATATCAACGGGGGAGTGATCGGAAGAGAGTTCATCATGAGTAACTGCTGATATGAGGTTTCTTGGTATATTTTTTGTGATACCAAAGTCGATTATATCGGGAGTTTTTCTTGGATCTGCCAGCCAGTATGTAGGCCTACCCGGAGAAACGAAGTCTAGCTTGTTTTTACAATTTACAAGAGTGCTGTAAAGTTGCCGGCCTTTTGGATTTACTAAACGAGACCCCCAATAAGTGTGTTTAGCATTGTAGTCACCGGCCGCCAAAAATCGTGCTCCAAGACTATCAAAGAAATTTTTAAAAACATCCGCAGATATAGAAAATCGTGGAGGACAATATACAGCAGATAACGTCAGATTACCATAACGCATTTGCAACCTGACCGAAGTTGCTTGTAAATAACTGGATGAGTACGACTCTAGGGTCTGGTGTTTAATACGCTTTCTTATAATATTGCATGTACCACAATGAGCCTTTCCATCCGGATGATTTGTTGTATAAACTATATAGCCTGGTATAAAGAAGTGGTTTTTTCTAGTCAAATGAGACTCACAGACTTCTTCTTCTTCCTTCTTAACTTTGCGTTTAATTTTTTGCAGGTGGTTATTAAATTTGAAAGCGCCTCTTCCATCTAAAGATCCATGAAGTTTAGCATCTTTATGAATATGCAACATGGCATGAAAATTATATGCAAGAAAGCACAAGTCATATAATATTGGAGTCTCGAACACAAATGATTACAACAATTTTTCAGCACATGAGATGTTAACCTTGCAATCATCTTTATGTAATAGAATCCTCAATCCTCTTTCTGAACTAATGCCTTTTTTTAGTATAAAAGGTCTCATATAAAGCAAGAATTGTTTTAGCTCTGTTGCCTTGCATCTATCAAGATCTTTCAAGCTTCGAAATACAACTCTCTTGAAATGGATTCGCGTTTCCACGAAACAAAAGAAAAATCTTTACCTTTTTTTCTACCCCATGCATTTAACAATGTCCGCATTACGCCTAAGCATACAACGTGCAAAGAACACTGCGACATAATGTGTTTTTAGTAATATAATAGAGAACACTGTTATAAATGATATTCCAGCTGAGAGCGATTTTTGAAGGAATCATTATTTCTAACCGTAAACTCGGATGCTGGTGGGAAAATAATGCGATGTTTAACCATTTGTCCTTGTTGTGTACATCGTCCACAAGAAAAATATCCACTATGCCCCTTAGCACTCAGCACAGTATTATGGAAATAGTTATTAGCAAAAACTAGCCTCTCTTGCATAAAAATATTCAATTCTGAAATAAATTCTTGTAAAGAATCTATTGCGCAATTAGGCTTTGAAGTGCCTTTATATACGCCTACAAGGAAAACATAACTTGTATCTGCAGCACTGGCCAGTATTGGCCAAACTTGTTTAGCGCCGCTTTTAAATAACGTCAATACCAAAGTCTAATGTCAAATTCGGTAATTTCCAACCAAGAAATCAGTTAAGCCGTTTTTCAGTCCGTAGTGAAAGTATTTCCACTTTCCAACTTTTCTATCTATATCAGAACAAGGCGAGAGCGATTTTTTTTCAATGGAGAGGCCTTAAAAGCCAAACGAAGCTACTATTCGAAGTGTGGGACTTGACTCACCCACTAAACCCCACCACCCCAAGTCCTACAGTCTCCCTGGCACTACCGCAAAGTAATACGTCAAGGAGGAAAGAGGGACCATTGCAGCTCAAATTCTGCTTCTACCCCATGTTAATCAAATATCAATTTACGTTAGAACTTCTTATCAATATCATACTTATGACCTATTACTTTTCCGTTCGTCTGAACTCATTGTAATCGTTCGATACTCCGCAGTTCTGTCATGATTTGAGTTGCCGCCTAGCTTATTGCGTCCCAATTTAGCTGCGATTCTTACATATGGCGGATGCATTTCGTCACAGTCGGAACTTCACCAAACGCAGATAAGATCATTGATCTTGCAACATAAAATCTTGGGCAATGTAGGAAGACGTGTTCTGAATTTTCGTTTTCGCCTGTACAGTAGGGGTCATCATCATTTCCCCGCTTATGCAGATATTCTTTAAAACACCCGTGACCGCTAAGGAACTGCGCTAGGTGATGGTTGACCTCACCGAACTTAATGAGCCGATGGGTCCACCTGCCTTTGTCAGAACTTTGCCATCTCCGCGGTCACTCCACCATACTGAGAGATCTTTCTTATTGCCTGCTCACCTTGCCAATGCTCCTCATAGCGACTAACAGTCGATTCATCTCTGTCACAACTAAGTCATGCGGCATCATACTTGCCGTTACCAGGATTGCATCATTGGAGCCCGGTCGAAATGCAGCACAGAAGTGAATGGCACATGATCATTCATTTCTATCATGTATGAATACATCCTTCAAGCCTCCATCTAGTTTGGTGCAGCATAGATTAGTACTGATGTTACGACACTAGCCAGCAGTCGTCATCGATGAACTTAGCCACCATTATCACCAAATCATCGGCATCGGCTACAATCCTTACATTGCTGAGCATGTCGACATATAGGACGCAGCCTGCAACGCATACCATTACAAAGTGCTCAAGACAGACCCCTGTGGAACATCTCCTGAGACGTCGTACTCGAGTTCTCTATCTTCCGCATAGTATGTTAGACGTCTATTACTAAAGTAGTCATCTACTACTCGGATCAGGTATGGTGGAACGTTAAACCCTCTAAGTACTTGAACAATGTGTTGCCACTTCTAACGATGTTCTCGGCGATGGGCTTGACCACTTTTATTGCTGCGATCGTTGAGCGTCTCTTACGAAAACCATATTGATGCTATGAGAAGCCGCCAGCTGCATTTATTGTCGTTGCCAAGCGATCAAGCACAATTCGCCCAAACACTTTTCCCAAAGTGTCCAACATACATAAGGGCCTATGTGAAGAAGGCGCCTCAGGCTTATTTGCTTTCTATATTAGGGCCAGCTTTTGGATTTATCAGGAAAAATCCCCTCCTGTAGGCAACAACTGTACAGTTTGCTAAAAACATCCGCTCGTTCGATCAAAGCCAGTTTCAGCACTTTATTGGGTATCTTATCCGGTCCAGATGACTTCGATGCCTTCATTGTCTTTGTCAATTTAATAACCTCCGTTATTGTAACATCTCTAACTTCTTCGCTGTTGTTTGAGTCAACATAAGAGCCAAGGTTACTTCTCTCATGCTGGGGGAGCAATATTGTTACAATCTTTCGTAGCAATTTGGGACAAGTTGGCTGCTTTGAATTACCACCCTTCAACTTTTTAGTGACAACTTTGTACCCTATTCCGCATGGATCAGACTCTAAAGACTCACACCATCTTAGCGAAACAAGCTTTGTTGCTGTCGTATATAGCTGACGCCGTTTCACTCTTCATGTAACTAGCTTCTTAGTACCTCATTTCTACACCGTTGGTATACACGGAGCGCATGGTGGCATTGGAAACGGAGGTCTGCGATATACTGATTCCACCAGTACACGGGCCGCCTTGCAATTATGTGAAATTTACGGACCATAGAGGCATCGAACGAAAGAGTAAGTGCTTGTGCCACATTTCCTGTGAAAATGTTTGCAAGCACAACCGGTAAGGTGGCATCGTTCCACATGTATGTAAATGCCTCCTGTTTCCAATCCCAAAGACAGTTGTTCTGTGAGTAGTAGTACGTCTATGTGTGTTAATGCCAATAATGATAGCATAGTGGTCACTGTACGTATACGTCCATAAAACACAGGTCTATTATGGACCCTCTGGAATCCTGCTGGAAAGTTTGCACGGTCGTGCTGTTTGCTACTATGAGATCCAACGAAGACATCGCGTCAATCAATATACGGCCTCTAGGATTGGTCCTACTGCATCCACATTTTGTCGACCATGCGTTGAAGTCTCCACCGATTATAATTGGACTTTTTCTTCTAGCATCTAGTACAAAGCTATCAATGACTTCCTCAAACTCATGGATATCCAGCCGCGGAGGAGCATAGTAGCTGTGTACAAGAATTCCATCAATGTGTGCTTGCACATAGAAATGATCTGTCTTATTTTGCATGCCCATCGGCATACCATGTCCACAAATCCAGATTGCCGAAGAACTTGTAGCATCTGATAGCCATTGTTGATCGTCGGGCGATAATGTGCTTATGCAAACGTGTTATTATGTATGGATGTAATATTGTACAATAGAATGTACACAGTCTGTTCTTCGACGATAACAGACTGTAAATGTAGCATATTCATGTACGACGGTTGATGGCCTATGTGGCCGATCATGTTACCGTGTGACTAGAATGTGCGCTGACATAAGCGTTTGTTTTATTTTCACGTCTTTTTGGTTCTTTTTATTTTTTTATTTATGTATGCTTTCTATTTTCTATTTTTTTTTTAAAATAACATAATTTATAGAGTAATTTATATAAAGTTTACAAGTACGAGGTCTCTTCAAATCATATCGCGAATTTTGAATTTACGCGGGCTACGTATATTTGATTTGTGATTTTTTATGGCGCTATGTTGGTACTCATGTCTCTCACTTATACAATCAAGGTTGGCCATTTTGAATTTTTAGTTTATTTTTGACAGCTATTTTGCTTGCACGTGCTTTGGCTCGTCTACGATTTTTGCCTACTACAAAAAACAAATGGATCAAAGAATTTGTATTACGTTTTTTGTGAAATATAAAATTAGGAGTACTTTAAATATTGTCTGTGATGTTTTCTGAGTCTCTAGTCTACCTTGAGAAAAAAAAAAAAATTATCGTGGCACAATCTCTTCACAGAAGACCGAAAACGTTGAAGCAGTGACGAAAATTGTTATGAAAAAACGTCGAAGCACTATTAGAGAAGTTGCTAACGATGTCGGCATATCTGTTGGCTCATGCAATGCAAGTTTTTGTGATATTTGCGCATGAAGCATGTGCAAGCGAAGTTTGTTTCGAAGGAAGGCAATACCGTGAAAATGGCAGCTGGAGGATTTTACACGATAACGTGCCAGCTAATTGTTTGGCACTTACCACTAATTTTTGACCAAAAATCACAACATAACCGTCACCGTATTCTCCAGATTTGGTACCTTGCGACTTCTACGTATTCGGACAACTACATTTGGTACTGAAAGGAAAGGGCTGTGACGATATTGACACTAAACAAAAGGCGTCGACCAATACTATAAGCACACTGTCACTTTTAAAGCAATAACTCGGCTTCTAGTTGTCCGTTTGTCATAAAATTTTAAAAGAACGTCGGTGAAGGATATGCCTTTCCAACTCGTATTTTGATTTTGATTTGATTTTGAAAACGTCTCGTTTACTTTGTGAAACACCTTGTATGATCGTTTGTACTCGTTTAATGTTCCGTGCCTACGCTTAACAGTTCCTAATACTTGGTGTGCTATAGACTTCATATTGTACATTTTTAGGGTTCCGGAAACTGAATTACCTCATATGGATATATTGTACAATGTACCAGTGTTTAACGTGCTCACCTATTTGTGAAGACTTAAGAACACAGTGCCAAGCACATGGATTGATAAAATTAAATTCTACGTTTTATGCCTCGGTTGTTTGAGCCGAAGTGTGAGAACTTGCATTGTCATGACGAAGAATGATCCGACATCGACCGTTTGTTTTCTTCGTTTCACCACAAACTTCTGATCGTGTACCACTCAGAATTGAACGTTTTACGTTCCACTAAATAATACCCAAATATGTCGTCATTATCAGCTATTATCCGATTTTTGAAATAGGCAATCGAAGGCAAGCCAAAATACGTGCAATCAAAACAGTTGTTAAAAATTAACTAGACATTAAAATTGGCCGGTCTTGTAAGCATAAGTGGGTAACAACAGTGCCAATATAGCGCCACAAATCGTAAATCCAAAATACGTAGCCCGCGTAAATCCAAAATTCGCAATTCTGTTTGAACAAAACTTGCATTGCGCTGAAATTAATCCGCACAGTTGCCTCAATCTCACATGTATGTCACATGCCAGTCTTTTGTTACTAGTATCGATGTCTTTGGGCGTAACAGCTGTTTTTGTTCGGCCTTCACGAAATTGTCGTGCAGCGTAGAGCGTCCTCGATTGAAATTCCTAAACCAGCGGTACGCTGTAGTCTAGTGCGGTGCTTCACTACCAAAAGCCGAATGAAGTCTTTTCGCTCTATCTTGCCAAGTTAATCTACTTCGAAAATCGTAAAAAATCAACGCACAAAAATGTTCATGATCGATTTTTTCTCCAGACAATATTTTCAAGCTAACAAAAAGTAAAAAAATAGCGTCGATATGACAAAATGTTCCATGTACGAATATGCAAAAAATTCCAAACTGCCAAGGTTGTGGAAAATAGCAAAAAATATTCCCATTCATAAGCCAAGGAAACCACCGGGGTCTTCAACAAACTATCGGCTAATTATCTTTCTTAGTGGCTTTTCTGAAATATTTGATGGGATTAAATATACACTTCACTAAAGATAGTATTTTACCACTCAGTTCGGTTTTAGGTCTCATTTAATTTTTGTTCTCCTCCTGGAAAAATGTATCAAATTTCTTAAGAAGGAATTTAGATTTAAAAAATCAGTTGGCTTAGTTATCTTTGGATGTCGATGCGGCTTTTGATACAGTATGGCATAAGGCATTAATCAACATGTTAGGTCACATTCGAATACCAACATACGCACTAAAGATAATGCAAAGCTTTTTGACGACCTGCTTTTTAAAAGTTTGCATAGATGGTACTGACTCAAAAAGTAAGCTGATATGTGTTGGAGTTCCTCAGGAATCGGTATTAGGATCAACACTATACAAATATATATACCTACGATATTCCAATATCAGGAAATTATACTACATCAATATTTGCTGATGATATTGCAATTTACAGCTCGGGTGATTTGAACAGCTCTACAGAGACATCACACTGCACAAATGAATGTGGTATCAATACAGGAATTGGAGTTGGAACTTCTTCAACATCCTCCAAAATCACAAGATTTAGCCCCCACGCATTACCATTCGTTCTGCGTTTTGGTTGGAAAATAATTTAATTCCGACAACGCTGTGAAACTAGTCTTCCTGGAATTCATTGATTCCTGTCCGCCAGGGTTTTATACAAAAGAAGTAAGCAGATATGTAGCAATATTCATACCATACTCTGCAAATATTAAAGTACGAGCAAACCATCAACTTAAGTAAAAATGCAAATTTTAAAAGATATAAAGCAAGATTAAATTGAAAACAAAATAAATTTTCATATTTATTAATTTTTTCTGTTTTAAAACTTTTCTGTCTTAAAACGATTTCGATTCATTTTATTTGGTAACAACTTGTATGCAGAACGCGCGCAAAAGTATGCTACATATTATTTGACCGTACAAACATCCATTCTTTCTACATAAAAAAAAATTAAAGAAACACCTTTAAGCAGCCAGACAAGCTTTGTTTTAATTTATTGTACAATAAGAATATTAGGAGATGGGATAAGAAGTTTGTAAGAAGAAGGATATCACTTTGACATTACTTCCATACAATATCATATTTTGAGTAATTGTAGAGAATTAAAAATCGGCCAAGTGCGAGTCATACTCACACACGGAGGGTTGCGTATCAGATTGGTACAGGGCCTACATCAAAAAGTTATAGAGTCTAAATTTCAGTTCCATATTGAAAAAACAAAAAGGTTTTTCGACTAAGAACCTGAATTTGAATGGTGGGCTTATATGGGATATACCCACCCTAGTAGCCCCATTAGGCTGATTCCAATATGTGTTATGGTGAAATTGGATTAAGAACTTATAATTATTAATTTTAGTTCAATAGTCCCAAAAACAGAAATGTTTTTCTAATAAAAATCTGAATTATAATGGCGGTTTGTATGGGAGGTATCCTCCCTAGTGGTCCGATCAAACTGAAATATTAACACTATAGGTTTCTAATTCATTTCCACCAAGATTGTGAGGTTACTGGATCGTATAGCTCCTATACAAACCAAAACGGTTCTTGTATGAAGACCCGTTTACATTTTTGAAAATATTTTAGTTTTAGTATTTGGAATAGAACTACACAATCTGTGAAAATTTATACTCTCCACCTCGTACGGTTCATGAGATAGGACCCGAGGATGGACGAACAACGAAGTCTTGGTAATAGGATTCCGTTTGGTACCCTTTGGGCCCGGAACCCTAAAAATGGAAAGATAAAAATGATAGAAAAACATGATATTTGTATTTTGTAAAATTGTTCGTATATGTCCTATATATATTTATATATACTTATATATATGTTAGCTCAAGGCCTTTGTTGCTTCAGCTTTAATATTGTATTTTAGAATTAAGTTTTCTATTGTACAATAAATAAATAAATAATAAATATTTATATATACCTATATACATATATAGCTGTGCATTCATTCTTGACTGAATCAAAGCCACTTTTTTAAAGACTTAGCTAACTTTTACTTAAATACACAAAAATTCATATCACAGAAATACCATTGACCATTCAGGCACCTCCAACCTCAAATACCAATAGAAACGCCATCAGCGAACCCAAAGTAATTACTCAAATAAACATTAAGCAACTTGCTTCTTATATTCATTTTGTTGTTACTGTTGTTGTTGTTTTGTTTTTGTAGTTGTATGTGAATTTCCGGAAGTACATATCTTCAATGATAGTAGTAGCAACATCAGCAGTAACATCAATAAGAGTCACACTTGCAATCGAACAACTGCAACTGATTCAGAATGGTCATTTTTGCCTGTATCTCTACATAGTGTAGATCTCTGCAACTACTTATTCTGATATACACAAATATACATGGAAAATGCAGTACCAAATGCGAAATTATTTTAAAGCCGTCTTTTCTTTTAATTCAATGCTTTTTCCATACTGACAGTATGTATAAACGAACAGATATAAGGATGAAAGAACAAATCAATGGTAGAATAAATGGTGGGATGAATGGATAGATGGATAAGTGAATGGATAGATGGACTGATAGACGGACACGATGACGTTTTCATTCGAAGGTGCAGCGTCACCAATAAAATAATCACAACAACTGTGTTCTTACGATTTTTATTGTTGTCGTTTTTGTGACTTGAGCTCGTTTCGTAAATTTTTTTATTCGAACTCTCTAATTTCCCTGAAAAAGCATAAGAGTGCAAAAATTTTCGTATCTCAAAGGTTATATGGGCATCTCGATATATAGCTTATATACAATATATGAAGTGTATATAAATCGTCGTATGTAAGAGTGTACATGCGATTTGTGAACTAATTTTACATTGGATGTTTCACTTACCGGAACTGCAAAGCAGAACGATTACTGAGCAAGCGATAAATCCAACCGAAGAGAGCGGTGAAAATAATGTCGCCGATGGACCTGACATTGTAGATAGTAAGCAAGGTGGCTGAGGTGAGTGCCCCCAACAGAATGAGTTAATGAATTCTGATTATTCTCTTATGGGTCGGCCTATTATACTCTGAATGTTGTAGCTCGAGCTAATCTAAAAGTGATGTCCTTCCTCTATTCTGTCTATGTCTTTGTCTATGATTTTGGCAAGAATAATTTTGATTCGATTCGATCCGCTACGAAGTGATTCCTTTCAATTTGATTTGTTTTGATTATGTTACATTGATTTAGGCGAAACTCTTATTTTCCTTTATATTTTGCTTTGCTTTATTGTCAGTGAGTATTTTCTTTATGTTGCTTGTTTACCTTTGATTATTGGTGGGTTTGTTTGCGATTTGTTTATATTTTCTGTTCTTGGTTTTTATTTGAAGATTTGTAGCGTTCTTCGCTTTTGTGTTAGTTAACAGAACTCAAATGAAGCGACAATGATCTAAAATTAATTCATGTGAGCTACATAATTTCACTTCCCCTTTTTTCTTGAATCTGTATCCTTTTCTTCTTGTGGCTTTTTAGCTTTTGCTAAAAAAATATTTTTTTTTTGCTTCGTCTTTTACTAATGTTCTTGTTTAGTATCTTTTGCCGTTTCTACCAGTTCTTTCATTTTCAACAAATTTTTTATTTACACTTGGCTTGCATCTGGTATTTGGTAGCTTTATTTCAATCTGTAGTCCAAGTAGAGTTACTTCAGGTTCCAACGTTGCCATTTAAAGCTTTCCTTTCACTTAGTGCATTTGCCTCTTTGTTGTATCTCTTTGTTATTTATTTTTACTCATTTTTGTCTCCTTCTTTTGTTTTTTGTTTGTTGTCACTCACTCACTTATTCATTCATGTACTGTATTTCATTACTTTCGTTTCAGTTTGGCGCCTCTACGTTATTCTATTTCTATTCCACTTCTCTTTGGCTTGACTTTAGTCGTCAACCTATCTTTTTTGTTTATCGATATTTTAGTACTTTATCTGAACGCTGTACATGCAAATAATAAATATTCGTTGCTTTCTTTGATGAGGATGCAAGTTGCATATTTGATTTCCGACAAACGAACACAAAAAATTAATAAGAAAAAAATTAAATTAATTAATTAATTAAAATGCGAGCGGAGTTTCACTTGTGAAAAATTATTCTTTTTATAGTTTTATGTTTTCATTTTTAATATTTAACACAAAAACAACAAATATCGTTATTAAAAAAATAATTTTTCAAAATGAAAATTCAAATGGTATTTTCCATTATTTAACACTTTTTTCTTTTACTAATTGAATATTAATTAACATTCCTAGTAATTTGTATGAATTTTTAATAGTTTTTCGAAAATTTACATTCTTTATTTACGTGTTTTGTTTTAAATATGATTTGGTTGCCGTCTTCAGAGCGCCATGTCTGCTTATCTCTGAATCCAAAGTTAAACTGAATTGTCGTCGCTATCAGTGTCAAAGGGTATGCGGCAGCTTGGTCAACGGAGACAGGACAAGTCGAATAGCAACTTTATGCGATACAACAAACATATCATCAGAAGCAGCAACATTACACGACTAAAACGAATGAACTAAAACATACGAGCAAATTGTAGACACGATGACAAACGAATTATAGCCAGCAATTGTGAGAAAAGAAGTCTAAGTGAAAAGTACCAATGTTGAAATGCGCAAATGTATGATTTCCCTAGAAAAATACTGGGCTTATAATATAGTAGGGAATTTTTTTATTTTAACTTGATTAACTTACTGTAAACGATCGTTGTTGTAGAATTGTTAACTATGATTTTAAAGATTTTTTGAAGCGTAAAATTCATTTCAACGATTATTAATTACTTCATGACAAAAATATATACATACCTTGCGCCAGTGATGCATTTAGAAAGTCTCCATCCATATGAACAACTATCATTTCTTGATTCCTTAAAGGCGTTTATTTACTGCATTAAACACATAAATTCTTTATCGATGGTAATACGTAACCATATTAGGTTTGGTGGGACGAAAGCCAGCTTGTATTGTTACAATTCGTAATTACCAGTTTATTCACTATTTTGATATTAAGCTTTTTAAATATAATTTTTGTACAGAAATTTAAAAAAAAATTTCTTGGTTAATCCGTTCTACCCAACTAACCGAAGGTTTTGGGTGTAATAGTAATGTAGAATATACTCTTTTAACCATTATTTATTATAAATGGCCCAACCAACTCTTATACAATGAGAATAGGTAATAACGAATGCTCTCCTATGTCGTTCGTAGGTTGCTGTCGTTGACGCTTGCGCGGATTGAAGTATCCCTTCAGCGAATTGTAATGCTTCGCGCCACGTGCTCAAAGTTATCTTCTATAATGTTATTGCTGCTGTTTTGTTTTTGTTTTTTTTTTTGTTGTTATAATTTTTGTTCCAGATTTTTCTCCTGCATTTTAATCCTGAATTTCTGCAGTTGTGTTGTTGGCTCGTGCTATATGTGTGTTTTCTTAGGCTCTTGTTTTTATCAAAAGCGCCTAACATCAGGCTGTGCTTATCTAAGTGTGTGGTGAATGTGTGTTTGTATATGAAAGAGAGAATGTGTGTATGTGTGTGTATAAATTCTTATTGGCGTATTACAAATTATCGTCGTCACCATTGTCGTCTTCGTCTTGGAGGCGTGTATTAATTGTAGAGCGAGAAAAGTGAAGTGACCCTTTCGAAATAGCTTCTTTTCATCTTTCAACTCATCATCATCATCATTAATTGTAATTTTAATCTTAAAGTCAATCTCGATTTATCTGGCTTATCCGTTTTCGTTTCTATATTAAATTGTTATACATATTTGTCTCCTTAATCATGTGTGACTCAATAAATTCTTACCATCCAACTGAAGGATGAAAAAAAAAACAGGGGTTTCTCAAATTACTCAAGTGCAACACCTCAATGTCAATTGTATTGGAATGAATCGTATATGCAATTTTCTTATTTATATTGTGGTTTTGGGCTCATGTATCTTCACAGCCTACAGAGCCCCCAGTGCGAAAGTAAAATTAAGCCAAATTTATTTGTGTAACTAAGAAATTAGGAGGGCAAAAAACTTTCTCAATCCCAGGAGAAAATGGCAACATGCCGAGATTCAAAAAAAAAAAAAAGAAAAGAAAACATGGATACATTGAATAGATTAGTTTGGAACCAAAGAATTCAATTCGATACGGTACCCTATTGAAAACGATACAAAAAGAGTGTGATAGGATGAGTCGCTACGGTACTGTATTGAAATGATGTTGAAGTTATCGATAAATCTAAAGCATTCATATTGAGTTTTAGCCTACTACAATATATGTTTCTGCAGTTTGATTCGAGTAAGTTTGATTCATAGTGATTATACAAGAATATACTTATATATATATACGAGTAAAACCAAATACAAACATACCATTTATATTGAAAATGTAATATAGCATAGTTGCAAAGTGACGAGAAAACAAGTTCTATACACTGATGTAGTTTAAGGGTAATGGCTAGATAGATGGATAAATATATAGATAGATTACTTTTATTGACACTACTCCACGCAATTTTTCCATACATTAGTCCGAACTACCTTGTCTTGTGCAATTTTTTTTTCTACCTCGTCACTATTTCAAAGCGTTTGTTGACTTTTTAAGACCTATTATATGCAATCAACATCACAATGACATAAAAAGTAATCAATGGAGCATAATAAGATGACACATTAGTTATTACTGGAAACAGCTCCGAGAAAAATGTCGAAGTGATGGACAACAAAGGATTATTGCTGGCTGCATGAATGGTTGCTAGCATGGCAATCACTCTTCAGATCTGCTTCGTTCTCAACAGAATGAAAGCAATAAGCTCAGAGTGGTTGAAAGACGTAAACAATGAATAGCAGATCAGCATCACACACGACTCAGTGGTATTCACGCGATTACAATCGCCTTTCATTCAAATAAAACCAAAATGAAGATTATGGCTTGATCCGGCATGATCCCATTGACGCTATGATGGAAGTATATTGAAAAACATTGCAGAAATGTAAAGTCTTAGTTATTACTCCATCATTGCAATATTTGTGTGGAAATTTTAGACTTTTTGAGAACACGTAATGGCGTTATAATTAACTAAGAACATGCATTCCATCTACAAAACAATCAATATTCTCACATCCGTTGCCGGAAATAAGGAACGGAAAGGTAGCGGTTGATCTGAACTGAGGAAATTTTTTTATTTCAGATAAAGCTATCAATTAGTCAAAAGGATTTTTGAATTCACTTGTTATGTCCGGTTTGCCACCGAAACGCGTGGCGGGCCAAAGCTAGCTAACCATTAAATGTTGTTGCCTCAAACATCAACGTGTGCAGTACGAGTCGATCATATCATATCTTTGATCCAATAAGTGCGTATGATATTTGATCTGACGGTGCTCCTGTAATTCGTAATTAGTTATGTTTCAAAAACAAAAACAAAAAAAAAAAAAATAAATCAATAATCTTTGCCCTTTTCTGAGGACAATCTCTGCACCTTTATTTTAATTTGGATCTTTGGTCGCTTTGTAAAACTTTAATTTTACTTACTTTACTTTGTTTCTTCTTTTTTTTTTTTTTTGATAAACACTACTTGTGCCAATCAAAGCAAATCACTCAAAACAAATATAACGATATGAACCAGAAACGAAATACGCGAAAGAAGAAAACTAAAAACGTCGGTAGAATCGCAGCATCACCCTGGTACATAGTTAATGATAAAGTGTAGAGAACACAAGTATAAGCAAAAGTATGCACATATAATGATCACAGAATACTAATAAGTACAAAAGAGGGCGCAAATAGGATCACAATATAGAGAGAGTAGAAATGCAATGGGACTTTAGCATTTGTGAAATGCAGCTTTGCTTTGCTTATCTTTCTTGAGCTCACTTAATTTGCTTTATGAACATAGAAGAGAAGTTGTGCGATGATGTGTTATTGTATTTGAAATTTATTTTATTTATCTATTTATTTTTTTTATTGAAGTCAAACTTCTTTAGCGAAGAGGAGTAAATCCAAAAAAATATAAAAATCAAATGTAACGAAAATCTAAATTTGACAATGTTATTATTATATTGGAGCTATTTAAGCATATATAATTGAAATGTCTCCGTGGCGTAGCGGATAGAGAGTGCAACTTGCAAACCGAAGTGGGTTCGAGTCCTGCACTGGAAATATTTTTTATTTTTATTTCTTTTTTAAGTAAAACTTCTTTAGCGAAGGGGAGTAAATTCACAAAATATGAAAATGTAATGTGACGAAAATCAAAATTTCACGATGTTATGATTTGATTGGAGCTATTCAGGCAAGTACAATATGGAACTGAAACTTCTAAAGTAGATGGTCAAGCAATAATACAAAATATTGTAGTAATATATTGTTTCAATACAAAAGAGTTATTTTATATTTCATTCGGACACTTGTTCGGACGGTCTTTCATAAAGTAAACACAATCAGTAAAGCATTTTTTTTCTCTCGTTTACTTTTGCATACGCATTCATTCTCTACGCTGCAGGTGAGCCCACTCAAGACAATGCGCGTTGTAATTGTATATTTCTATTTTTATTTAGTCTTATTTATAATAGGAACTACAGTCAATAAAAAAATATTAGCTTTCTTTAGGAAGTCTATGATTTATGTAATATTTTCCCGAGAACGGACCGATAATGTGATGAGAAGGTTGGAGTTGTGGATTGATTGGATTCATAGTTTGTTAAAGATTGGGCAACTTGAGAGGATATGGAAGACGGATATGTAAAGGTTAATGTTACAGGATGGGCAAGTAAGAGGATGTACTATCAAATATATGTGTCTGAGTAAGATGAGTATGACCAAGGCGTAGTCTGATGAGTTTTACGAAGAATGAACGTGGGAGTGTGATATCAAAATGGATGTTACCATAGTCATATAGACTATTGTTTTGTAATGAGAGTTGGTAAGATCCCAATTGGATTTACTTTCGTGTATGTAATGGTATTTTATACGTTTAAGAATGTCAGGGGAGTTATATTTCGGGAGGATGGGAAGGGAAAGGAGGAAGCGTCTTTTGCTGCTTTATCAGCGTATTCGTTGCCGGGAATACAAGGATTAAGATTATTTTTATTCGTGATAGCTTTTATCCGGAAAAGTATTTTGAAATATTTTTGTTAGACTTTATTGCATTAAAGATAGGTATTGTTTCAGGTGAGAAGGTTTATCTGTAAGGGCAAGATGGTATAGAATGATGATTGGATTCGTTGTTGTTATGCTTTATAAAGTAGCAGATTGCGATTAAGATGGTAGGGATTCCTTGTGTCTATTGATGAGGCCTTGAAGTGGAGTTGTAGGTTTAGGATTAAGTAGGGGTTTAGTTGGCTAATTGAATGTTACAGGTTATTGCGTTGTGAAAAGTGGAGCGCAGTTTAGGATGGTATTATGTTTTTGATTGTAGAAATTGGGGCAGTCATTGGAGAATTTTTAGAAGAGAGTGTTGATCGGTTTAATTTAGTGATGTGTTTTTTTGGTTTCGCATAATATGTTGTTAATTGTGGTGGTCTTATGTGTTAAAGGTAAATCTTAAGGCGGACGGACTGAGAGTTTTTATTTTGTTACGCTGTGAAACTATTGCGTTACCGTAAATGAAAGCCATAATCAATTTTTGACATGATGAAAGGATTAGTGATTAAAATTAAGGTAAGTACAATAATATTGTTTGATAGGCTTTTAATAATTTTAAGTCTTTTTTTTTTATTTGCGTTCTATAATTATTTATAGAATCACTTTGTATCCAACACGAAGCCTAACAATAATTTACAATTCTTAAAAAGTATTGGTGCATTAATAAGTTTTTTTAGTGGGAGTTGAAGAAAGTTTTTTATGTTGCGTGGTCCTCCCAGGGTTATGGGCAAGAAAGCCATTGCGACGTAAGAGCGTATGACTGTTCGCCTGTGAGAGGCAGCGAACTAGAGTGTTAGGATGTTGCGAGAACTTGAGGTGATGTTTCTGCTTCAGTTGGGCTAGTTCAGTTTTGATTTGACATGTGCCAGGGAGCACCTGTTGTAAAGCAAAGTATGTGTTTGATGGAGACAAAAGAACGTTGCCTTCCAAGGTTCCTTCGCTACAAGTGATATCAAGGATTTGGAGATTGTCTACGTTGGTTATTGGAGTAATTTGTAGTTGACATTGTTGTTTTCTTCAAATGTGCAACTGTTTTCATTTGGATATGAAAAGTTTCGCGCCTGAGTACAGTATTTAGAGATAATGTGATCTCGCTGAGAAAACAAGTCTACGCAGGATGCTATCCAAAAACCCCCCGGTTTTATAAATAAAATGGATGGGGAATGGACTCCTTGTACACTTGGAATGCTGGAGCTTTTAGTCAATACCCATTTTTCGGATAATGGTGACGATACGACGATTGGCGTCCAACAAAGGGTCCTGAACGAGAACTCTTGTCACTTTAGACAAACTTCAAACCCTATAAACCCCCTGGTCCTTATGGCTTTATTTCTGCAGATCTGTTGGTTCCTTCTTTTGTTTTTTCAGACTTGGGTTCTAATAATTCTCAAAGCCTGTCTCCGTTTAGGTTATATTCCGAAAGCCTGGAGGGAGTTTAGGGTAACTTTTATTCCCAAGGCTGGCAAAAGGATATTTGATGATGCCAAGGATTTCAGACCTAGCAGTCATCGTTTATGCTTAAGACCTTGGACACGCATATTGAGATACATCTTAGGAGTAAATTAAATCTTTTGTTGTTGTCTCAATACCAGCAATGGCACATCCACGGAAACTGCGCTTCACGCGTTTGTCAACAAGATAGAGAAATCTCGCTCTCTTAAAGAATTCGCACTGGTTTTTTGAGCATAGAGGGTTCTTTCAATAACCTGAGATCTCAAGCATTTATAGCCTCGTTTGAAAGATTAGTTGTGGAGGACAACATTAATAATTTAATTGACTTCATGTTTCAAAGCAGATGAAGGGGTACTCCACTTTAATTACATGGAAGTAAAAGATTATCTCAAAAAACCTAAAGTGAAGTTCTTTACGTACACCAAAAGCTTTAAAAGAAAATCCTACCTCTTGAGCTCTACCACAGACCCAAATGAAATTCTTGCGTTACTTGGAAAAAGCCAAACCGAAACCTTAAAAATCATAAAAGTAAGCCAGTTTATCACCAGTCCTTCAATTAAACAAAACACCGCATTACGCGAATTGTTTCCTCACAGCGAACTGTGTTAGAATTGGAGGAAAAAAATTAACATCAGCTTACTACCCAAGTGGTAATAATAACTCTACCTTAGAAAATGAGATAAGTCGTTTGTTCCAAGCGCTAAGACAACATGGTGCTAATAACTACTGCTTACTAGCTGGCGACCTAAACTGTAAACACCCAGACTTGGGAAACACAATTAGCAATGCAAAAGGAAACATTCTCAAGCAGTGGCTTAATAACAACACAATTAACTACAGATGCAAATTATATGCTTTTAACGCACCATCTTATCCGAATGTGGATCGTGCCTAGACATTTGCTTAGCAGACTGTAGAATATTTATAATAAAGGAAAACAACTCCGTCAATTGCCTTCGCAGCCTCGAGTACGACAGTGACCACAATGCCATACAAATGGTAATACAATACTTATATAAAACCCGTGAACTTTCCTTATTCATTTTGATGTACTCAAACGAAACAAGCCGTTATTAAAAACAACTTTTGGAAAAGGAACCGTGAAAAACTCAAGAATAAAACAGAAAAATTACATAAAGAAACGAAACATTCGACCTAATAGGAGAAACCTCAGCAACTATAAATTAGACTTACATATAGAAAAAATTGACAAAATACTCTCAAAAGTTAAAAACTGAAAATAATTTGAAAAAGCTTCTGATTACAGCACGCTAAAGAGACTAATTGAAGAGAAAACTCAAATTCTGTCTATCATTAAAAGACACAATAGACTAGAGCAAATACATTTTGAGCAAGAAATCAATCTACAGAAAATCAAACTGAAACTCGTTAAAAAACTTATAAAAGATAATCTTCTCATTTAAGTAATAAAGGTTATAAAAATATAAAAAAATATAAAACGAATACAAAAATTGATCACAAAGATTTTCAACACATGTTTCAGCAAATTAAATTTTATCCAGATCAAAACTCTAGAGCTTAACTTAATAAAAATCCCCTTTTCCGGTCATTGCCTCATAAATGCTGCTGGTACTTATAGTGAGAAGATGGAAATTGACGACTCAAATAACCTTATAGTCAGAGATCGAGGAAGCATCTTAAACTTAAGCGGGACTTGCCTAGAATCAGTTCCATCTCCTAAAGAGATTGCCACTGATAACAACACGAATATCCACGAGTTGCAGATTGTTTCAATAGCTTTTCAGCACTTAAAAATCAATGCGAAAACAACCAACTCTCAAAAACAACATTTAGCAATTCAAAAGCTGTAGACAACATTGACGAAAGTCAAACAGAAAAACGACTAAAATATATATTCTCTAAGCTCAAAAACAAGACATCCTTCGGACTGGATCCGTTACCAAACGTTATTCTTAAAAATTTTCCAGACATAGTAATTACAGAATACTGCATGATATTCAACAATCTACTGAATAATTCCTATTTACCCAAGAAATGGAAAATAGCCCAAAAAAGACAAAAATATAAGTTGTTTAAAAAATCTACGTCCAATTAGTCTCCTTCCCAATATATTTAAAGTGTTTGAAATTTGCATAAACAACATAATAAACATGTATGGTAAAAATGAAAATCTGGGAAATGAGAAGCAATTTGACTTCAAATAACACCACTCCGCAGTTCATGCTTTTAGTTATTTAGCATCGCATATTAATTGGAACTGGAACAAGAAATTACGTACTCGGGCATGCCTAATCGACTTAGAAAAAGCGTTTCATTGAATATGGATTAAATGATTAATATTCAAATTAAAAAAATACAAATTCCCTCTTGAAACTATAGTCCTAATTCGCAGCATAAGCAGTGAGAAAAAATTCGTAGTTAGCAATGCTAACTGCCTAAGCACCAAAACGTTTAAAATTACAAACGGCCTACAACAAGGAACTGTTAATTCCCCAGTCTTGTTTAATTTAATATACCTACTTGATCTAGTAGAAAAAATTTACCAAAATATATCTTTCGCGGACGATGTCATTATCTATCAGTTGGGCGATAAAAATGAAAATTTAATAAAATAGCTAGCTATGCAGCAAATTGGCATATAAAAATCAACACAGACATATGTGAAACTATATAATTTAGGCCACCTGTTAATAAATGTAGTAGCAATATTCGCAAAACCTGGAAAAGCTTTACCAGAAGATCAAGCTCTGATAATGTAGGCCTACTAGTTAAAATACCTTGGTGTACATATCGTCAAATTCCTATATTACAATGATCATAATAATAAGAGCTAAGAAATCTATTCTACTCAAAATACCTATCAAAAAGAGTAAAAGTTATTATGTATTATGGCCATTATGGTATAATATTTCTCCACCCTAAAGAAAGCATCTAAGATTTGAAAGAAAATTTCTGAGAGCAGGTACTTCGCTTTGCAGAATAATAAATAATCAGGAGACACATTTAAAGAAGCTTAGAAAGTGAAGGAAACAGGGCACCATAAATACCACACCTAAGTAAATGGAGGTTATATTGCAACAACACTCGCAACCGGTTTTGGTCCGCCCGAAGCCGAAGTATACCAATACAAAAACCAAGTAATACAAGATGAACAAGGAATCTAATATAAAAAAAGAGGTAATGCTTATTTACATGATAAGGGTAATCTCCAAAACTACTTATCCGATTTTCAAAATTCTTGTACCAGTTGAATACTACGTGTTCACTGAGTGTCATGGCATACCTAAATACTTTCTTATTTATTAAAAATTTAAATATACTTTTTGATGATGAAGATTTTTAAATTTTTTCCATAGCCAAGCACAGAACCGTTCGTAAGTTTTTTAAGCTGTGCTTCTTCTTGAATTTTGTGTTGTCATTGTTATTGTTATATTTTATCCTCTCGGAGTATGCTCTTCGTTCTCTTATTTTATATATGATGGTCACTGTGATCGACTTAACAGAGAGACTGTGGATTTTATTGTTCGTGCATTGACTGCATTTATAAACTTACAAATTGTATTAAAATAAAGCAATGGAAGAAATCGGTTATCATAATGGTTCCAAAGCTCGGGAAGGATAGGACATGTCCTTCTTCATATAGACCTATAAGTCTGCTTCCATGTCTTTCTAAGCTATTTGAGAAGGTTCTGAAAGCCAAACTCAATCACCATTTACAAGCAAATAGTACAATCCCAGATCATCTATTTGGTTTTCGAGCAAAACATGGAATGATTGAGCAAGTCAACAGAGTTACTTCGGAAATAAGAACTGCCTATAAACAGCGAAAATATTGCTCAGCAGTATTCCTTGATATATCACAAGCGTTTCATCGAGTATAGCATAAAGGTTTGATTTACAAAATTAAATGTTTGCTACCCCAAAATATGCATAGAGTCTTGCAATCCTCTATATCAAATCAAGTGTTTGTAGTAAGACAGAAAAATTTCATTACAAATGAATTTATGATAAAAGTATGCGTTTCCCAAGGTAGTGTCTTGGGACCAACTCTATACGTGTTATTCACTGTCAACATTCTAACAAGTAGTCAGATTGTCACCTAGACATTTTCTGATGACACTGCCGTAATCAGCCGCTCCCGTTGCCCAGTTAAAGCTTCTGCAAGCTTGGATTCTCATGTTAAAAACCTTCAGGAGTGGGTCAATGAGGGGAAATGTAAGCACATTACATTTACATTGAACTGACGGACTTGCTCTTCAGTAAAATTAAATAGTGCTACAATTCCTCAAACTCGAGTGGTAACTTATCTTGGCGTTCATCTGAATAGACGGCTCACCTGGCGGAAGCATATAGAAGCTAAAAAGATATATATGAAACTAAGGGCTCAAAGTCTTCACTGGCTAATCAATTCTAAATCTGGACTGAGACTTGAGTACAAGGTGATGCTTTATGACTCTGTTATTAAACCAATTGGATCTTATGGTTCTGAATTGTGGGGTACCGCGAGTGCGAGTAACATTGAAGTTATACAAAGAGCACAATCCAAGATACTTAGAACAATGACGGGAGCTCCATGGTATATCAGGAATGAAGACATTCACAAAGACCTGGAAGTACCACCAATAAAAGAAGAATATTCCAAGCGAAAAGGTATTTACATGGACAAACTAGTTCGACACGTTAATCCTCTAGCCATTGTCGATGTCCATACAAGGAACTCATCTCGACTGATTCTTAACGATCGTGCAGCCTGTTTGTTTTCTTAGAGGCTCGTAGTGCTAAATGAACCCCTTCCTCTTCATTGTAGGAAGGACATTTATTTGATTTGAAACCTTATTGTTAGTCCTATTCATATTTATAGGAGAATCAATAAATTCCATTAATATAAAAAAAAAAAAAGAAAAAAAAGATATATATTTCGACCTTCTTCTGCAGTAGAGGAAGATGACGAACAGACGGTTGAACATTTTCTGTGTCACTGTTCTGGTGTAGCCAGATGTAATCAGAATCACTTAAGCAGCTACTTTTTTAACCGTCTAGCTGACCTACAATGGGTCAAAATATCCAATATCTCTGTTTATATTAAAAGCACCAAATGGTTTTACAGAGAAGGATAATGGGGAAGCACGTGTTTTATTTTCTACCGGTATCACAATGTGCTTCAACCGGCCTAAGTGTATTCTATGATTTTGTGAAGCAAGCGACCAGGTACCTAATCTAACCTGGGTGCACCAAAGGGGGACGGACATCAATTAGAAGAGAATCGATGTAAAAGGAGGAAGTTTTGTGGATTTTCTTTACAATATGATAGATATAAGGAGAACTGTTTGTCTATCAATAGTTTTATTTAGTTTGCTAAAAAAAAAAAAATGAGGAAAAGAATTACTGAGAGTGGTTACCTTCGGAGTATTCCATTGTAGAATAGAAATGAGCAGAAGTAGTGCGTTTTTTCTATTAGTTATAAAGTTTATTATGCAGGTGATGATTCTGGGTTTGATTTTCTATTCATTCAGTTCGTTAACAATAGAGTGAATACCAATTTTGTCGAATGATTTAGTAAAATCGAGTGAAACAACTAATATATGGTTTTTGGTGGAAAGTGATGATATCAGATAATCTAATGTGAATGGTGAATAAGCCATAGATCTTCCTCGTTTAAATCTAGTCCAATGACTATGGTTGCTTTGTTTGCGGAGACAAACAACCATAGTCGATTTGCAATAATCTTGTCTAAAAATGGTTTAAGTGGTATAGTGCGGTAAAAGGTAATACATAATTTAATTTAATTAGTCGTATGATTTTGCTCATTTTGTAATGTTGTGAGATAAAATTTGAAAGAAATATGGTTTTATACATGTATGTTATGCAGAAAAAAAGTAATGTGCCTCACCTATATAAGCAAACTATTGAAGTGAAACTGATGAACAAAATGGTAGGAATCAAGTTTTAAAATGATTACTACAATTGGGTTTTTGGTATTATTATGTAAATTTATTTCATTATTTGATGATACAAACGTTATGAGAGGCTTACAATAACTAAAATAAGATACAAATATTCGTGTATCTACCGCGTTTAAGTTCCATGTAAATATAGCAACTATTGTTGTTCCATGTTTTGTTATTGATTTGAAAACAAATTATCAATTATAAATCCATGTATCAACTTGCGTTGATAATATCTTCGTTTAAATCATCCTAATACCATATTATTTATTTTCTTTGATTCGCATGTTTTGTCTTGTGTTGTTGTGTGAAACATGAAAGGACTATGAAACTATATATATAAAACAAGGCACTTGCAAAGGGAGCTCCATGAAGCTCGGGGACTGATTACCCCGGGGGGAACACTAACCAACCCACATTCACACACACACATATCGGACAGCCTCAGGCTACAATCGGACGACGTCTCAAAAGTACTGCACGTGTTAACACATTTAATCTCCTAACTCTATCCCCATTGGAGAGCACCTCACTAAAATCAAAACCCCCACTTACACTCAAAATACCAAACTCATTCATATCCCTTAAATCATCATACAGAGAACATTCACAGCGAACATGTTGCCATGTCTCGTCCATCGAACTACAAGGGCATTCCGCACTGTCATTTAGGCCCCTTGAATGCAAAAAAGCATTAAGGGAACCATGAGCAGTCAACAGGAATCCGAGCCAAAGGTTAAAACCAAAGCCCGGTCGACCGCCAACAAATGTGACATCCTGAATGAACCTGTATGTTACTCGCCTACACGCAGAACTGTCCCATCTGATTTGTCAGTCAGACAGGACACACTCATTCAAGATTCTCTTGCACACATTACGACTTAAACTCTCCACATCCATCCTATATAACCATTCATCTTGCAGCAATGGTAATCCTCTCCTGATCTTGAAGTCAATGGCTCTTCGCCTGACCTCCAGATCAAGAGGAACCAAACCAAGCAAAATCTGCAAAGCCTCAGTGGAGACAGTGCGACATACCGGCAAACATCAGAATATCAGGACCGTCTGGCAAGAAAACACTTTCTTTCTGGCTAAAACAGATGATGTCATTTTGTACCACACCGAAGATCCATATGCTGCACAAGCAATAAATACACCTCCATATATGGTACGAACAGCACGCCTACTGAGACTCCATTCATTCCGCAAAATACGGCGCACTTTACCATCCACACCGAAAAACCGGTCTCTAAAACGAGCAATATGAGGAATGAAATTCATTCTCTCTCCCACGGTTATACCAAGGTATTTCACCTCAGTTACATACCGAAGGCTGCCGGAATCAAGCCTGAAGATAGGACTCCGACTTGGTGCCAATTTGCCCTTAAGCAACATTGTCACAGTCTTATCCACCGCCACACTGACACCAACACTACTGCTCCATTCAGAAACAAAACGCATGGACTCCTGGTCCTTGCGTTCAATTTTCAAACGCGATTGTCCCTCAATCAAAATGAGCAAATCATCCGCATACGCACAGCACTTGAACTCATGTCCGAGCTGCCTTAACAGGGAATCCATCATAAGGTTCCAAATAAATGGACCACAGATAGAACCCTGTGGACAACCACGAACCACATCCACACTGACACACTTATTCAACCCAACCGCACAAGCACGCCTGTCAGAGAAATAACTCTTCAAAAGAGCCATTTCCCGACTTCCACAATCTCTCAATTTCCTCAGCACACAATCCCAAGTTAGATGGTCGAACGCACCCATAAACTCCACAAGCACACCCACCACATATTTGGAACTATTTGCCTGAACACAGTTAGACACATAGCCCCAAGCATCCTCGACGCATTTACCCTTCCTAAACCCAAATTGCAAATCAGGCATTTGCTCATACACTCTCTTCTAAAGCCATTCCACCAGAACTCTTTCCAGCACTTTACCAAGTACCGCCAAGAGATTGATGCCCCGAAAAGAACGAGGATTACTAAATGTATCAGGCGATTTCAGAAGCACTATCACCTTAGAACACTTCCACGCCTTGGGAAAATACCCAACCGATACACACTTCCCATATAACGCATTCATGTACTCAGGAATGGCCTTAAAGATGCTTTTACACATCTCTCCGGTTAATCCATCTATACCAGGTGCCGCTCTCGACTTTAACATCGAAAAAGGAACCTCCAATTCACCAGCCTCATGCGGATCACAAGGATTCTCCACCAAACGTAGAGTTTCCCCACGATCCGCCCGAGGGAAAAATGCACACAACAAAGCATTCATACAATCTCTCCATGTTGTCAACTGAGTGTCCCCAACACGAAGAGCACACACATTTGTCTGCCCACCATTACCCCTACAAATTCTATAAGTCTGACTTCAAGGATCATGTTTAATGCGCCGAAAAAAATCTCTGCACTCATCCTCTTTCGCTCTGATAAGCATACGCTTATACTCTTTCAACACACCACAATACTCAGATCTAAGTTTGTCTACAATCATAGTACCTAAGTCTACGGAGTAGCCTCCCGTTCATGCTTAGCTCATTCGTCCACCACATCACTCTTCCAAGATTGCCCCTGCGGCATTTTGGAAACATACAATCATTCACACCACTCACCCACCTATCAACACACTCATCAACATTCATACCAGAGAAGCGATTCAACGGAACCTCCATTTCCGCCTTTCTCAAGTACACACCATGCTGTGGGCAGTTTGCAATTTTCCTACTGGGCCATCAAAGGTGTACCATTCACTGGGTTCGTTAACGACCCTTATCCCGGGACACAGCCCATTCGTGCAGCAGCTCACCCCGTATGCGGGCTGCATACCCAGACGCATGCCCAGATATTTTACTGAACCGACCAACGGGAATGCTGCATTCGTGTCAATGCCAAGCTATTCGCCAGTAGTAGCACCTCACCCATGTACGAAATGTACGGATACACCCACTATACTTGCAATATATACTTACAACAAAAATCCTATCGAAAGGTCCACAAATACTCACACAGACACCACAGTCAGTCGAATTCACCGAAGTGCATTCATTCACCACCACAGCGGAATTTGCCCCGCTATCAGGAAGTACCCGCATTACTGCAGGTAGTCCCCTTACACAACCATTGGTTGAGTAAGGTTCCTGAAGCAGAATAATTCCACTGCCACTTTCACAAATTGTCTGTGCTAACTCACACATTGCAGCATACGCCCCTGACAGTTAACCTGAAGAATCCTAATCATCCTAGTGTCTAGTCTTCGCCCTGGCAACAATGGCACTGTACACAGGACAAGGCGGAGACATCATCAGATGTGACGATGGCTTGCCTTTAAGCGCACAGTTGCCACAGTTAAGCGCATTGCGCCACCCGATGACCCGTGTGTCCACAACGACGACGGACATCATTTCGCTACGTAATGGTCGAAACCAAGGCAACGGAACCATCTCAAGTTCGGCTCGTAGCTACGAACCTTAAATGAGAACCACTTGATGTAGCAGCGCTCAGCTTCCAGAAGGGTCCGCATGGCAACAGCAGAACCTTCCAGAATCACATTCACCGCGATATCAGCGATCACCGCCCAGGGCTTGCCACACAGGCGGACACTCTTCTTAAATTCCCTCTCACTCATATTTCTCTTCAGGTTCATCATGAACTAAACAGGTCTTATCCGGGAGTGTACCCCCTGCACTCCAACCCTAGGGCCTAACCTGTCATTCACACTCACTTCCAATTCTAACTCACCGAACTTATTGTTGTCCCTCATTTTATTAAGCTCTCATTACCATCCCGCAGTGGCTTCACTTCATGTACACGTACACCTAGTGTAGGCCCAACTGCTTTCATCGCCTGTTCCACCACGTCCTCGCCAGAAGTCTTGCTTCTGACAACCAATGGATGGATGGATCGCCAACGAAGTCTCTGCAATAAGGTCCTGTTTGTTACCCTTTGGATACGGAACCCTAGAAAAATGGGGTGTGGCTGTGCCGTGGACACGAGAGTCTATTTTGCGAAAATTCATCAATGAATATAATTATTTTTTAACTCTAAAAGTGCTTTGGATTTTCATGTTTTGTTTGTGATCATTTTTCTAAGACTATTATCTGTGTCTGTGTTGCGAGAAACAAATAGCATACAGGACCTCGCTTGTTGCGATCATTAACGGGGTAACATCCAAATTAAACTATCTGCCAGTAGCGTAGCATATCGCAGGGAACGATAATGTTTCGGCATTCACATCGTAAACAATCTTTAGTGATCTTGAATGCTGGCCCAGAGTAATGTCGAAGCAATTTGCCTCATTTCACAGCATAGTGTGTTGCCTTGCAAGAAGATCATCCGACTCCACTGCACCGCTGTCGCCCTTTTTTTGTTATTGTCGTCCCCGGCGGCGTTGACTGCTTTGTTAGTATTAAAGACATCCAAGTTCTCTGTTATCTTGTAATGTCTATACAAGATACAAGTAAGATTATTAACCAAGGTTTTGCCACTGAATTTCTGACTGCACCGCGCAAACATTTCGAGATGTGCACCCACTGTTCAGTATTCCGCTGACGAGGCCAGAGTGTAGAATTGTAATCGCAACTCTTTCATCTACTGGAATGATTCTTCTGTAATTGGCTCTCCAAAATATTTAATGTAGCTCTGTCTATGCAGAACCTTCTTTAACGACTTTGCTCCAAAATGTTCCATGTTGCTGCTATATTTTCACACACACAACTTGATTTATAAAAAACTTTTTCCTTTAATTAAAACAATAAGTTACTACAGTCCAAATACTGTGAGGAACACGAATTGATCGAATCCTGTAATTAGTCACTACCCCACAATAACGGCATTATATTTGTATTTAAATACATCAACTGGCCATAAAACAACACTACTTCCTCTACAATATCCATTTATCACAAACTTCCAATTTGAACAACGTTTCATTTGACTGTATAACCAAAACAGAAATCAGCCTGTGTAAGCAGAAATCCCTATTTGTGTTTATTTATTTACTTAATTTAATTTTGACAAAATACTGTCAAATTACAAGTAAATGATTATGCAGGAGATAAAACCATAAAAATAATTAATAATAATAATATTATTTAATTTATGAAACACAAGAAAAATTTAAAATTAATCGTTAGATAATATATAAGAAATCCATCCGTCTTTGACCCCTTGGAGAAATTTTGTCAAGCTATGCCCCTGTTTACAGCCAGTTGTGGACAGGGACAGAAGGGATCTGGGGCCAATGAGCGATGTCCACTTCATCTAGTAGCAATTTATTCCAACTCCCGAGGGCAACGAAGAAGGATGATATTAAGCGCAGAGGGCGAGATCTTAGGCGATAGATCATGATAGAATTAATTATAAAGAGTGCATAAATCTCGGAAAGAATCATGTAGAGGGCATAGTTAGTTGTGCAAGTACCTATAGATAAGGGAACGAAATTTTTAGTGGAACATTTTGGTGTTGAACAGAAAGTTAGTTTTTCGAGATTGAGTTCGAGAGTGAAGTTTAACTAGTATAAGGCACTCTACCTGGTGGTCGAAGTTTCTTCTGTCGTTGTTTAAATTCGTGGACATTAGTATGCTTCGGCCAAAATTGTGCATCACAAATAGTAGCAAAAATATTGTCGGGAACACTTATTTTGAAAGACGCGATACCACGTTATTTCGAGAAATTAAATTTCTGAATATTCGCCTTAACATTTATGTTGGCTGGAATATAAGAAACAACATCTTCGAAGGTTGTATTTGCTTCTAACCTAGAAATGAAAACATATCTTCGGGGAGCAGAAGTTGAATTAGGCGAAGGCATGGAATTAATAGTGGTCATCAGTGCCGGTGGAGGTAATAAGGGGGAAGTAGTTAAGGACGTAGATAGGTGATTAGAGGAATGAGGGGGAAAATCAGGAATAGTTATAAAAGGCACAAGGGGCAATGATGATTGCGCTTCAGGAAGGGATATAGTGTCATGTAGAGCATTCGCAGTACCAGGAGGACCAGAAGATAAGGAAATTGAGGGCAGTGGAGGATGTAAAGATGTAATACCATTTGGTATGGGATAAGGTGAGGGGAAAAGTAAGTGAAGATTAAAATCATGATTTCTAAAAAGATCAGATGCAGATTCAAATTCATTCGACATTTACAATGAAAGATTCTTAAGTTTTAAAAATCGGTCACGCACTCGCCGGTACATCCCCGAAAACTTTGCTTGACGATTCAAGCAGTCAGGACAAGACTAACTGGTACCTCCTCAGCCTGACTTAATTCCATAAATTCTGTCATGGTCTTTTCCAGTCAAATCGGTAAATTTAAAATGTGCTACATTATCCAACAGGTAACAGCACAATTTTTATCATTATCAAAACGGTCTTTATTATTGCATGTACGATGGCAACACTACATATTAGAAATGGAAAAGATAATTTAAGAAAAGTATATTAAAATACAAATAAAATAAGAAAAAAAGAAAATAATAACGTCAAATTAAACCAAGTTCCAACAGGCAAATATGCGGGAAAAGAAAATCGTTAAATTTCTATTGGGATTTATACACAAAGAAAAATAACGGATTCTGATCAATAATCCTCAGGTGGAACATGTGCAGCTATTTTAAAAGTAAAACAACAACAACGTGTGATATCCAAGAGAAAGTGAGATGGATAATGTTCATAATGCAAAGACAATGCAGTTGCACTTGACTTAATGCAAAACTACAAAAACAAAGTACAAGTGCAGAAAAGTAAAACCAATTATAAAAATAATTATAAATGAGTAAATATATATTGTAATTGCAAAATCACTTTTATGCACAACTATAATAAGTCAAAACACGATATAAATGATAAGTAATAATAATTTAAACAAATTATAACTGATATAGAGTTTAAAGCACTGATAACGAATTAATAGTCGCGAAGCGTAAAAAAAACACGTTAAGCTCACTAGAGATCTCGTCGAAGAACATCCGAGTCTTATTTCATTAAATGATATCTGAGACCATAAAACTAATGGTCTGCAATCCATATATTGTTCCTTCGCACACTACTGTATATTACCATTGTGTTCACCTATTTTCTTATTGTTTCCGCCTTTTGGGTTCTGTTCAACACACAAAATGGCTTGGGTGAAATGTATAAGGGTAAATTTGAAGATATCTAAAATGTCGAATTAATTATAAACAACCACAAAATATATCACTGATCCTTAAAAAAATCGTGAAGTAGCGCTATATAAATGTACGATAAATTATAAAAAACATTGAAAACATTTCAAAATAAATTAGATCGGTTCATTATCTAGCAAAAGGCTATTAATCCTGAATGGAGGTTGAACTGATGTAACGGAATGGTCAGTCTGCGTAGTGTTGCGAAATGTTTGCCAATTATTGCCAAATTTTTGGTTATTTTCGACAGACTTCTGCTTTTTTGTTTTGCGCGCCAACATAAAAAACTTGTATTAATTTAAAAAGCAGGAATAAGAAAAGGATCTGCGAGAACTATTTTTATTCTCTGAAATTTTTTTGTAAATAATGTACTTCCCACAAATTTTAGTTTTGAACTGTGCGCAACAAAATATAGCTGTTTTAAACTTCACAAAGTCTGTGTGAACACTTATCCCTATTTCAGTTATAAATCATGATGCCTGTGTCAAACTGTATTTACACAGAAAAGATGCAGCATCTTGCACTGATATACATACTAGCATAGACGGCCGTCAAATTAGACAACAATAACAAGGAAGAGATGAATTATAGTTGTTACTTATTTGACGGCCATCTATGCCAGCATCAGTATTAGATGAAGGTTAGAGGGGTGTCACTCTGCGGAGAGTTGGATTTTTTCGTGTTTTGGCAATTTTTGGCCATTGTTTCCAACTTTTTTGGTGTTATTTATTGCGCGCCAATATTTATCAACTGATAATGGCGCATAGCGGTGATAAGTAAATTTTGAATTATGTTTCCATGAAATGAAAATTAGAAAGCCTTTATAATTATCCTGAATTACTTAGAACACATTAAAAAAGGAAGTGAGAGGCAATATATTATAACGTTTGTGCATTTCTCAATGCGATTGTCCAATCCTCTGCCAAGTCACCGGAACCTTGCCATTAAATAACCAAATTCATTCTCAACTATTCGTTGCGATTTTAAAAGAGTGTATGTAATTAAATTTCCTTTGCTCTTCTGATGCATTTATTAAGAAGGGGTATGGTTTTATTAGCTTTCGCGAAAAACGAAATGCCATTAGTGTCACAAAGCATCTTTTTGTAAAATAAATTTGCAGATCAAAATCTTCAGCCGCGACTGATTGTATATTTGTGAATCGTGGCACCGTGCGGGACAGCCCACGTTAATATATTGAAATCTAATACAGTTAATTTGTTACAAATTTTTTGGTAAATTAATTATAAAACAACACGCAGATTTATGCTAATACCACTAGATGTAACAAATTTGTCCGCCACTAGCATAATTGTTGATTGATTTTCACTGAACGACACAAATTTTTTTTTATCACAACACATATGCGATGTCGCACCACTCTCTATTTTTTCGTTGTTGAGCGCTGGTGCTGTGCGTATAACAGTTGCTTTGTCCTCTTTCTTCTTTAGATATTTCGTATGCCATCCGCTGCCGATGACGACACCGTGCGCGCTCACGTCTGCTCTGTACAAATATTTCATAAAAGTGAGCACTTGCCTATATTCGCCTCTTTCACACGTACTTACTTCGTGAAGGCATAAATGAGAAAGCATGGCCAAAGAGAGAATGTTTTTTTACATAAACAGAGCAATGAGAGAACAAATAGCATGATGAAATACCTAAATCGATTAGAAATTTCGTCATGTTATCGTCATGCCATGCACACATACTTATTTCACTAACACTATAATAAAATGCATAATAATTGCATGATCATGTCGAGGGCGCTTTATTGGTCTTTGATACAGCTGGACCTTCCGTATCGGTAAAACAGGCTTGTGTACGTCTCGCAACTTATTCCATGGCATTTTAATGCGTTTTCTGTGTTAAATTCATGTTTCAGGTAATGTCAAGATATTTCATGAGCATCGCTTCAGTAGTTTTCTTTTTAGTGCACAAAAAAGGTTCATTTTGTGTGGATTCCCACACCAGGATGAAATGAAGGGTAACTGTTAGTTTTATTTTATTTATTCATAAGACACAAAGTTTTTATTTTTATTAAATCACTTTATCATTAAGTGACCAAGACATGATACAACGGCTGTAATACAACGTTTACGTATGTGTGTGTTATACAAATTTCAATATTCCGTTACAGCCGTTGTATCGTTTCTTGGTCACATAAAGTTACAATACGATCAAGCAGAAAAACTTTTAGATTGTACATTGAGTTAGAGATGCAAACTTATTTTATGCTTGTAACGATTACTTCAACACAATTTAATTCATGGAAAACGCTATCGAAAACAAAGTGCAAAGCATTGAAGAAAATGGGTCCGTATAAACCTTAAGTGACCAAGTCATGATACAACGACTGTAATACAACATTTACGTATGTGTTTGTGGTATAGCATACAACGCATGCAGCGAAGTGGTTCATACAGCCAAATAATTCACATTTGCCGTCCAAACTTTCTAGCGCACTCGCTTTATGGAGGCGTAAATGAGACAACTATGTACTACATAATCAAAGAGAGCAACAAAAAACTCTCTCGTTGTACGTAATATCCAAAAGCATTAGATTTTCATACATGCTGCACATACATTTACATACATTTTCCTCAAAATTCCCTTACAGCCGTTGTATCGTGTCATGGTCACAATAGGGCTTCAATGGAAACCGTTTAAGGATGAATTTAAATTTTTAATCAATCATGGCAGTTCTAAAAAGGTGAATAAAAGACTATTATTATCAGCATTAGTTAAATTTATGATCCATTTGGCTGCTTGTCCCCAGTCACCATCGTTGGAAAAATGGACTAAAATCTATTAGGCAAAATAATGCAAAGAACAAAAGAATCAACTCCTAATAATATATTGTATATATATATAAATATCAGAAATTGTTGCCTGAAGTGATTCATCCATTAAACTAGCATGAATTAATAAAGACAAATTTATCAGACGAAGAGCAGACGACATTCGGCAATTAAAGAATGCCCAATGGTATCATGTAAAATTTGAGAATAACCCAGCAGAAATATCTTCCAGGGGTAGATGTCCTACAAAATTAACAAATTATGAGTTTTAGTGGAATTGGCCGAAATGGCTAGCTGAATCAAAAGAGTATAGGCCCAAACAGCGAAAGTGGTGATTTTAGTGTCAAAGACAAAAAGCGTCCTGGCCAACCCGGAAAGTTTGAAGATGGGGAATTGGAGGCTTTCCTGGATCAAGATCCGTGCCAAACGCAAATTGAACTCGCAGAATCGTTGGGAGTGACTCAGCAAGCAATTTCCTTTCGGTTAAAACAATTGGGATATATTCAAAAGCAAGGATATTGGGTGCCGTACGAGTTGAAGCCGTTTTTTCGCTTCGGAACTGTTTCTTGAAAGACATCAAAGGAAAGGATTTTTGTACCAGGTCGTGACTGGAGATGAAAAATGGATATACTACGATAACCCCAAGAAGAAAAAATACTATGCCAAGCCTGGTGAATCCGTTCCATCATCGTCTACATCGACGCCAAAGCAAAACATCCACGGTTCAAAGGTGATGCTCCGCATATGCTGGGACCAGACGGGTGTGGTATATTATGAACTACTAAAACTAAACGAAACCATTAATGCGGAACGTTATCGACTACAACTAATGCGTTTGAGCCGTGCATTGCGTGAAAAACGGCCAGAAACGGCCGAAAGGCATGACAAGGTGATTTTGCAACATGACAACGCTCGGCCCCACGTAGCTGTCACGGTCAAAAATTACATGGAAACGCTGAAATGGGAGGTCATACCCCACCCGCCGTATTCTCAAGACCTTCCTCCTTCGGACTATTGGATTTTTCGACGGATGCAATACGATTTGGGGGGTCACCGGTTCGGGTCTTTTGAAGAAATCGAAAAATGGCTCAATGATTGGATCGAGGCCAGAGAGGACTCATTTTTTAGAGATGGTATTCGAAAATTACCAGAGAGATGGGAAAAAGTAGTCGCTTCAAGCGGACTATACATTGAATGAAGTTTTTTTCAATAAAAAAACACTTTTTTGAACACAAAAAACAGGACCGAATTAATTTGTACTCCCAATATTTAATTTGATTTTCAAATTTATTAATCAATAAAAATTCAAGTCGCGAACAAAAACAAACTGCGTAAGATCTGGCAAAGGACGAGAGATCCAAATGGCAAAGCTAAACTTAACAAAGGAATCAAAGATTTGAAAAACCGTCTAAGGAATTTTAAAAATGAACAATTTGTAAATTATACAAAAACATTATCGCCGACATCTGACACTAACTACTCATTATGGAAGGCTGCTAAGCACTTCACAAATTGCACCTTCCACCAGCCGCCACTTTTAAAATCGGATGGGACTTGGGCTAGAACCAACTATGACAAAGCTTCACTACTGGCAGACTATTATGAAAGGGCTTTTACTACCAATCAATCTAATGGTAACACCAATTTGTACAACAGGAATCCATCTCCACAATACTGTACAAAAATGATTTCAACCAATGAAGTTAGGCACTGTTTTGAAAAGCGCACTAGTCATAGAAAAACGCCAGGTTATGACCAAATAACTGGAAAGTTACTCAAAGAGCTCCCGCTAAGACAGATAAGAGCAGGAGTCCCTCAAGGAAGCGTGCTTGGTCCTATGTTGTATACTTTATACACATCAGACATCCCAACTCCAGGAGATAGATCGGCAATGGTGGCTACCTTCGCTGACGATAAAGTACTAATGTACTCCCATAAAAATTTAGTTGTAGCAACAACTAAGCTGCAGAATATTCTTGACAAAGCTTGCATTTGGTTTGATAAATGGAAAATAAAAGTGAATGAACTAAAAACGACGAAAGTGATATACACAACACGGACAGCTATTCAGCCAAGACAATTAAAAATAAAAGGTACTGATATTCCATTAAGCAATGTGGCAAAGTACCTGGGCATGCATATTGATAGTAAACTGACGTGGAAACATCATATCCAAAAAAAGAGAGATCAACTCATACTAAAATTTAAGCAGCTATACCCGCTTCTTAACAGTAGATCTAAGTTAATAACCAATGGGAAATTGGTAATATACAATAGTGTAATTAAGCCTATATGGACGTACGGCATGCAATTATGGGGTACAGCCAAGAAAACTAACATTAACATCATTCAGCGTCAACAATCAAAAATAATTCGATTAATGCGGACAGGTTTATATCTAACTATAAAATTCACAAAGACCTCGGCGTTACTATGATTCAGGAAGAAATCATTAATGCTAGCAGGAGGTACCACAAAGCGTATAAAAAATTAAAGATTATTATTGATAATGCTAGTGAATTTGCCTATTTGGAGTAAAAAAACCAATTGATATTAAATAATAAGTGACCATTACATTTTTCATTAAGGAAACAACTCTACAAATCAAAAATGACTATTTTATACCCTGTTAAGAGAATGTTGAAAGGATCGTTTCCTTTATTTCAGATTGTCCTTGTGGACCACCCTCCCTTTAATGACATTAGTTGTCCCCATGTTTTTCAACCATTTCCTCTAAATAAAGGGGGGAGTAACGACAACTGTTCTTCTTCGGAAGTGAAATAAATTTGTAGAAATTTGGGTTCACAGCGACGATGCGACCCGCACACTTCTCTTCTCAACAAACCAAAATTGAGAGAGAGCGAAATGGTCTTTGGCTATACTGTATGCGTACACATAAAAGAGTGCAAAGGGAGTCTTAATTAACAAAAACAACACAAAATCCAAGAAGAAGAACAAGCAAGGCATGAACAACGAAAACACAATTTTGTGTGGGTAATTTTCGGAAAACTTTATCCTAAACTAAAATATATTCTGATTTAAAAAATCAAAAAAGTAAGTATGCCACTCGATTGTTAAAGACAAAAATATTATTTAAAACAAAAATTATTATAATTTGTGCAGTATACCTTCTGGCAATAAAGTACCCGGGATTTGTCATTTAAATTGCCCGCGTTAAGTATTTTTTAGGTTTTTTTTTTTTTTTTTTTTCTTGTTGGTAGGCCATACTATATGGTAAAGGAAACATTTGTTTAGTGTCTGTTTTTAACAACACATCAATTATGCCAACTCGTTTAAATATAGGTCGTAGCACGCCAAATGTCGTTTACTTCGGAATAATGAAACTAACGAAGAAAGGGATCAAGACCGTCCTATGCAAGATCAATGAGTTCTTTGCGTAGAAATCGAAATAAAGCCCCATTTTTGGTGAAAAAACCTTTAAAATTAATGCATAGTCCTAATAGTAAAGACTAAGATGCAACTTACGGACTAAGATTTATTGAAATAAAGGTTTTTTCCTATATTGACGCCAAGATAATTGTTCCGAAATTTAATTTTTCGAATCCGCGTGACATTGCTTCTGTCAAAAGAAATGTTCCGGAAAAATATATTTTTTTTTGTTTTTATTTTTTTTTACTATTTGTGATGCATATTATTGACCGTGATTCTCTTCTCGTGTTAGGTGATTTTAACCTCCCACGCATGTCGTGGTTCTTTTACGATACCTCGAATTATCTCGTTCTTTCAGCACATTATGATTTCTATTTGACCACTCTTTATTTCATATGAACTCTATTGTTTATCAATGGAATAGATTACTTGATCTTGTCTTCAGTAATGATTCTGTTGGTACTTCTGTTTTAAGATCGGTTTTTATTATTTTTAATACCTATGTCCTTTAACGTTTGTTCTAAAGTATCCTACAAACCACTTTGGTTTACGAAAAGATTTTCTAACCTGAAGAACACTAAGTCGAGGCTTTATAAAAAATACAAGAGTACTGACTCTTCTATTGCTTTTGCGAATTGTCGTGTGGCTCGGACTAATTTTCTTTCTTTAAATAGCCTTTGTTACAATAAGTACATCTCTCGTTGTATGCTGCAATTTTCGCGTGACCCTAAGCAGTTTTATAACTTTGTAAATTCAAGTCTTCTTTATTTCTCTCGTCGATGTATCTAGTGATTTGGGTATTGCAGACCTGTACGCAAAATTTTTTCAATCCACTTATTCTTCTAAAACATATATTCACAACCGTTATCCTTATCCCATTTCCCAATGAAACCACGTTGTTTCTCCTGTAATTGGTGAGTAGTGTCTTCTTACCTGTTTAAAATCTTTGAAATCTACTTACTCACCCGGTCTTGACAAAATACCTAGTTGTGTACTTAAGTACTGTGCTGAATCTTTATGTAAGCCGCTCCTAAAACTTTTCAATTTATCACTTCGGAATGTATTTTGTTTTTCTATTTGGAAAGAATCCTTCTTAGTTCCCCTATAAAAAAATGGTAACAAAGCTGACATATCGCATTACAGAGGTATTGCAAAACTTTCGGCAATTCCAAAGTTGTTTGAAAAATAATTACTTTAACCCTTTATCACCACTAAATCTATTATTTATCCGTGTCAAAACGATTTTGTGAAGAAGCGTTCACCTACTAGTAGTTTGCTTGAGTTTACATCATTAGCACATCTTGGTTTAAGCGAAAAATTTCAAACTGATGTGATTTACACAGATTTCAGCAAAGCTTTGTTTGACCCCGTAAATCATGATCAGCTTTTACATAAGCTTGACCTTTTAGGTTTCCCGCAAAATCTTCTTTATTGGATTTCTTCTTATTTAAAAATAGAATTCAACGAGTGTTATTCAACTCCACTTTTTCTAGTCCGGTTGTTGTCACTTCTGGTGTTCCTCAAGGAACCCATCTTGGCCCATTATTGTTCAATCTGTTTATAAACGATCATCCTCTTTCTTTGAAAACGCTCGTGTTCTGATGTATGCTGATAATGTCAAACTCTGCCTATCGTTTAACAATATCTTTTCGCATATTAGACAACAAAAGGATCTAACCTCACTCTAATATTGGTGTTTATGTAATCTTCTGAATCTAAACTGCGCTAAATGCATGTTCATTACGTTTCATCGTAAGAGACCTCATTTAGCTTCTTATACGATAGACAATAATTCATTGGCACGTGTTTCTACTTTCAGTGACTTTGGAGTGATTTTTGACCCCAAAATGAGTTTCAACACTCATCAACACTTAATAAAGCTAAGAGTATTTTCGGCTTTATTGAAAGCTGGTCTAAAGACCATACTACCAAGATTATTTTGATTAGGTACACGCACAACTAACTATGCCCTACATAATCCATTCCGAGTTCTATGCACTCTTTATGATAAGTTCTATCCCGTCCTTTCGCCTGAGATCTCGCCTTCTGCTCTTAACATGATCAGCCTTCGGTGGTTTAGGGTATTGGAACGAACTGCTACTAGATGAAGTGGTCATCGCTCATTGGCTCTCACATCCCTTCTGTCTCTGACCACAATTGGATGTGAGTAGGGGCATAGCTTGAAAAAATACCTCCAACGAGTCAGAGACGGTCGAATTTCTTACATATTATCTTACGTTTAATTTTAAGTAATTAATATTGTTTTAAGACTAGCTTTAATTACTTGTTTTGTTATTAATTATGTTTTTCTTTTTTTGTCTTAATATCACATAATATGTTAAGACCTTCTATTTGTTAAGTTTAACAGTATTATTTCAAAATAAATTAAAATAAAAAAATAAAAAAATAAATACTCGATTGCATCGCTGGATACCGTTCGAAAAGCAGCACAGACGCGGGTGGCACATAATCTGTAGACTGCGTTCACTTCTCTTATATATGAATGTATTTTACTAGCCTCCATCCAAATCGGCACAGCATAGAGTTAAGATAATTTAAAAGTTGGAGTGCTAAAGGAGTTGTGCACATTGTTATGTTTGCCTTCTACTGGCAATAAATTGGTTTTGAAGTCGTGATTGCTTGCCATTTCCGAGGATGAGCTCAGAAAAATTTTACGACAAGTTAACGAAGACGAAACTGTTGCGTTGGAGGGTATAATGAAAAATTTAAGTGAAATGTTTGATGAACGGGATTATGGTTGTGAACAAAATTTAACGCAACAACAACAACAACAAAGAACAACAAAAAATTGGAGACGGAAACATAACGGATAATTTACCGCAACAACATTTCAAGAATATATCGCCTCAAAACGAACAGAAGAATAAAGACAGTCCCATGGATGAAAACGCCGGCGGCGACGCAGACAAATAATTGCATAAGCGAGCAGAATCTGAACAAGTAACTATGCAAACTTATCTCAAAGAGATAATACTAGAATTGCAAGGACGTGAAAACGAATTGCTCAAACTTGAGAAATTATTGTTGCTAAGAGAAAATGAAATGCTGTTAAAGAGTATGGAAAAGATCAAAAATCATGTCGCTGAGTGTCAAAATAACACAGTTTCATTCAAAGCACTAACAAGTTTTGTTTGTTGATGCCAATTTCTGGGTCAAACAACTTAAAAACGTAAAAAGACAACAACACTCATTGGATGACAACACATTCCGCGCACTGTTTACAACAAAGTTAACAGGAAAGGCACAATTATGGAAACGTATTTTGGACGGGTTGGAAAAGTTGGAGCATCGATGGGCCAGGTGTATTGAGCTAGAAGGAGATTATATGGAAAAATAAATCGCCACTTTTCCAAAATTTTCGGTTTTCTTTTGTAGGCTAAGTATTTATTGAATGATCGTCATAGTATGGCCTAATGAAAATATCAGTGATAAAGACAATTTTAAAGGAAAAAGTCTGAAAGAAATCAACATGTAGAGTTAAAATAAAATCTTGATGACCAATTTGTCCTTATAATTTTATAGATCAATTAATGTCAGTTAATTTAACAATAAAAAAAGATTCATTTAATTTCAATATTAGAGAAAATATTTCACCTGAAGTTAAAATTGAATTCGAAAAAATGTTCGAAGAAATTTACTTAGAAGCTAAAAGGCCTGATATTCCTAATTTCGTGGTGAAATGAAGAAAATCTTATTACAAAACGAAAAACCGTTTAATTGCCAAGTGCGAGTCAGATATCAGAAATTTATAGTTTCTTAATTTCAGTTCGATAAAACAATAAATAAAACAGTTTTTCTAATAAGAACCTGAATTTGTATGAGAGGTACCCCTCTTAGGTGGCTGATTTAATTGATTCCAACAGATATACCGCGCCTGTATCAGAAACTTATAGTATCTAAATTTCAGTTCGATAGAGCTAAAAACAAAAAAGTTTTTCTAATAAAAACCAGAATTTGTATGGGAGCTACCCTCTCTAGCAATCCGATCAAACTGAAATTTCGGCAATATAAGTTTCTGATGTATTTCCACCAACGTTGCAAATTTCAAGATCATGGGATTACTGGATCGTATAGCTGCCATACAAACCAAAATGTTTCTTGTATGGGGACCCCTTTAAGTTTTTGATGCCCGAATAGAACTACACCTTCTGTGAAAACCATTTGAAGAACTATTTGTTGTTACGAAATTTGAAGAACTATTTGTTGTTACGAAAAACAATGATAAAAGATTTCAACATAGCCGAAGAGTTGGACGCTGTTTACTTCCCCTTCAAAGTGAATTTGCAAGGTTTGCAAGTAATTCTTTACAAACTCGCCAGGATACAATTATGGACGCTTTTGTACCACAAAATCTACGTCATTTTGTGTATGTATTTCACTGCCAAAGTTTAAGGGCTCACAAAAATTATCTAACAGATACGGTGTCACAACAATGTATCTTTCTTGTGTTATGTGAGACTTGGCAGTGAAGCGTCGAATACATCTGCATTCCAAATTTCGACTATTGCCTTCAATTTAAAGGGAATGTCAACGTGCTCGTGGTGTAGCGACATATCTAAAACAACAAATCAACAATAAACAAGATGGATTACTTAAACATTTTCCAAAACAATGTCGCCCCCAGTGTCGAGAAAATACGCCTGTCGGGCAATTGGATCTTCCAACAAGATAACGATCCAAAACATACAGCGAGAATTGTGAAGGAATAGCTGCTGTATAGGACCCCTAAGACATTTGATCATCCGCCACAATCTCCAGACCTCAATCCCATTGAGCATTTGTGGGAACACCTGGACAGGAAGATCAGGCAGAGGACGTTTTTGAGCAAGGAAGACCTAAAGAAGTGTCTAATGGAAGAATGGGTCAAAATCTCTCCTGTTGTGACAAAAAACCTTGTCCAATCGATGCCAAGGAGACTTAAGGCGGTTGTGTAATCTAAAGGGAAAAATACAAAATATTAAAACTTAAAAAAGTGTAATATTTTAACTTAATATTTGCCACTTTGGATATACTGTTCACTTTTTTTTGACGCGTAAAATTTGGACTTTTTTTAATTAATATGAATTATTTTTGTTTGTGTATTGATTTTGATTACACTTTAAATTGAAATCGACTCCTAAAATATAAGCCTTGAATTCTGCATACTAACTTTTTATTTTGTATTCATTAATATATAATTATAAAACTTTTAATGCAAAAATCTCATGTGTTCACTTTCTTTTGACGCTGTGTGTATACAATTCTTATGCACTACGCTTACATACTAAAGCTTATATACTAGCTTATACACTACATATACTATAATTTTTCTTTAAATGCGGCAACTTTGGTGCGGAATTTTATTTTTTTTTTAAATATTGATCACTACTTTGACCTCAAACCCTTTTTCTTCCAGTGCACTCTTAATATCGCTACAATCAACTGAGGGTTCAATGCCCTTACTTACAACTACCAGCCCTTAACTACTTTTGAGCTGATAGGTATAATAGCTTCTCTTAGTCGCCCTAAGGTGAGTGGTTACAGAGCTGTAGTTTGCTTCCGTATAAATTTGCACATTAGTTTTTTTAATATCACCCTTGGTAATAGGGATAATATGAAGGTTATTGTTGCCGACTATTCTTTGGATATCATTTATAAGCCTATTCCAGCTTTCTTCACGAACATACCTATATTCGAGGTGGTTTTGCTGGATTAGGTTTTGATGAGTTTTTGTCATCGTTTTTAGCATCACTTTCAGCAAGTAGTTGGAACCTATTACATTCCAAAAGCGTTTTCTTTGCACTATAATTTTTTTGCCGGCTTGGTTTACGTTTTTTTTGGATTGTATGTGGCAGTCAATGCCTGTCTCTATTGCCGCTTTATTTTCCAGGGTCGCGTTTTGAATGTGCTATTTTTTACTACCTGCTGGTGATACAGGTATTTCTTTGATTGCTTTAGCTTGCGTAAAAGAATTTTTTCTATTGGTGCCGTTACCGTTTCAGACGATTCCCTATTTTCGCTGTTAGGTGCTGATGCTCTTACCATGCAGCTTGCTTGTTCTAGCATTAGGTTGTTGATGTCGCGATTAAATGTTAGGGTGTTTGTTGTTGTTACAGTAACTGTATGTGATGACGCAATCTATGCAGTAGCTGAGAACACTGTTGTTGTTTCTAAAACTGCACTAGCTGTTGATGTAAAAGCTGTGCTTTGTGTTGTGTTTGTTGTAATTTTAAACAATTACGTTTCTGGGTTTGAATAGAAAGGAGTTAGAGAGGAAGGGCACTAGGCACTTCATGGAATTTTGTGGATAGTGCTTACTACGCTAGAAGGCAGAACAGAAGGGCAGGATCTTGCTGTATCTTCGGGCGGTTTTGCGGTTAATAAGGAACCGTTGTTTTTGTTCCTGTAATCAGTAGCGACAAACGAGATGTATGCATTTCTCGTTGTCATTATTAGGGCAGTTTGACTCTGATCATTAAGACTGCTCGAAGACGAATAGTAACAACGAATTGTTATGAGGGGTACTATGTATATTTCGAGATCTGGCAACACTAATTTCAATAGCTGAAGTCTGGCAACACCATTATAAAGTTGGATATTTTTTAGCATAAACGTGCTCACAACGTTTTGCTTGTACAAGTGCTATTTGTTTCGTTTGCAGTGCGTTAAGAAAATCAATTTGGCCAAACAATGGAAATTTCAAGAGAAGGTTTTTGTCAGATAATTTTTTACAAATTTCGACGTGGATTATCTCAACGAGAATGTGTCGATGAACTCAGTTCTTTCTATGGCGATAAAGCACCATCAAAATCTGCAGTATATCGCTGGCATTGTGAATTCAATCGTGGTCGTAGTTCGGTCGCCGACGAATTCCGTGATGGTCGTTCAAAATCGGTTGTTGTGCCACAAAACATCGATGCAGTGCATGAACTTATAATGCAAGATCGTCATGTGATATATCGTGAGATGGAGGCACTCTTGCACATTTGTTTCACTTCAATACATTCGATTTTGTATAAACACTTAATTGTAAAAAAAAAATTTCCAGTCGTTGAATACCCCATAATATATCAATAGCTCAAAAAAGGCTCTCGTCGATTGGTGTAAGGAAATGCCTAAAAAGTTCAACCGTGGACGTATATAAAATCGTGGCATGACGAAACATGGATATATGCGTATGAACCGGAAACAAAACAGCAATTGACCGTGTGGGTGTTCCAAGACGAGCCAAATGCAACAAAAGTTGTTCGCGCTCGAAGCAATACGAGGCAAATGGTCGCCTGTTTCTTCGGCCGAATGACCATTTGTTTGCCGGAAGTCTTCAGAGAAATTCGCAAAACCAACCGCCAAAGACGAATCATTCTCCATCATGACAATACGAGCTCTCACACATCTCGTCAATTTTTGAGCAGTCAAAACATGGAATTGATGACTCATCCTCCACAGTACAATCCTGATTTGGAAACCAATGACTTCTTTTTGTTCCCTAATATCAAAGGTAAACTGCGTGCTCAACGATTTACGAGCACCGAAGAAGCTTTCAAAAGCCATGTTTTGGGAAGGGGAATGGAAAAAATGCTATGACAAATGGTTTGAACGAATGCAAAAGTGCATTGATCATCAAGGTGAATATTTTGAAAATTAATAAAGCCATTTTTATTTAAAAATGTTTGTTATTATTTTCTATTCCCGAAATATAATACCTCTCGTATTATTGTGGAATGGGCTTAAATTTTGTTGTTGTTGAGAAGTAAGTTTCCTTGTCTCATGGAAAGGGGGTCTATTAGGAGTTTACTTGTCTGGTTTGTATAGAAGTATGGTTAGGGCTTGAGTGGAATTCGTCCTACGTTATTAGCATGATCGGTTCTATAACACAAGTTACCTAATTTTAAACATATATTTTTTTTTTTTTGTTTTTTTTTTTGTTTAGTATTGAATCTCCTATATAATACATAGGACTAACAATAAGGTTACAAATCTTATAAAACTAATACACATGTGTCCCTCCTACAATGAAGAGGAAGGAGTTCACTTGGCACTACGAGCCTCTAATTAATAAAAAGTGCAGCACGATCATTACGGATCAGTCGAGATGAGTTCCTTGTATGGACAAGGACTCTGGCTAGGGGATTAACATGCCGAACTAATTTATCCATGTAAATAGCTTTACGCTTGGAACATTCATCTTTGACAGGTGGTACTTCCAGGTCCTTGTGAATGTCTTCATTCCTGATATATCATGGCGCTCCCGTGATTGTTCTAAGTATCTTGGATTGTGCTCTTTGTATAACTTCAATGTTACTCGCGCTCGCGGTACCCCACAATTCAGAACCATAAGTCCAAATTGGTTTAATAACAGAGTTATACAGCATCACCTTGTACTCAAGTCTCAGTCCAGATTTAGAATTGATTAGACAGTGATGACTTTGAGCCCTTAGTTTCATATGTATCTTTTTAGATTCTATATGCTTCCGCCAGGTAAGCCGTCTGTCCATGTGAACGCCAAGATAAGTTACCACTTGGGTTTGAGGAATTGTATCACCATTTAATGTTACTGGAGAACAAGTCCGTCGGTTCAATGTAAATGTAATATGCTTACATTTCCCCTCATTGACTTTAATCCTCCAGATGGATAACCACTCCTGAAGGCTTTTAAGATGAGCATCCAAGCTTGCGGAAGCTTTAACTGGGCAACGGGAGCGACTGATTACGGCAGTATCATCAGCGAAAGTCAAAGTAACAATTTGACTACTTGTTGGAATGTCGGCAGTGAATAACATGTATAGAGTTGGTCCCAAGACACTACCTTGGGGAACTCCTGCTTTTATCTTAAATTCATTTGAAACGAAATTTTTCTGCCTTACTACAAACACTCGATTTGATATGTAGGATTGCAGGACTCTATGCATATTTTGGGGTAGTAAACAATTTATTTTGTAAATCAAACCCTCATGCCATACTCGATCAAACGCTTGTGCTACATCAAGGAATACTGCTGAGCAATATTCTCGCAGTTCAAAGGCAGTTCTTATTTCCGAAGTTACTCTGTTGACTTGCTCAATCGTTCCATGTTTTGCTCTAAAACCAAATTGATGATCTGGGATTGAACTATTTGCTTGTAACTGGTGATTGAGTTTGGCTTTAACGACCTTCTCAAATAGCTGAGAAAGACATGGAAGCAGACTTTTAGGCCTTTATGAAGAGGGACATGTCTTATCCTTCCCGAGCTTTGGAACCATTATAATAACAGATTTCTTCCATTGCTTTGGAAAGTACCCAATTCGAAAGATAGCATTGAAAAGACACGAGAGAAAAACTATTGCTGCATTTGGAAGTTCAGTTATCATTTTTGGCACAATTCTATCATAACCAGCAGATACAATCTCACTAGCGCTTGTTTTTAATGGAGACATATTTACTGAATTTGTGATTGTCTGTTGAGGAAGCTGAAATTTGTTAGTAGGTAGATTAGGTTGAAACACGTGCTCAAGATGGTTGGCAAATACATTAGCCTTCTCTTCAACAGACCGAGCCCACATTCCGTTTCTGTCTCTAATAGGTGAGTCCAGCTCCATAGGAGTTTTTAGCGATTTTTGCGCTTTCCAAAGTGAAGATCTAGTGTTTGTGGGTGATAGGTTAGAGATATAGCGCCTTTGTGCCTCGAGCTGGAGGCTTAAAAGTGCTTTGGCTAGATTTTTGTTGCATCTTTTAGCCTTTGTTTTGCTGAAGGAGATCTGTGCTGTTGCCATTCTCTTCTCAATCGTCGTTTAGAAGCAACCAGTTCTTCAATTTCCCTATTTGAGAACGATTTTCTATTGAACTTGTGAGCAACAATCCCAGGCGTTGATACCTCAGCTGCAGCTACCAATACGGAACTTAATTCATTAACAGATTTGTCAATATCGCTTTCAGAGTTGATCGCAGGTGCAATTTCAATGTGAGAACTAATATACTTTTTATATTGCAACCAATTAGTTTTCTTAGATATGAGTCTAAAAGGGCGATCCTCAAATATTGGAAAATCGAGTAAAACGATATCAACGGGGGAGTGATCGGAAGAGAGTTCATCGTGAGTAACTGCTGATATGAGGTTTCTTGGTATATTTTTTGTGATACCGAAGTCGATGATATCAGGAGTTTTTCTTGGATCCGCCGGCCAGTATGTAGGCCTACCCGGAGAAACGAAGTCTAGTTTGTTTTGACAATTTACAAGAGTGCTGTAAAGTTGCCGGCCTTTTGGATTTACTAAACGTGACCCCCAATAAGTGTGTTTAGCATTGTAGTCACCGGCCGCCAAAAATCGTGTTCCAAGGCTATCAAAGAAATTTTTAAAAACATCCGCAGATACAGCAAATTGTGGAGGACAATATACAGCAGATAACGTCAGATTACCATAACGTATTTGCAACCGAACCGAAGTAGCTTGTAAATAACTAGAAGAGTACGACTCTAGGGTCTGGTGTTTAATACGCTTTCTAATAATAATGCATGTTCCACCATGAGCCTTTCCATCTGGATGATTAGTTGTATAAACTATATAGCCTGGTATAAAGAAGTTGTTTTTGCTAGTCAAATGAGTCTCACAGACTAACAACACATCTACATTGTTGTCCTCTAGATACTTCATCAGCTCTAGTTTGTGCTGTGAAACGCCATTTGCGTTCCAGTGAGTTATTTTTAAATGAGCCATTATGGGGAATTTAACTTATCCAAAATTTTCATTTGGATTTTCATCATCTCTTGAAAAGAGTTTTGCATCATTAATATTGATTGATTCAAGGTCTGCAATAAATTCACCAACATAGACTCACTAGAACTTAGTGGTTGCAACACTGGCTCATTACACGCATTTAGAGTTGGGGTAGTTTCTAAGACTGGCTTATTATGTTGAGACATTGGAGCCTTAGGCTTCACAATCTTTTTCGCAGTTAAACATATATGAAGCGCTTGTATTAAACTAGTTGGTTCCCTCACTCTCAAGATGCTTGGCAAACCATTCAATCCTCTTATGAAGGGGTCGAGAGCTTTATCTCCGTAAGTTGTCGTCATGGCACTTAATGCTTCCTCTCCTAACTCCACACAATCTATTCTATTCAGAAATAAATCTCATAAAAACACAACCATTAAATATCATGTTCTTATCAGAAAAACTTTTTTATTTTTTGTCCAATCGAATCCAAGTTCCTAACCAATGTCCTTGAAATGCGTAAATTTCAAGACCCTTGAGTTACTGGATCGTATAGATACCATAGAAACCCAAAACCAAATTTAGGTTTTTATTAGAATTTTTTTTTTTGTTTTTTGTGTTATCGAACTGAAATTTGAACAGAATAAGTGTCTGACCAACATTCAACAACTGGATTGTAAATCTCTCAAACAAATATTTCGGTTTTGGTGTTGAAATATTTATGAATCCTCTATCACAGAGTAAATGCAAAAACGTTTTCTAGGGGGTGCGTGAAGAGAGTATCAACTTGGGCATAGGCCAAGTTAAAATTCTTCTTACTTGTTTTGAAATATTTTTGGTGTGACTCTGATTGTGTTTCTTGGTTTTGTTATTCGACATATGCGTTTTCCCCTTAACTTGCCATTGACAACTCAAGAACGCCAATGATGATGATGAACGCGCATTTTAAATTTCCGTTTTAAATGAAAACCAATTCCTGTCTGTGTTTGTGTCTGTATCTGTCTGGCGTCGTCTATACTCGTATGTTGCTATAATTGATCTACAGAAGAGTGAATAAAATATTTGTATTTTTTATTTAATTATTGACTATTTGTCTATACGAAGTCTATAAAAGTTAGAATAATAATAATATCAAAATACTCATACAATATTCTACCATTTCTCTCCTCCATTTTTCCCCTCCATGTCTCTCCTTCATTTCTCTCTACTACTATCAATAGAGATGGTGAGCACATGGATGCTTTTTTAAAAAATTAAAATAAATAAAAATGTTGAGACTATAAAACCAATATTTATTTATTTACTTATCATAATGTGGTCTAAAATACCATATTAAACTTAATATTAATTAACGGGTGACTAGCTACTCAGGCCTTCGACTCATAAAAGCAATAAAATGGTAGCAGGTGGTTACAGAATTTTAAACTTTACTGATTGGTTTGTATTTGAAAGAAGAAAGAAGTTCTAAAATATGTTAGGATATCTGCTTTTGAAATTGAGTATGAGTATAATAGATAACTTTTCAGCAATACCATCAATATGAACATAAACATCAACATCATCAACATTATCATTTCCATTAACTTATCATAATCATGGCCATACACATTCTACATTGTATTGAATTATTGATGTCGTTTGTAGATCACAAAAATGAATCAGAAGAAATATGAATCTTTTTTGTATCTGCAGCTTTACAACTTCAATCAAATTCAATTCAGATCAATTCAATTGTAACTTAATATATTTTTATTGAGGCATAAAAGCGAAAGAAAGTGAACATGGATGTAGTGCCTGAAACAGGTCTTTCTTCGCCTTGTCATGAACGTGTCGTAAGAGCTTTGACACCCACATACCATCACTCACACTTCTAAATAAATAAACAAAGCCATGTACATATAATATATACACATATGTATATGTATATATATAAAATTCCATGCTCTCATCTTCTATGGCGTTCTATTTTGGATTAACAAGCGTGCCCTATTATTACACTGACAGTCAACGACGACAACATTGATGGTGAAGACGACAAACACTAAGGCAAACACAGTCATGCGAACAACTCCGAAATACAGCTCACGCATAAAAAGTGACGCAATGTTTCTATCCTTCCCTACCCATCTACCCAAAGCCCAGGGTACTACAATATGAGCAGAATGAAGTCGATAAGAATATAGATTCGACTTGAACCAGAACAATCATGTTGAATATTTAAGGCAACGTCTTTTATGACTTCAATTCAATTTGTTTACGAGCCTGGAAAAGCTGGCGTAAATAAGGACAAACACATGCACCCACATACAAACACATATTCTTAAAAGCATAGGCAACGACCAAAGATGAAGTTGTGGAAAAACTTTATGAGAGATGAAGATGAAAGGAATGAAAAAGAAAAATACGCGAAAAATGAAATCAGAACAGGTGATGTAAAAGAACATGTATGCAACCACAGACACTGACACTGACTGAAGCGTATATTGTATGAATGTGTGTGTGTGCGCATGAGAATGAACATTAGTAAGAGTTCAGTTGAGCTAAATTGTATTGTGTTGACTTGAGTTGAGTAAGGCGTATGTCCTGGCTGGGTTATTATTGTCACGTCACGTCATGTTAGTTCCTGGCGCTGCTAGTGCTGCCGCACGATTTGACTTACTTGACACGTTTGTAGTTGCCGGAAAAACTGCACCAAGGTTTTCGTGCACAACGAATTGGCTACAAGCCTCATCAACAAAACATGCTTTTTAACGAACGAACGATTGAATGATTGAATAACTGTATAAATATATATGTGAATAAACTAATATAGGTGAGTGAACGTAAAAAGAATTGGAGCTTATGTTTTGTTTGGTTAATAATTAAAGGGCAGCATGTGAAAAAATAAAGTTTAACAAAATACGGAATGAGAAAAGTAACAAAATACAGAACTACATGGAATGTATTTTTTATAACGTTCACACTAAGTCGGAATGATGAATTCATAATATCGTAATCGCGTTTTTCAATATGTAGTTTGTCTATTGTATCTCATAATGTTTATACTCTTCACGCAATGAATAGTATTATAAGTTTGTTTTGAAGAATATGACATACAAAAGGAGTCATCGGAAACCCCATAGAGTACATCTTGATTACCTCGACGAGACGAGTTGATTAAGTTATGTCCGTCTGTCCGTCTGTAAGTATGCAATTTAGTCCCACAGTTTTTGAACTAGGGAGCTGAAATTTTGCATACAGATTTCCTTTTTCTAGACGCTGTACAATTGTCGGAACCAGCCGAATCGGACAACTAGGGGATACCTCCCATACAAACCAATAATTACAATTCAGGTTATTATTAGGAAAACTTTTTTGGTTTCTGTCCTATTGAACTAAAATTTAGATACTTTAAGTTTCTAATAAATTTTCATGAAACGCATAAATTGCAAGACTCTAGAGTTACTAGATCGTGTAGATTTTAAAACCCTAGGTTTACGGGATCGTAAGGCTCCCAACAAATATTTTGGTCCTTGTGTCGAAATGCTGTATGTGTACTAGACTATGCCCTAAACATAAGTCAAATCAATAATTAAATATTTCTGAATGCTCTATCACAAAGTGTAGGCAAAAATATTTTCTACTGATTACGTGAAGAGTAGATCAACTTCTTTTTATTTGTTGATTTTGCATTGGTCTACCAAAATATTTTGAAGTTCTTATATTATTGGCGAGTGTAATAGATTGAACTCTTATAATAATTATTACTGTAGAGTACCTGAGACAGTTATGAATTTGGGTTGACCTTCATTTGGTATTTATTTAACAATTTTGCATTAAAAACTTAATGTAACTCAATACAATTTTCATATATTTCGTTGAACTTTTTATTTCTCTTTTGGATGTACGTACTCCTCAATTCTTTAGTTTTACTTACTTATTTTGCTTCTTTTTTGTTTTTGTTTGTTTTTTGTGAAAAAAATGCCATTTTCAAAGTTGTACACAATAATAAACTTTTAATTACATACAACTAAAGACTACTTAGCTAACAAGTTTGGTGAGTACATATCTATACGATCAACTCTCTATCTCCATAACTTTCTCTCTCTCTCTCCTCTTCGTTTTTCTCATCTGATGTACGAGGATGTATCTTTTGGCATTCATCGTTGAACTTTGCCACAATTGTCGCATAAACACACTCACATGCAATACGAGTATGAAAAGGTATGCGATTGCCAAATGTAATGAGAGTAGTGCATATCCAATATATACGTGTGTGTTTATGTGCGTGTAACGTGAGTGTTCTTTTATACATCGGTGTCGTTTGCTAACAATTTCTAACCAAAAATGAGCGTTTTAACAAGTTTAATTGCCGCAAAGTTGAGCACAAGTTCAACTCAGCTTTTGACTTTTCAACAACAACAACACTAACAACAAAAACGACTGCAACAACTACACGCAATAATAGTTTTAGCAACAATTCCAAGTGAGCGTGTAACATAACAAAATCACGCCCAGTTTTACACTTTATGTATGCGTATACGTAAGTTTGTATGTTACATATATTCATTCCACTCTACATGTTTTCCCTTTCAACATGTCAAAGTCCCTCCATCCTAAACTCCTTCTCCCGCCTTCTAAAGTTGTTAATCCTTAAGCACATAAACATTTGCATTTGTATAGTTAGTACTTGGCTTAACTGCATCAAAATCTTTTTTATATGATGTCTTTTACAGTTCAAGTGTTAACTACTGCTGCTGTTGTGTTGAACATAAAATAATTACAATGAGAAAGGGCGACATTTTCAGAGTTCTCAGATAAACGATTCCATAGATGATCTATATTCAATTGCTCGTCTTGCATTAATTTTTCGTTGCTATCTTCATTAAAACCGGTGCTGCGTTGACACTATTCCATGCTTTATAAGCAATTTGCATTGCCGTAAATAGCGTCCATTTAAACTCTTTTTTGTCATCAATGATACCCTGGTCAAGAGGCTGCAGTTTGGAAGTGGTGTTTGCTGGAAAAAACTTTATTTCTATGTGGCTTAGATCAGGGGACCCATTATGCGCCGTACAATTGTCCATGAATAGCAATATCTTTCGATTTGCACTTTTCATGGTGTCATTCAACATCTGAAGCCATCCGTTAAAAAGATAGGAACGTTGCTTTGTTGGCATTGTGTTAGCCACAGAAGTAGACTCTTTTCTATATCTGGATATTCAGATTGTTTCTGACGCTTTATTTTGCTGAACGAAGGTGCCATAATAAATTCCTTTTTTTGTAGGATTGATGTGAGTGTTGATGGTGCGATTTCGAATTGTTTCGCCACTTCCTTTTTTTTTGCTCCATTGTCAATTGCTGCAACATTTTTTTTTTTTTTTTGAGAAATTGTTAAGGTTTTATGCGAGTGTTTGTTTGGCATCTTGACGTTACAGCTTATTGTTTTGAATGAAAGAAGCACTAAAAAAAACAAACAAAACAAACAAAGTCAGTTAGCCGACATGAAGGCGACAAAACGATAAACTGAATCCCGATTTGTTTGTTTTTTTACGTTTTCATTACGAATTATAAGAGGTTTTAGAAATGAATTACGAATTATAAGAGGTTTTATGTTAATTTTGTTCCAAATAAAAATACGAATTAACGAGGGGACCAAAACTTATAAAAGTTTTACGAATTATCGAAGTTTTTTCAAGGGACCAGCAGTTTGTTACGAATTATTGAGGTTTTCGATTTATCGTGGTACGAATTATCGCGATTGTACTGTATTTTTAAGAATCTATAAATAATAATAATAAAGTATTAGGCAAAAACGTTTTATCTGGTTCTTTTCAATTTTTTTCGTTCAGTTTTTCACTGAATTTTCATATATATATAATAGTGAGTAAGCGAGCTATTAATTTGCCATGTCATTCCATTGAGCAAGTATAATCTCCCTTCAATTGAACATGCATTCCCAATTAAGTTGATGCTCGACAAAGAAATGTTTTTGGTATTGCTATTGCTTATGGCTGTTCTTATTGCTTATTGTTATCGGTGCATTGATTTCGTAGTCATTGTTACACATATCGATTTACTATCATGGGTTTATAAGCCATAACACTATATTTGATGCTTAAGAATATAAAATCAATGGAAACGCACATTAATAATTGTGTTTGGTCTTGTCTTAATGACTTGTATAATATAATATAATTCGGTAATAATTAATATAATATAATTCGGTAATAAATAATATAATATAATGCGGTCTTGTCTAAATGCATGACATGACATTTCATATGGGTCATATAACATACCAATAGCACATAACATTACAGAGCTGTTTGGTTATACGTTTGATCAAACTATAGTTGTATGTTCGAACTTGGTTGTCTTCGATCAAACCTACATTGTATGTTCGAACTTCGATCAACAACACATATCATAAGTTAAGGGACGATATTGAGGTTGCCTCCGTGGCCGAGTACATAGAGTGGTGTCTCGAAGTGCGCTCCACGTGGGTTCGAATCCTGCCCAAGGCAATATTTTCCGCTGACTTATGATATGCAATTTTTAATTTGAATTTATATAATAAAAAATGTCACGAAAAATCTTGTGACCAAACAAAGTGAAATAGATTAATTTTTATTGTTTAAACAGAAATGTGAATAACAGTCTTTTCTGTCCCATATTTTTCAAGTATGAGCATCACTTACAATAATTATCTTAATCTTATTGAGTTTCTCTAGAGGAGCTTAATTCCGTAGCACTTAATCCATCTATCTTTTAATATGTTGCATTAAAACAAGAAAAGAGTCGGTTAATTTCGGTAATGCCGAAGTTGTCGCGATCTTCATACAGATTATTTGATTCGTTTTTTAGGGTTCCGAACCCAAAGGGTACCAAAGGGAACCCTATTGCAGAGACTTCGTTGTCAGTCCGTCAGTCCGTCCGTCCGTGCTCGGGTCATATCTCATGAATTTTAATAGCTAGAGAGTTAAAATTTTCACAGAATGTGTAGTTCTATCCAGCATCAGCAACAAATACTAAAACTAAAACATTTTCAAGAACTTAAGGATGTCCCTATACAAGAAACATTTTGGTTTGTATATCAACTATACGAGTAATCCAACAATCTTCAAATTTGGGTGGTTGGTGGCTTTACATCAGAAACTTATATTGTCAAAATTTCAGTTTGCTCGAACCACTAGAGAGGGTACCTCCCATACAAACCCTCATCAAAATTCAGGTTCTTATTAGAAAAACTTTTTTGTTTTTTGGACTTTTGAACTGAAATTTGGACACTATAAGTTTCTGATATATGCGCGCTACATTTGTTGGAATCAGTCAAATCGGACCACTAGGGGGAGTACCTCCATACAAACCCCAATCTGGTACGGAACCCTCCGGTACGAGTCTACTCCCACTTGGCCCATTTTGATAAGTTAATTTGAAGGAAATGAAATTTAACCAGTTAACAAAATGTATTGTCACAATATTATAGCATAGTTAAAGGTATTGAAATGGATTGCAATATGTACAAAAAAGACAAAGAAAATTTGAATTTCCAAGAATTTTGTTTTGTGTTTGCCACTTTTGCGTTTCATGGCACGTGTTAGAAGAAAACCGTTAACATTCAAGTTAATGAAAATAATATTGTATAAACATTGTTTTTTTTTTGTGTTCGAGCTGTTTATTATAATCCATGAACAACAATCAACTTTAAAATGAATTAAAATAAACCACGCAACACACAGCCGAAATTGTTAGGAAACAAAAATAATTAAATTGAAGGCATCAAGTAAAATGTGAGCTCAAATTTGGCCAGTCTTTGGGTGCCAGACAACAATTCCTTTTTTGTTCGTTTTCACTATCGTCACCACTCTCCGTCTGCCTTTCTTCAAGTATTTCTTTATTCCTTTCTCTTCGTTTTTTTTTTTTGTGTTGTTTGATAAAACTCATTTTAATCCAAAGACGAAACTCTACAGCAGCAGTTCTTAAACTTTATGTAGACCGCGTACTCCCTTTTGCACACCATATTTTATCGTGACCTCCATCGAAAGCCTATCAATTTTATTTGTTCTTGATTATTTAAATTCCTGCCTTAATATATATTTACCCAGCTCGGCGTCGCAAGGCCAACCAAATTCCTTGAACTTGTGTTATAAATTCGATCCTTATAATTATTATAGAGTCCAGTAATTTATTCAAAACAAACTGTAGTACATTGCGCGGCACTTGAAGTACTTTTGAAAAATCAGACGAATCGAATACTTTGATTTAAGAATGACATAGCATTTGTGATTTTTGCTACCGACAACTTGATTGTGTTTAAAATATGTCTTTTATTTTTGTATGCAAGATTTGAGACTCGATCAAATAAACAAAGATTTTATATTTATACTCTTCACGGAAGTGAGTAAGTTTGTCATGAAGTTTGTAACAGGCAGAAGGAGACAAAATAAACCACATAAAATATACAATATATATTCTTGTTCAGCTCGATTAGACGAATTGTTTAAGCCATGTCCGTCAGTCCGTCTGTCCGTTTGTATGTAGGCAAACTAGTCCCTCAGTTTTTGAGTTAGAGAGCTGAAATTTTGCACGATCCTTTCTTTGTACCATACGCATTATATTTATTGGAACCACCCTAATCGGACCACTAGGGGGGTGGGGGGTACCTCCCATACAAATCCCGTGAAGAGTATTTCATCTTCGGCATAGTTAAAGATAACCTTCTACCTAGTTTTTATTTATTTAAATTAAATAATTTTAAATATTTATTTGGTTGCGTAGTTGTATTCTATGTTTCTTGCTTCTGCTTTAGCAAGAAACGTACGTAGCTAACATAGATGAACTTTTCTGTTCCCTACTAGCCCTGTTGAGCATATTGGAAGATTACGACAAACTCTACATGGGCATAGTTTAAGAATCACAGCGCTAAATCAGGCGTTGAAGTGGCTGCGGTGCAAGTTTTGTAAACAACGATATGTCTGTCCCTCCGTCTGCCTGTCTGTCTACCTGCAAGCAACAGCACCGGCAGCATCATTGGTAACAGAATGTGGCAAAGAAATAAAGCGACACGTTGTTGCAAATGTTGGCAATTCTTGTCCAAAACCATTGCTGAATTCCCCTTTCAATCTATCTACTTTTCCAACTTTTTTTCTTCTGTTGTTTGGTTGAAACCATTTTCCGCGTTTTCATCATTTTAATCGATGTTGGTCAAAGTTGATTCCACGCGCTATACATACACACACTCCCACACACATACATACATATAGAGTAGGAGAAAAATAAAAAAATAGAATTCCAACAAAAATTGGGGCAACCCAGGCGCGCTACAATTTCGCGCTCAGTTGCAGAAAAATCTTTTTTACCATAATTAAATGGGTTTATTTTTCGAGTGTGTTTCTTGTGCTTTTATTTTTGTCATTTTTAAAGTTTTTCAGGAATTTCGTCGTTCTGGCAGAAAGTTTAGTTTGCAAAAAGTAAAGTGACAAACAAAGAAAAAAAAAAAATCAATTGAGAAGCATTAGCCAAATCGTGTAGCACAAGGAAGGCATCCTTCTAGTGCACTTCATTGGTAGGGGGAGAATTTTGGGAATGTACTATTTTCAATTTTTTCACCTGCCATCTTGTGTGGCAACACTTGTGGCGCAAACAATAATTAATCTAAATTGAATCATTTATCGCTTGTTACTCACTCTTCCTAATTTTTCTGTACCCCACTTCACTTAATTTTTAGATTATTTTGTCTCCTGTTTTTTTGTCTTTAGTATCTCACTTGCACTCATTAATTTTTTTTCTTTTTCTTCGTTTACTTTCAATGATTATTGGAAATGTTTTCTTCCCTTCATTTTATTATATTTATTCTTTTTCTTTTTAGTGTTAATTTCAAAGGAGTTTAGCTAGTTTTTAGATTTATGTAACCAATATGTACCAAACGCAACTCTATTGCAGAGACTTCGTTGTCTGTCCGTTCGTCATATCCTTCGCCCTCGAGTCATATCTCATGAACTTTAATAGCTAGAGAGTTGAAATTTTCACAGAATGTGTAGTTCTATCCGGCATCAGCAACAAATACTAAAACTAAAAAATTTTCTAGAACTTAAGGATATCCCCATACAAGAAACATTTTGGTTTATAATAATACCAAGGTAAATAAACCAGATGCAGACGCATTTGCTTCAAGTCAATGTCGAATCTGTCCAACAGCTCTGAATAATATTAGTCGATGATCGTTTTACTCTTTTCAAAGTATTTGATATGAATGACACCACTTACCTTAAAAAAAATTGTTGGCACAGCCTTGTTGTCTGACAGACCCACCTCGGCCTTCTGAAGAAGTCCGGTTCGGGTGGTTCCGACAAATGTCCTGCGTATGGTAAAATTTCAGCTCTCTAGCTCAAAAACTGAGGGACTAGGTTCCATACATACAAACGGACAGACGGACATGGCTTAATCAATTCGTCTAATCGAGCTGATCAAGAATATATATACTTTATGTGGTTTTTTTTTGTCTCCTTCTGCCTGTGACAAACTTCATGACAAACTTATAATACTATTCACTTCCGTGAAGAGTATAAAAATGGAAAAAAGTGAGTAAGTGAGATTAAACACTTTTGTTTAAAAGGCTTTACATCGAAAGAAATCAAAGCTTTGTTGGATGAAGTTCAAAGCACTTCACCTCTAGCGTTTATAATTGGATAAATGAATTTACCCGTGGCAGCACATTCACCGAAGATAGACATTGTTCAGGACGTCCAGTAGAGATAACCACCCAAGAAATGATTGAACAAATCAACGATATCGTTTTGAGTGATGAACGAATTAAAGTGCGCAAATTAGTTGAATGCACAAATAATTTAATTTTGCACGAATAAAATAAATGAAATGGATTTGAAAAAAGTCTCGGCCAGATGGGTGCCGCGTTTGCTCTAAGAAGAAAACAAACGCAATCGTGTGGTTGACGCTAAGGCTGTTTTGGCACTGTTCTGTCGCAATCCTAACGAGTCTCTACGCCGGTACATAACTAACGAAACATGGATACATTACTTTACTCCAAAAGCGAAGGAGCAGTCAAAACAGTGAATTTGTGGAAGCGAACGGGGTACGAAGAAGGCGAATGTGATGCCTTCGATTTTTTGTGATGAACGAGGAAACATTTAGGTCAATTTTTTGGGAAAAGTGAGAACAATAACTGGAGGGTATTATGCCCTAACTTAACTATGAACAATTATAATGGTAATAATGAAGTCAGCATAATTGTTCGCAAATATTTAAAACAGAGCACTGACCGAATAAATATTTTCGTAAGAATGTAATTCAAAATTCATAAAAACAAAGTTCCGCAAACATAAGCAATGCAAACGTTGACTTTGCTCTCATTGTTCATGTTTGGTCAGAACAAAATTTCAAAAGAATGGCTCTTGCATGTTCCAAGAATATTATTTTTATGTTAGTTTAAAAACTGATGTAAATGAATGTAGTAATATTTCTACTCTAATCTTATGCTTTTGATTCATTTAACTGGCGCAGTCGTGGAAATTAATATCCAAGTATATTAATATTCAAACTAACAAATTATACCGAAGCATAATTTATTGTGAAAAAAGGCTTTTTAATTGTTTTTGAAAAAAAAAAGACAAAACTTTATCATAATTTGAATGATTAGGCTTAAAATAAAGTCAAATAAAAAAGGACGCAAAGAAAACAACAATGCACGATGAGGAAATAAAGAATCTTTTGGTGAACGTAATTGACACAACACCAAAACAGGTCACTTGCTATATCAAACATCAAAATGAAACACAAAAAAACACAAAAAAAAAAACCAATAAAATATGATCAAACAAACAGTAAGATATAAAAATAGTGTAAAAATTGTATCCAGATTTTCAAAAATAAATAATATACATCTAAGCGGAACAATAAATTACTATCCACCAAAAAAAAAAAACACCATATACAAACATATAAGTTATTTTCTTTTTAATTAAAATAAGAAAATTAATTTATTCCGAATTAAATGCTGTTTATTCAGATATAAATTTGCAACTAAACAACTGAAATCAATTGTATCCCTACTTAACTCTGAGCTTGTTGGAAACGACGTCAGCAGCAAAGTCGTTAGCGAGCAGTAGCGACGGTTACGTTGCGCAAAAGATAGAATTGCATTGCGCTTCTTGGAAGATAATAGCTCGTGCAGGAAATAATGCAGACGCTTGATCAGCATTTTGGAGTTTAGCTACCTTTTGGTATTTTGAAATAATTTGTTGTTAACTCTTCCCCCTTTGATTGATGCTTGTCCTCAAGCAGTAAGTAAAAGAAAGGAATGTTATTGAACTGCGGGGTTGGGGGTTGCTGTTGGCTCGGTTTTGGTTTTGGTGCTTCGTTTTGGTTGTCGTGCTGTGGCTGATTTAGTTGGAGAATAACCCTTTTTTTATTATTGCAGAAATGTAAAATGCACATGAGAATGATAGCGGCAATAAAGCGTGCTAGTAGTGCAACTCTGTTTTATTTCCGAATGGGTTTTCAACTTTTGCATTTTCTTTATGTTGTTTGTGTGAAGCTCCTCTAACGCCTCCAATGATAGAATCTTGATTAGATCTATTTCTGTTGGCGCTATTTGAATTAATGGCATGCCCGGTTCCATCACTGTGGTTTCTGCATTATTGAATTCATTTTCCTTAATTCTTATAGTCTCATTCCAGTAGCTGATCAAATATGAGCCTTGGAGTTGCTTCTTCTCTTCCTGCCAGTACAAGGTACCATTGAAGTCGTTCAGCATGACGAGGCCGTTGTCTATTTCCTCTACGTCTGAAATGTGATTCGCGTTGCTGAATCCACACAAAGCTCTATCCCCTCTAAGTAACTTAGGAATACAAGAACTTTCGCTTAGGTTAACAATTTTTGTCTTACTACATATTTTTACATTATTGATAGATTTACAATCGTTATTTACCCCGAAAAAGATATCTTCGTATTTGAATATTTCATTTTCTGGCAAATTTACAATTAGATTAATTTTTACTATTGGTTTTATTACAATGTTTTGATAAGTTAATGGATCTAAATTTGGTATTTTCACTACGTATAGTAGTGTCGATTCTTTATGCAAAATTGACACATCTGAAAATGATAAAATTAATAGTGTATCGTCGTTAGTTATTAGTTTATTAATGCTATCTGTTAGTAGAACCAAATCATCGTTATCAGGGCTACCGGCCACATACTTCCAGGCGGAACCTATTACATTAATTGCCCTGGTATGCCGATTGCTAAACGAGGTTACAGTACGGAAAGTGACGAATGTTTGGTATAGTTCATGGTGGAGCGTATGATACAAACTGCTGGTTTTGAGGTTCTGCTCAGTATAACTGAGTAATCTGTCTAGAGTACCTTTAATATGTCCCAAATCTATTACGTGGACTATACGTATGGTTGCTATTTGGATTTTGCCTATCCCTTTGTAAATGGTTGCCGTCTGTGCGTCGGTGTAGTTGGTAATATCCAGGTTTCCTTCCTTTGGGGTTGCCATCAATGTAATTAGCAATTTGAAATGGTTTATAGTACGTTTTTTATGTTACTTTTGTGGATAATTCTTCCTGCTGTTGTTAGTACTGTCGTATTTTTGTCTTCCTTAACAGTTTCCTTTTTGTATCTGGCAGATAGTTTTGACTCTAATCTCGTGTTGATCTTAACGAATATTTCATGAGCAATTGTGTAGATCTTTACGTCATTACGGTGTTTGTTGTGGTTCTTCAAGTCTACCATCTGCTTTTGTTTGAGTCTGTCGATGTTGTCTTGTCTAGATTTCTCATATTGTTCTGGATTCGTGGTCACATTTCTGCCAAAGAAAACCTCTAAGGGTCGTTTACTAGTTACGGAATGTATTGTACGTTCTATGTATTTTCTTTCTTTAGACATCTCATTATTTCTGCTCTTGCACAATAATAGTTCCAAATACACAACTCCAAGAAGTTACTTCCTTAAATATATTAGGTATTCATTTTAATAATAAATTTCGATGGAACTCTCATATACAGCATCTGAGCACTGCCGCAACTACCCAACTAAATGTCATTAAGTGTCTATCTAATCCCAAGCTTAACTGCAATACATCAACCCTACTCTCATTGGTAAAAACACTTCTTCAAAGCAAACTTAATTACGCTTTGCCAATTTTTGGATACGCTCCCAAAACACTTTTAAATAAAATTAAAACTATATTAAACTCTGCTTTACGCTTTGCACTTGGTGCCTTTCGCACTACGCCAATTAATAATCTCTATTTTGAAGCAGATTGTTTTACATTGGATCTCGAAAGAAACTTAAACTGTGCCAAATTATCCAAAACACTTTTCCGAAGCAATGATTCCCCCTTAGGCTTACTAACCCGGAAAATAGCTAAATCTAAAAAACAACCTAAGGTGCTTTCTACTATTCATAGAATAATTTATTCCTGCAACGCCCTAAATATACCATTCCTCCCCCCCTCGGCCCATAATGTCCCTCCTCCTTCATGGAACCTAATGCCTTCATCTATTAACTGTTCTCTTCATAACTTTCTAAAATCTGATACCAACCCCAACCAGTTCCGAGCTCTTTTCAACAACTTAAAAGCAGAACTTTGTAACTTTACCTTCATTTACACAAACAGTTCAAAATCGGACAATAATGTGAGTTATAGCGTCACTCATGAAGATGCAATAATCAAAAATGCAATCTTACCTAACCATAGCTCCATCTTTACAGCAGAAATAGTAGCTATATTAGAAGCTGCAGAATATGCCAAAAACAATAAAGGTAAATTCGCTATCTGTTCCGATTCCCTCTCTTCAATTAAATCTATTTCTAACATAACTTCAAATAATTTTTATGCTAAGAAAATTAGAAATATTCTTATCCGCAACCCTTCAAAAATAACTTTAGTTTGGATCCCAAGTCATTGCCTGATTGTTGGTAATGAAATGGCTGACAAAGTAGCCAAAGAAGCTGCTTTCTCTCCGCTCCATACAACTCCGAATTTTTCTTCACAAGACTCTGTAATGTACTTAAAATCCTATTTCAAAACCCAACACACTGGATTCCACCAAGCAACATCAAATTGGTACAAGCTAGTCAATCACAACAAACTTTCAGCTAAAACTTTCCTTCCAGCCCTTCCTGATGAATTCAGAAGACTGGACATGATAAAATTTTTAAGACTTCGCCTAGGTCATACCAAACTATCCCATGGACACTTGTTCATCCCATCACCACCGAACCCCATTTGTTCCTGTATTGAAAGTTCATCTCTCAATCATATTCTAGTTGAATGCCCAAAAACCCAACCAATACGTAGTTTATATTTCTCAAATACAGATCCCCTTTCCATCCTTTCCAACCCTACGCCTCAAAATATTAAACTCATTTTACAATTCTTAAAAACATCTAATTTATACAATTTAATCTAAGTCACCCATTGTAATTTTTTATTTCTAATCTTTATATACCAAACACTATTTTATTATATCCTAATCATAAGTATAAATAGTTTAGTTGTATTAATTTTGTATATTATAAATAATTAATTAATATTATTGCATTATTCAAATAGCTTTCCGAGCTGAAGGCCTTTGTCGCTATTGCTCGTAGTATATCTAAGTTATAATTTATAATTATAATCTTAGTTTTATAATAAATAAATAAATATTTCTGAAAGGGTGAAGTGAAATCTTTCGACCTGTCCGTTAACAGTACTTTTGTATGGAGGTGCTTTAAAAATTTTAATCCCCAGTTGATCTTGCATCATGAAGGTTACTGATGCCGCGTTCAGAGACTTTTCGTTATCTATTACCACAATTTTGGGGATGCCATAGTAAAATAATAGATCATGTAAAGGTTTTTTGATATCTACTGCTTTTGATTTAATAATTCTACCTTGGGCTAATTTAGAAAACTTGTCTATTGCTGTCAAAACTAAATTCTTTTCAGTGGAGTAAATGTCAACATGAATTATATGGCCTGGGTATTCGGGAATTGGTGTTTCTTTAATTTCTGGATTCGTGGGATGTCTATCGTATTTTTCTTCTTTGCAAGTCTGGCACTGTTTAACTAAGATAGCAATTTTTTGTTTCATTCGTGGGAAATAATATTTCTCCGCCAATTGTATTTTATTTTCGTGCGGTTTGCGATGTGCTCTGTTATGAATTTTGAGGATTTTTTCATCTTGTTCTGCTTCATTCGTCAAGTCTTCTACTTTACTCTGGGTAAATGTTACTTTTATGTTTCTAAAATGTGCTGGATATAAAATTTGAATTTGGTTTTCTGATAAATATCTGGTTTTTAAATACATTAATTGGTGTCTCAATACTGGGTATCAGATTGTGAATTGAACTCTCATCACTGTGTTGGGTCGAAGCGACAGAGTTCATTGTGTTAATTGTGGGAATTCCAGACAATGCGTCAGCTACCACATTGTCTCTGCCAGGTTTGTATAGGATTTCGTAGTCACATTCTTCTAAATAGGCTTTCCATCGTTTTATTCTAGCATTACCATTCCAGCTGCTGAGAGAATGTGTTAAGGGTTGGTGATCTGTATAGATCTTGACTTTCGCTTTACCGTAGAGGTAATTTTTGAAGGCTTTCAATGCCCAAAATATGGCTAACATATCCGTTTCATTAGTAGCATAATTTTCTTCGGCTTTAGCAAGCGTTCTTGAGAGGAAACATATTGGCTGTTTGTTTTGTGATAACACAGCTCCTATCGCAAAGTTGGAAGCATCAGTAGTTAAATGAAATTCTTTTTTAAAATCGGGATAACGGAGTATTACTTCATTTGATACTAAAGCATTTTTTATTTTGTTAAAGGCTTCTATTGCTTCTTGGTCAAGTTTGACAAATTTCTTTGCTAACTCCCTTTTGGACTTTCGTCCATCTTCCCCTCTTAAAATGGAGCTAAGTGGTTTTGCCATCTTTGCATTCTCTTTTCTGTTCTTGAGTCATATGGTCTGTACGAGGAATTACTATATTTATTGATTCAAGTTTTTTCTCCTTAATGGGAATACTAATACTATTTTTGATCTTCATCAGGTTTTTGCTACTATCAATTACTGCTCCTAATTCTTTGAGGCTGTCATTTCCTAGTATAGCATCAAAAGTTTTTAGTGTAGGTAGTAGGAAGAACTTTACTACGATATCGGGTCTATTAAATAGGTTAGCCATTTTGTGTTGAGTGATTCTAATACTGCAACTAACAGTTACGGCATCAAAAGGTTTCTCATTGAGTACTGGATTTTCTACAAATTTTGGTTGGATATAATTTCTGTTGGAGCCGGTGTCTATTAGTATTTTCAGTATTTGCCCACTCCTCACTTTGCACTCGAAGTGTGGGAGTGAGGAGTTCTTTATTCTAAAAAATTGAGGTCAGAATATTCATATTGAGTGTAATCTTAACTGTCAACATCGTCTATTTGCTCAGCGTATTGAGCCAAGGTTTCATCATAATCATTTTGATTGTCATGTTGGGTAATTGCGTCTTCATATTCGGTCATAGTGGAATAAGCTTCAGCACTTGTTGGTTCTACTTGTCTAATCTCGTCTGTCTGAATATTAAAATTTCTCTGCTTTTTTTCGGGCTGGTTTGTTGGACCGGGTGGTCTTTTGCCTGTTTCGAATTGAGGAGGTCTATTCATGTAATTAACCATTCTAGTTCGGATGCTGGGGTCCACGTCCATTGGTTCTGGGCGCGGCAGGGGTTTGGGTGCCATTGGGCGAGGTGGAGTTACAGATTGGTATGGTTGGCCCTGATAGTTAAAATTCTGTCTTGGTGTGATAAATGGTCTGTGTCCATAATCATTTGTGCGTAGCCAAGGAGTATTGACTGGTTGTTGTTGTCCAAAGGTCATAATGTTTTGACGAAATAAAGTTGGTTGTTGTTGGGTTAACGAATTTCTCGGAGGAACTGCAAGTGGTTGGCGATAGTTGGAATTGTTGCTAAACTGAAAAGTACGAGGTGCTGGTATGGGTTTTGTATTTGGATTTCTGAAGTGGGTCTGTGGATTTTTATTCATGGCAACATTCGTTCGATAGTCTTGATTTTCTAGCTTCAAGCACAAGTGTAGTGCTGACGGGAGTTCTACTGGTTCTTTCATACCTAGTAGACGTGATAAGTCACCTTTTAACCCTCGCACGAAGGTGTCCAGTGCTTTGTCGCGGTATAATTTCGTCATGAGTTGGTGACTATCTCTAGATAGCTCCATGCAACCTACCTTATTCAAAATCAGAGATAAGTTTTTATAAACAGCTTGATGAAAATCTTCCACCGACTGATTATTTCCCTGTACTAACATGGTCATTTGTTACTCTAGCGCGCTTAAGTCACGTTTGTCTGCGTAGTGTAGTGTAAGGCATTTGGACATAGCACTCCAATTAAGAGGCACACTATGACTCGAGGGCCGTATCTGCATTACCGACTATTTTGTTTCTGATTGTATGTAGGATACTAAAATATTTTGGTGTACCGACTGTTGATGTGTAAGCTCCAAGAATCCGTTCTACACTCTTCTTCCAGGAGCTAAATTTCCCTTAAGCTTTTCACTACATCTGGTATTCGGTCCAAGTCAGCTAAATTATTGCGATGCTCTTCAGTTATAACCTGATCATTCACATCGTTAAAATTCTGGTTAGGGTTTATAATATTGCAAACTAAGTTGGGCAGTTGCTGCGCTAACAATTGGTTCACAATGGTTGCTATGTCTTGTGGATTGTTCATGTTTCTAATTTGTTGATAGTCTGCCTGTCTAAGTTGTTGTCTTTGTGCAAAAGCCTCGTTTAAGTGGGGTGATTGTTCTCTTAAGGCTTGAACGTTGATTATAGGAGGTCTAAATAAATTAGTCTGATTTGCCATAGATCGATCGAATAAAAGTGTTCTTTCTCAAGTCATGCACTAATTTGTCGGAGAAATGTATTTGTGTCAATGTGATATAATTTCTTTTTGTTTCCTGTTTTTTTTGTTTTAAATTGTGTAGTGTGAGGGAAAAACTTATATTTATCTTAATTTACTTCAATATATTAATTTTTATTTTGTTTTAAATCGTGCACTAATTTATTGGAAAAATGTGTTTGTGTCAATGTGAGATAATTTGATTTTGTTACTTTTTTGTTTTAAATTATGTGGTGTGAGGAAAAAATTATTTTTATCTTAATTTACTTATAATATATTAATTTTTATTTTATTTTTAAAACCAGTGGATGGTTCTCTCCTTCTACCCTGGAGGGTCCCGTAGGATTCGCAGAGTTAGAGTTAGTTATACCACAATTGCGGTGTTTTAATTTTGAGTTATAAATTTTTTTGTTTTATGTTTTTGTTATGTTCATTTAATTTTGTTTTATTATTACTTTTTTTTTTGTTTTTTGTTTTTTTTTTTTTTGTTTAATTTTTCTTTAAAATATTTACTTCCAAAAAATTTTTTAATTTTTCTTTTATGTTCATTTATTTTGTTCTATTTTTTTTCTTTAAAATATTTGCTTCTAAAATAATTTTTTTTTTTTTAATTCTTCTTTTATTTTTTGCACTGTTTATTATTCTTATTTTTCAACATTGATTTCTTATTTACTAACTTACATTAATATTATTGATGTGGCCACCCCTCCTGTTGATCCGGATATCATCCTCTTCGAGTTCTACTGGGGATCCTGCGACCAAACTCTGTGAGGGTATCCTACGGACGGACCTTGTAGGATTGTAGTCCACCGATGGGTAGTTAAGAAATTAATCTTGAACTACCTTAAGCTGATTTACCGAATAAAAACTTTTAGTTATTATGAGTTGCCACGGTTCGTATCACTTAACCGAACACTTTTAATCGCGAGAGAGTTTAGGATCGTTTTGTCCTGTCACTTCTCTTGTAACGCGTACTTAGGAATTGTGTTGTCGTTTTAAGCGGAAAAGTGCCGGTCCCTGCTCGGGCGCCAGTTATTTTCGTTTTAATTAAAATAAGAAAATTAATTCATTCCGAATTAAATGCTGTTTATTCAGATATAAATTTGCAACTAAACAACTGAAATCAATTGTATCCCTACTTAACTCTGAGCTTGTTGGAAACGACGTCAGCAGCAAAGTCGTTAGCGAGCAGTAGCGACGGTTACGTTGCGCAAAAGATAGAATTGCATTGCGCTTCTTGGAAGATAATAGCTCGTGCAGGAAATAATACAGACGCATTTCATCAGCATTTTGGAGTTTAGCTACCTTTTGGTATTTGGAAATAATTTGTTGTTAACTTATACATACAAACATAGCCACAACTGAACAAAATAATAAGTATGATATTTTTTTAGTAAAACAAGCATTAATTTCATATATATCTTTAAATTCCTTTGAAGAAAAAAACAAAGAGAACACGGAATGGACACAAATCTAGAGAAAGCTGAAACAACATTTCAGACCAAGGACAACATTTGGCGAAATTTACAATATTACACATAATGGTAGTGAGTAACTTACGAGAATTATTTGATATTTTCAAAAAAGAAAAAAAAAAACGATTTAATTACTTTATATCAACTTGAAGACAGAGGAGTCCTCTTTTCTTATCAACCTATGTATATTTGTGTATTAATGGAGAAAATTGACAGGTTAGTAAGCCACAATATAAATGAAAATATAAAATCAGAAGACGTAATTTCAAAATTCACTAGATTAAAATTATTAGATGATAGCTGTGCTTTTCACTTTAAACGTAGAAAACAAATTAAAACCAATCAGCAATATAATGAAAATAATAACCAAAATCGCAGCAACAATCAAAATATTGTCGCTATTGCTCATATTAAATACATACTAGGTTATAATTTGTAATTATAAACTTAGTTCTATTATATAAATAATAAATAAATACATAATAATAACAATCGAACAACAATAATAATTCCCATAATCACAATATCAGCAATCAGTATAACAATAATAATAACACTGCTTAAATTAACAACAAAAATCTTAACAATAACAACCAAAATAGTGATAAAACTGTAACAATAATAATACGAGTACTAACAATAATTACAAGTACCGAAATAACGGGAACTATAATAGGAATAACAATAATAGCCAAAACTTTGCTAACTCTAGTTCGGCTCAGACCCGAACCTCACATAAGAGTGTTTATTTTCAATATTCAGGGCCATCCTCCAAACCCAGTTACATGGAAGTAGATGCTCTTCAGGATACCCAATCAGTAGTCAATAAGGAAGTAAATTGTTTAACGTTGCCTCGAAATCTATATTACTCTTAATAACTATCACTATAAGAAAACAGAAAAATCAGATGCTTAGTAGTCTACAACTAGTATTTTGAAACCCTCAATGGAGTAAACAAAGTTCAAGATGCTGTAATAACTCCTTTCCCCAAAGAATGCGGTAGGACCGATACTGTTCAATAAAAATTAATTCACTTAAAAAATGATTTATTTTCTGATATTATTGAAATAATTTCTTAGTTCCCTTTAAAGCGAAAATCAATAATGAACGATTCGTAGACATTTTTGGAAAAAAATTCTACTTGAAGAATATAATTGCCCAAAACATGTCAATGTTAACAACAACAGAAGAATGTGATTATAAATTCGACTTCAAACACTTGAATCAGGAAGAATGCAACAAAGTTACAAAACTATTAAATGACATCAGTGACGTTTTCCTTAAGGATGGCGACGTTTTGTACAACACGAAATTATGAGGAGGAAATAGAGAGACAGATAGACGACATTATAGGATTTTATAGGACATTTATAAAAAACTAGCTTTGCCCAGCCACGATTTACTGTGGCATTTGAAACAATAAATGTAAATAAGTAAAAATGAATTGAATGAGTTTCGCAAACATAATGAATTTCATATAAGTACTCACACACACAACTTAACTTTTATCTGCTTGGACTATTTCAACCTGCTATTTAGGCAAAGCCAACTAAAAAATATTCTTTAGATTATTTGTCTTTGTATGAAAAATTAATTATAATTAATATCTTTTGATTTAGTGAGTCGATTATGATTAAATAAACGCTATATGTTAGAGGAAGTTTTCTACAATAAACCGCATTCAAATTGGTTAAGCCGTTTCTGAGATTAGCGTGAACAAAAAAGACGGGTACGATTTTATAAATATTAATACTTAAGTAGATTACTCTAAAATAGCATACACTCTGACTCGCTTTTTGAAGAAAGAGATCACAATATAACAATGACCCTATTTACATTGTAGCATTTGAAAAGCTAAAAGACCTAGTGTAACTTCAACAATATTATGATATCCTGACTTTACAAAAAAAAGAAAGAACAACAGATGCAAGTTAATTTGCTATTAGTGCTGTTCTCCCTCAAGAGGGAGATATGCATCTAGAACACTCAATGAACATGATCTAAATTACGCGATTATAGAGAAAGAACTCCTTGCAACAGTTTGGGCGTCTAAATACTTTCGTCTCTATATATATGGTTGAGAATTTGACCTGGAAAGTGACCATCAACCACTAAAGTGGCTTATGACTAAATATTCAATTAGGGAAATAACTCGAAGATTATTGCGATGGCTAATAAGTCTAGAAGAATACAATTTTACCCTAGATTATACAAAAGAGAAAACCAACCATATTGCCGATTTTCTTAGTAGAATAAAGGAAGATTAAATAAATCATGGGAATGATGATTTAAGTCCTATAGAAGCACAAGTAGTTCTGGTTGCCGATGTTTAACAGGAAGATGACGATGGTTCAATAAAAGTTGAAACGGTTCGTTCCCAAGAGGAGGATTTTCAAAATTATATCTAATAATACTGATATCATGTTAATATCTGAAACACACTTCTGTTGACGCACTTATTTTAAACTATAAGGTTACAAAATTCGTACAGACAACCACCCAGATGATCATAGTATGCGTGGAGGTGCTGCGATCATCATTACATCTGTCTTAAGGCACTTCCCTATGGAGCCAATACGCACTTCCTACCTCCAATCTTCCTCTGTAAGAATCTCCACTAACCTATGCGATTTAGAAATTGAAAAATAGTTTCAAGACTAGATACCTGGTCGGTGGAGACTGGAACGCAAAACATCGCCTGTGGTGAGCCATCCCCAAAGGGAAAGAACTATTTAATGTAATAACAAACAGAAGAAAACAGATTCTGGCAACTGAAGCTCCAACCTTATACCGTATGCTATTGACCACCGTCTAGATACGATTGATTTTGCAATATACACTGCCATTCAATCCCACGCGCTATCAATTGAAGAAAATTTGGATCTCAGCTCGTACCACTTGACTTTGATTATACATATGAATGTATGAGGCCCACATACTCAACTCCGCAGCGACTCTTGCCTGTTCATGCCAATATTGAGATATTTCAGTCATGGCTGGACTCCTACATCAACCTCAATATTGAACTGACCTCGGCAGAAGACATTGACTTTTTGGTAAAAACATATATGAAGCCGCAGAGAATGCCACCTCGCAACAACCGCCTCGTCTATATAATCCACCTCTGGCGCCAGAGGTCCTGGAGTTGGTAAGATATATGCGTAGTCTGCGTCGACGGTACATTAGGAGTAGGAATATCCGTGACAAAGCTGCATGGAGAAAGGCGTCAAACAAATTGAGAGAACTTCTGAAGAAAATTCCATCCGAAAAATTTGATAGCTTATTGCTAAATGCTGATCCAAACAAAAAAGTTGGATTTAATCAATTGAGGGCCACTAAATGTGTAAAGGAGCAACCACCAATGCAAAAATGCAAACAATGATTGGTGTAGCAGTGATGCTGAAAGAGCTGAAGCGTTTGCGGAAGAAATGGAAAACAGATTCTCGCCCCTTCAACTCGCTGATGGAAATAAGGGAAACGACTGAAGCTTTGTCAGAAAATGATGCTTATGTATCCCCCACAAACCATATCACTCCAGGTGACTTGAAACTGCAGATCCGTAGGTTAAAATCCAAGAAATATCCCGGCCATGACAAGATTGATGCAAAAGTGGTTAAATAACTTCCCTGTAAGGGAATATGGTTCTTGGTAACGCTGTTTAATGCGATCTTGTGTATCTGTCACTTCCTTACCCAGTGGAAATGTGCGTCGATGGGTATGATTCCCAAACCTGGGAAACCAGAGAACAACGTCACGTCTTATAGATCGATAAGCCGGCTCCCCACTTTCTCCAAGATATTTTGGAAAAATATTTTTGAGTAAAATGATGAAAATTCAAAGTATCCAGCAAGCCATACCAAACCATCAATTTGGCTTCAGGGCACAGCATCGCACACCAGAACAGTTACACCGTGTACTTAAACATGTTCTTACAGAGTTTGAGCTAAATCAATACTGCTCCGCTATGTTTTTAGATGTCAAACAGGCATTTGAGAGAGTATGGATTGACGGTCTGCTCCAAAAAATCAAACGACTCCTCCCTGCTGATCAGAGTGTATATCTATTACAGAGTTATCTATGTAGTCGAATCTTCTTCGTAAGTGTACGTGACACGAAATCATTGATAAGAAACATTAGAGCCGGCGTGCCACAAGGTAGCGTATTAGCTCCTATTCTATGCACGCTATATTCGGCAGATATCCCAATAGCTGATTCCAATGAAACCACTATCGCTACTTATGCTGATGACACAGCCATCTTAATTACCTCTTACTCAGCCCAAGAAGCTTCAGATTAAGTTCAGGAATATTTGCAGGGATTCCACGCCTGGGCCTGGGTTGGAATATAGTATAAACGCAGAACTCAGCGAATTGTGTATTTACTCTTAGACGTGGCACTTGTCCTGTTGTCAGATATGATTCCAGTATCATTTCACAGGTGGACCAAATCTGTTACCTCGGTCTGCTTCTGGACAAGCCACTCACATAGCGAGCTCACATAAAAACATCACAGCATGCTGCTATGCAAAGCTGTGTAGGCTTGACTGGTTATTACGGCCGTCCAGTAAGCTGTCACTAAATGACAAGAGGACAATGTACAGGCAAGTACTGGCTTTTGTCTGGTGCTATGGTACAGAAATCTGGGGTATCGCTTCTGCCGCCAACTTACGGAAAGTTCAAGTCTGCCAAATAAGGTACAACGACGCATAACGGAGGCCAACTGGTTTGTACGTAAAGTTATCCTACACAGAGATTTACGCATACCCATGGTGTGTGATGAAATTCATCAAAGCAGCAGCCGCCACCAGCAGAGATTACAAACTCATCCAAACAAGTCAGTGACGGTCCTCACACACGGCGTGAAGCGATGTCGATTGAAGAGGCTCCACCCCTAATGACCTAAAAAGGTTACCAGCTAGATAAATACACATTGCGATGTTATTGTTCCCAAGTCACTATTCTTCATAATCAAAATAATATTTCAAATAACTCCAGTTACGAAAATGTTTAATAAATTAAATTATCACAAAGAAAAAAAGAAAAACAAACTTTTAATAATAAACAGGTATATATTGACAACATGGATATTAACAACAATAATGTCATTAATATTATTCGCAGAGAAATAATAAAAGGAAAACTAGGAATATATTCATACCTAAATGACCATGTATATAACAAAGTACAGGAAATCCTTGTAAAGGAATTCGGAAATAATTAACATACAAAGGTTTTGAACTGCTCTAAACGAGCAAAAGATATAGAAAACCCGGACGAACTTAACAAACAAATTGAATTGTTCCATAAAAATAAAACAGGTTACTTTGGTAAGATGGCGATTTATGATCAACTAATATTGATAATGAATTTAACAATACATATCTTAGAAATCTTCTACAAGAACAAGGTATTGAATATCACTCTACAAAACTACTCCACACTGGAAAAGTGGCATAAAAAGGCTAAATAATATCATAACGGAGAAAATACGAACACTTAAAATTGATGAAAAAAGGCCAATAACTACACAAATGGCAAAAGCCATATTCTATTATAATAATACCCATCAGTAAGTAGTACTTACTATACAGTGTACACCATTGGATGTGCAAAGCAATCCATAAGTTATTATATGACAGATTATTTAAACAAAAGGAGGCCATAATAGAAAAAGCAAATAATAAACTAGAAAGAAGGTTATTTTCGACTATTGCGAAGATGAAATACTCTTCATGGGACGCAGTGAATGTTTCATTGTAGTATTCAAATGGGTGGTTTGTATGGGATGTACCCCCCCTAGTGGTCCAATTCGGGTGGTTCCAACATATCAGATCTTAAAAAATACATTATGACTTCTTTTCAAAACGAGTTCGAATCAATCTGGCATCAAATCCATTACAAATATATTAACAAAAACAAAAAATCACTTAAAGAGTACGGACATCTCTTTTTGGACCCATACCTGAATCGTCGAGACATTTGTAAATATACTAGACTTCGCCTTGAACACACCAAATTAACCCACAAACACCTTTTTGATCACTCCCTAAGTAATATTTGCAATCACAAAGAGTTTTCCTAATAAGAACATGAATTCAAATGGGTAATTTGTATGGGAGGTACACCTTAAAAACCTTAGACACAAGAACAGACAAAATTTGTAAAAAATAACTACACAATGTCCATGACATTAATATTTAAAGACCTCTAAAATACTCAAACATTACAGATCCTACTTCTATTTCTCATCTGTTGTCCAGGCCAAGCATCAACACTGATTAAAGCAGAGCATGGATTTATTAATTTAACATTAAGTACTGTAGAAATAGCTAGCCAATGGTAGAATAGTAGTTCATATTATACAAAAAAAAAAAATTATTGACAGATGACAAAGTTAAACACTTGACGACGGAAATAAACGCAATCAAGTCAAAGATTCGATCCAGTATCGCATCTAACAGAAAAAAAGGGGATTAATAAACGCCTTCGGTACAGCTCAGAATTGGTTGTTCGGCGTATTGGACGATGATGACAAACAAGACATATTACGACGCATCCAAAACAATATGAAATGTATGAAATCATTAGAAAGGTTAACAGACAGATAGATATTTTAATAATTCTATTAATACCCTTAAGGACTCTATATTGGGAGATAGGGATAATTACAATACAATTACTAATTCAAATAAACAAATACAATAGCGACATTAGCAGGACAGTATTATATCATGACCAGATAATAAAACTACAATACTTACAAGACAAGATAGATCATATATTAGACAATGTAATCTGCAAAACACAACAACAATTAATGAAGAAGTCATCTTAATCTAAAATAAGAAAACGATGACAATATTAACAAATTGTAATAACATATAAAAAGAGATAATAATACATTCAAATGCTATTTTAATGAATTTAAATTGTTCAATAAAAATAAATAATGAGATTTTTTCGAACAAAAAAGATTATTACAAACAAATTTTTATAGAAGACAACATTAACCAAACACATTATTTTACACAGAAAGTATCTCTTTATAACCTAGTAATTGGTCAATTTAACAACATAGAAGAAATAAAAGAAATAAAATTAAAAACAGAGGTTATGTACCCTAACTTGACTATGAACAATTATACTGACGATGATGAAGTCAGCATAATTTTTCAGAAATGTTTAAAACAGAGCACTGACCGAGTAAATGTAGTTTCGTAAGAATGTAATTCAAAATTCATAAGAACAAAGTTCCGTAAACATAAACAATGCAAACTTTGACTTCGCTCTCATTGTTCATGTTTGGTCAGCACAAAATTCCAAAAGAATGGCTCTTGCAAGTGCCAAGAAAATTTTATTTATTTATTTATATAATGCTAACCTAAATTTAAAACTAATAGTTAACAGAGTTAATAAATAGCCATGGCTGCCAGGGCCTTCAGCTAGCCAAGAAAATAATTTTTATGTCAGTATAAAAACTGATGTAAATGAATGTAGTAATATTTCTACTCTAAAGAGTAACTTATGCTTTTGATTCATTTAACTGGCGCAGTCGTGGAAATTAATATTCAAATATATTAATATAAAACCTATATTTGAGTTATGGTTTCATTTACACAAAGAGTTATGTTTGATGAGAATACGAAATTCACTTTTTCAATTTTTGTCGAAATTCAAGAGGATGTCTGTTTTCAATGGCTGTCAAAGAAACACTACATGACGCAGCTACGAGGGAAAGAAATTCTCACTGAAGAAACTGTCGAGCTGGTAAAGGTGTACTTAGAAAGACTGAATAATTATGTAATCTGCTCGACATCAGTGATGCAGTTAAAAAGAAGCCATATCCACTTACCAAATAGATTTAAAATTTTGAACTGTAAAATTCGTGATATTTAATGTTTGAGTTCATAATATTTACGCCCACTGAAGCTCCAGAAACATATGCCAAAAGCCCTTTTTTTCTCAAGAGTATTTTTAAACCGTTTGTGAACATGGGACTGAGAAAATTATTCCATTTATACTCCACAGACTTAACCTTCCGTAGTGGACGCTGTATCGAATTCTTAAAACTTCCACTCCTCCAATGTCCTCATATTTTCGTTCGTATGAAAGTCTTGTCTTTGCACTAGCCACTCCTCAACTGAAATGATTACTTATTGATCTATGCGTGAACCATCACTTTATGATGGGCACATTGCAAATTTTCCCTTGAATTTTATAAAATAATTTAAGTAAACAAAATCAAGAAAAGGGAGGGTTAATTGCGGCTATGCCGAAGTTGCTATACTTTTCACGTACCCTTAGAAAGCGTTTTATCTACGTTCCTATGATTAAGCATACAGAAATATTTCATACAATAAATACATACAATATTTCGACATTCAGACCGAAATATTTGTATGGGAGCTATATGATTCAGAAATCCTCAATTTGCACCGTTGGTGAATATGGAATCAGACACTTGTACGTTACTATCTAAATTTCAATTCGATTCGGCTGATTCCGACAAATGTCTGGTCAAAACAAGATATGATTGACATATCTAATATTGTACAATATATACACATTAAAATTTGGTTGTTTGAGTTTTATGCACGGCAATATCGTTAATCTGTTTGCAATGAAATTATCTGTACATATATGGTTGGTTCAAGCCATGGATAGTATTAGATTGGTGAATCAAATGTTAGATAGAGACATAACTGAAAATTAATTAATCAGAATGTCAAAATCAGTGACGAATGGTGTGTCTGCGTCAGAGCGAGGCCTGTCTGTGTCTTTGTGTCAGAGCAGGGCCTGTATGTGTTTCTGTGCGAGCCCTCGGTTAATTGTGCGCGAAGGATCTCTGTGCAAGGCCTCGGTTAATGTTGGATCACTATAAAAGCATCAGAATTGCATCAGAGAAAGCAGTTTGGTTGGTGAGTTCGTGGAGAGCAGTTGTGATCCAACAACACAATATTCAACGGCAATATCTTTGACAAATCAGAAAGTGCGATCGAAAATCATGCATAACGATAATAAAAAACAGCAGTAAAGAGTACAAAACGGCACGGCCAGGTATAGGCAAAGCAAAACGGAACAAACGGCAAAATACGACGTGGTATGCAGACGGTAACAACACAGTAAGCAGAACAAAACGGCACGGCCAGGTATAGCCAAAGCAAAACGGTCCATTTACAATGAGTTGGCAAACGGCACTATGACTTGGAAGGCAAATTGTGTAAAAAATTGTATTGTGGCAATGTTGGCCAAATTTTACATGCGCACGATATACCTGTGACTGGACGAAGTAAAATGCATAGTGGAGAAGTTATCACAGACAATGCTTTCCAGGAGTATCCAACGGCAAGAGTTGGGAGGTGTGGTTGGCCCGGGAGTACGGCCACGATACAGTAAACGACAATGACTAAAATTGTTGACTCAGTCAACCAACACGATGAGTACAACTAACAGCACCAGCACAAATCGGCAGTAGACAAACCAGTGTGAATGTTCGTGATGTGATTGGTATACTATCTGAATTCGATCTAACAGCGCAAAACCGGTAGAAGACTACAGCAACTACGGAATCGGCATCAAATACTACAATTGCCACCAACTGGGTCATATAGCAGCTTAATGTCTTGATCCGTAACGGAAGCCCCGTTATTCCAAATATTTAATAAAGGTCATAATAAGAATGATTGTAAAGTTGTGAGTCCAGCAGATGTAGCAGATACGTCGGAATATTCACCCATCATGGAAGAGATCAAAGTTAATGAACACATTGATTAAAGACTCAGCTGGGCCCGTTGGTGCTCTACAGCAAGGGTAGTACAAACGATTTATAGGATTCGGTGGGTCAACAGTTGAAACAACGAAATGCGTTTAAGCGGAGATAGAACGCAACGGTCAGGTAGTAAAGACAACAATACTTGTGGTTCCAGATGAAGTTTTACCATACGAGCCACTGAGGGCAGAGACATAATTCACAAAAATAAAAATCAAATGCTTAGTGCGTCATTGGAGGATGTAATGGTTGATATCGGCACTGATATCAATACCACTCAGCGCAATCAGGTGAGAAACTTTCTTAAATATTATGAACAGTGTTTTGCCGAAGATCTTTGACGTATACATAGATGCAACACGACAATTATGGACATACAAGTGTCCTTAAGCGAACCAATTCTGAGAAAACGGCATCGAGTGCCTTACGCATTACGAGACAAACGGTACAACATGCTGGAGAATTTTTCGAAGCACTCGATCATTCGGAGTAGTAACTCACCGCATGCAGCATCAGTGCTAATCGTCCCAAAAACAAACGGGGAGAAACGCTTGTATGTCTACACACTAAATTCAGAAACGATAAAGAAACAATATCCAATACCAATTGTTGGGGAGCACTTAGCGAAGCTGGCAGGAAACAAGTTTTTATCTACGTTAGATATGACATACCATCAGATTCTAATGATTATCAAAAGCAAGGATCTGACTCAACTGACAAAGATGATAAGAAAAAACGAAGAGAACAAGGAGAATGATGTTGTTGAAAAAGAAACTAAAGATGAAGAATCCGAATCAGAAGAGAGAAGATCAAGAGACGAAACGTATATTTTTACTGATGGGAAAGCGAATAAGGAAAAGAGTGAAACAGCAGCAGCGTCAAGTAATAAGCAAATCAACTTCCGAAGAAGAAAGAAAAGAGGAGGACTCCTCGGAAAATAAGACAGCAAATAAGGACTCTAGTAAAAATGATAATGATAATAAGAAGGAAGAAACAGCTGAAGAGAAACAAAATTGGGATGTCGAGAAGGAAAAAGTCACTAGCGCTAGAGATTATGAAGATAAAGTACAATAGGATTCAAAAGATAACAGCTCAGATGATGATGATGATGAACAGGAGAGAAAAGGAGACGAGACCGAATGTAAGGAAAGGCCGAGTTGTCAAAATCAATGAGAAGTAGTGTGTCTGTGTCAGAGCGGGGCCTTTCTGTATCTCTATGCGACGCCCCGGTTAATTTTGTGCAAAGGATCTCTGTGCGAGAGCAGTTGTTATCCAACAACACAATATTCAACGGCTATATATCTGACAAGGTCGTCTGTGTAAAAAACCACAGATATTTTTTTACTTCTTGTTTTTTTGTATATATTGTATCTCCTGTCTATAAATAGCAATAATGTTTAAACTCTTATAAACTAATACACTTATGTCCTTCCTGCAAGGAAGAGGAAGGGGTTCACTTAGCACTACGAGCCTCTAAGTAAGCAAAAGAAGTTTTTTGTTTTGGACAAGGACTGTAGCTAGTGGATTAACGTGTGGAACTACTTTATCCATATAAATACCTTTACTCTTGAAACATCCTTCTTTTACTGGTGGTACTTCCAGGTCTTTGTGATTGTGTTTGCTCTTGATATAACATGGAGCTTCTGTGATTGTTCTAAGTATTTTGGTTTGTGCTCTTTATATAACTTAAATGTTACTCGCGCACTCGTCCCGCACAATTCAGAACCATAAGTCCAAATTGATTTAATAACGGTGTTATCAGTATCAACTTGAACTCAAGTCTCAGTCGAGATTTAGAATTAATTAGCCATAGAAAACTTCGCGTCTTTAGATTCATTTACGTCTTTTAGATTCTATTTGTTTTCGTCAGGTGAGCCGTGTGTCCATAGGAACGCGAAGAGACGTTACCACTTAAGTTTGAGGAATGTTGCATCATTTAACGTTACTGAAAAACAAGTCCGTCCGTTCAATGTAAACATAATGTGCTTACATTTCCCCTCATTGAACTTAAATCTCCGGTTGTACCACTATACAGGCGTTTTAAGATGAGTATCCAAGTCTGTAGAAGCTTTAACTGGCAACGGGAGCGGCTGATTACGGTGTCATCAAAAGTCCAAGTGTAACTGTGAGTATATGTTGGAATGTCACCAGTGTATAATAACATGTATAAGGTTGATCCCAAGACATCGGGGAACGTCAGCTTTTTCCATAATTTCATTTGTTTTCAAATTGTTCTGTCTTAGCAATTATTTAATTTTGTGAATCCTTCATGCCATACTCGACCAAACGCTTGTTCAACATCAAGAAATGCTGCTGAGCAATATTCTCGTTGTTCAAAGGTTCATATACTCGTATCAGAAATAACTATTGATTTTCTCAGTCGTTCCATGTTTTGCTCGAAAGCCAAATTGATGATCTCGGATTGTACTACTGGTTTGTAAATGTTTGGCTCTTAAACTTCTAAAATACTTTACAAAGACTTGGAAGCAGACTTATTGGTCTGTACGAAGAAGGATAGCATTGAAAAGACACAAGAGAAATGCTATTGGTGCGCTTGAAAGTTCAGTTTTCATTTTTTGCACAATACAGTCAAAACCAGCAGTTTTTTTTTTTGGCTTCAGTTATAATAGATTCAATTTCACTTGAGCTTGTTTTTAAAGGAGACATATTTGCTGAATTTGTGATTGTTTGGTGAGGAAGCACAAGATTGTTTGTATGTAAATTTGGTTGGTACACGTGCAACAGATGGCTGGCAATTAAGTACATTAGTCGTCTCTTCATCTAACCGTGCCCAACTTCCGGTTATGCCTCTAATAGTTCTATTGGTTTTTGTGCTTTCCAAAGAGAAAATCTAGTGTTTGTGGGTGATGGGTTATAGGTAAAGTGCCTTTGAGCCTTGAACTGGTCGCTTAAAAGTGCTTTGACTAGTTTTTATGTTGCGTTTTTCAGCCTTTGCTTAGCAGTAGGACATCTGTGCTGTTGGCTTCTCAATCATCGTTTAGTAGCAACCAGTTCTTCTATTCCACTATATGAGTAAGATGTTCTGCTGAACTTGTGAGCAACAATTGCAAGCGTTGGTACTGCAGCTGCAGCTATCAATATGTCATTTAAAATAAAACGATTAGATGGGTTATAAGATACAAAAAAAAATGTTAATTATTTTTATACTCTTCACTTAGTGAACCAGCTGAATCTCATCACTAGGTTGTACCTCCCTACAAACAAACCATTAAAATTCAGGGTATTATTAGAAAAACTTTTTAGTTAACTGTCCTATTGAACTGAAATTTAGAAACTATAAGTTTTTAATCAATTCTCATGAAATGCGTGAAGTTCAAGACCCTAGAGTTACTGGACCGTACAGCTCCCATACAATCCTAAACCCAAATTTGGGTCTTCAGAAAAACTTTTTTGTTTTTTGTGTCATATATCTGAAATTTGAACATTATAAATGTCTGACGCAAGTGTAGATTTGAATACCGTAGGATTACTCGATCGTAAAGCTCCAACACAAATGTTTCGGTCTCAGTATTGAGAAGCTATATATGTATACTCACTTTTCCCTGAACATAAGTCAAATCAATAATCAAATATTTCTGAATGCTCTATCGCAGAGTGTAGGCAAAAACGTTTTTAGGAGGTGCGTGAAGAATATATCAACTGCGGCATAGGCGAAGTTAAACTTCTTTTTACTTGTTTTTGTTAATTGTCCGTCATCACTATCCATTGTTCCTGTTATTAGTTTTAAACATTTTCCCAGAATGTTTAGGAGTCCTCTTGTTTTTATACAATGGGTTTTTAAATTATGTCTTTATGTTTCTAATAAATTTGAGTTATTTTGCAGAGTAACAAAAGCAACATCATTTATTTATTTGTTCTTATGGTACTTATATTTTCTTTACTTGTTTCAAATACGGTAATATTTATTAAGATCCTGTATTTCCAAATGTCGAGAGTTCCTCATTATTGATATTAACGTAAAAAGTTATGTTGTTAGGGGTATCATTGTCGGTATTATTGATATTGTTTGAGGTCTTGAAATTTTGTCTGTCTTTTAATGTGTGAGTTGTAATATTTGTGACCCGTTTTAGTCATAACATGATCGTCATCTAATTCGTTTACTATGACTTTTCTAAATTCGGCATGGTTTTAACCTCCTCTAAACATAAAGATAGAGATTGAGCCTTTTTGTATTGGGGGATCTTCTTTGTTTTCATTCAATTTTTCTATTATTTTTTCCATTTTTTGGTAATACTCCTCCTTTAATTTCTGAATATTGGTCATGTGTTAAAGTCCCGTTTACAAAATCGCTTGGTTTTATTCCCGTTGTGGAGTATATAGTGTTATAGAAGATTATTATTTTTCCAATATTTTCTACTATAGATTCATTTATGTTTACCGGATCACACCTTCGTAATCTAAGGTGCTTATTGATAGTATTGTGTAATCGTTCTGACTCTTTAGGAGTTTTTGAGTTGGTTTGCAAGACATAAATCAGCGGCAAATGATCAGTTCCGATTACAAATTTCCGATCTTCGAAGAAATGTTTGAAACATTTTTAAATGTCGAGAAAATCGCAAGAAGCTCCCTGTCGTAAGTGCTGTACCGAGATTTACCTGATATGACTTTCATGGAGAAGAATCCTATAGGTTTCCAAACACCATTGATAGATTGTTCTAATGATGCGCCGATGGCTGTATCAGATGCATCCGTAGAGGTTCCTCTGGAGCTGTAACTTCCATAACCGTTGCGGCCACCAGTGCACGTTTACACACTCTAGGGTTTCTTTTGCTGATGGTGTCCATGGTACTTTGCTTTTATCATTTTTTTTTTTCAAAGATTTCAAAAATTCGTTAAGTGGTGCTTGAATTTGCGCTGCTACTGGTATACATCGTCTGTAGTTTACCATACCACTATGGTTCCAAAAAAGATTTTTTTTTGGCATAAATTATAAATTTAAAGCTATACCACGCGTTGCACATTTGTTGGAATCAGCCGAACCGGACCACTAGGGGTGGTAACTCCCATGCACACCCCAAGGCCAAATTAATGTTCTTATTAGAAATACTCTTTTATTTATGGTTCGATCGATCGGAAATTGGGGAACTATGAGTGTCTGACTGTCAATATTTACGTACTATGTGAATTTTAAGATTCCAGGATTACCAGGGTGGTACCCCCCATACAAACCCTAAGGTCAAACTAATGTTCTTTTTAGAAAAACGTTTTTATTTACGGTCCAATCAAATTGAAATATAGACACTATGAGTTTCTAACAAATCATATAAGTTTCAAAACCCTTGGACCCATAGAAGGGGCATGAAGAGTATTATATTTTAAATTGCATAGTATATTACATACAATATTAAATGCATATTAGCATTAAGTAAATTCTTGCTCTTTATTTTGTATATGCTTGCCTACAGCGAACATAACTAAATTTTTAACATATCTTTGTTTCTGAATTCATGTCAGTAATTTTCATAAACTGTAGCAGCTTTGCTCCACATATAGGTGCATATAATGGCTGTTAAGGTATTTAACACCTTCCCGTCGCTCAAGGTCATATGGAGCTGACATTAATATTACGGTATGAAAAGGGCACCAAATTTTGAATTTGCATGTCTAGATTCTTTATGTCCTTCAAAATATGCTCTGTGGTTTCTTTAGCGAACTCAATTTTTATAGGTCTGCAAAATCTAATTGATTTCGGAGACGGGTTGAGCCATAGAATTTGTTTTGAAGAGTTGACTAGCTTCAGCGGTATAAGGGATGTGACAAATATAGATTGGTCATTGGTATCCGATTCTGTGTTTTCGAAGTTTTGTTTATAAGTACTTTGCCCCTTTGCCCCATTGATCCGTCAAACCCATAGGTATTACTTCATCTTGAATTATCATTATTCGGGTGACGGTAAGGTCCAAAATGCTTTGTAATGATATAACGCCCACAGTTACAGAAATAGATATATTGTCAGGTCTGCGCCTCAATCACACGCTTGTAGCTTGGATATACTATGTCACATCTATGACTTTTATTCTGTAGCCTGATGTTGACGTATGTGCTTCTAGATTTATTATTTTCTAACAGAAATGCTAATGCCTCATCAGGAGTTATAGATATAGGATCCTGCGTTAAAAGCTTCTTCCTTATTTGGCTGGCATTGCCTCCCGCTATTTCCCTAAGCACAAAAGAAATGTCGCTACATTTTGCCTTCTTTACGGACACTGCAGTAGCATGAATGAGCTATGGAGTATTATTGTTTTGATTTTGTGAAAGCTCAGCCGCACATTTCCTCTTAAATCGATCACCTCCATAAGCACAACTCATTCGTGGTCATTTAACATTTTTCGGAGATATTTTCTGATCCTCTTCACTTATTTCTATATTCATTTTTGATGACATCCATTTTTGGTATCGAGGCTCTGTTTTACAATTTTCTGCCATTCTATTGCATCTTTTATAACATTTACTTGCATAGACCACAAAATTTGCAATTTCTTGTATTTGGTTATGTTTCTGTTTTGAGAACTTATGTCCACGTTTTCCAAATATGAAATATGAAAGAGCAGATGTTTTACAGCCATTTTTTAACCACACTTGAAGCAGTTCCTGATGAACCAACTCGAAATTGTTTGAAAAAATCATATTGTTCACCGAACCAAGCAAAAACAGGCAAAAAAAAAAAAAAAAAAATTAGACCGTCGTACAGCGGGCACTTCAGTGAATAACATTGCATTAATAGTTACGACAATACACGACAATATCTTAATCGCTACCAGGTCCAGCTACAGGTGGACCAATTGTCATATTGTAGTGAGCCACAACACACTCTTTGTCAGTTCGCGAGCGAAATGGTGATTTCGTTACGTCGATGAACTCTTGCAGAAGTTCTGCATATCCCCATACATTATAAACCGTGGAAATGTTAAACGTTGATGTCGATTGCAGTGTTCCTGCCGTTGCCAACAATGTGGATAAGCCGCGTAGGCATCGTTGCTAAAAATCAATAGGTAGACCATAGTGTGTCAAAAAATCTGCACCTATTATGAAACCATCTGCGATGATAAACGGCCATTTCAATTTTCGTCGTAAAGTCACAGTGAGCTTTAGAATATTGCTGTCGTACGTTTTAATTGTGCTGCCATTAGCTGCGAAAAGAATCATTTCGTTTCTCGTATCTTTGTTTACATTTTTTACCAAAGCGCGAGGTAAAACACAATCCACCAATTCCGAGTCAATGAGGAATCTAAACAGATCACATCGGTGTCACTAATTGTGGTCACTTGAAAAACTTGAAATAAATTTTAAAAGTCTGTTAAGTAATGAACAATAGTTTATTTTACTTTATTAGAAATAAGTTCATAATTATTTTTATCACAAAGTTAAATTCGGTTTTTTGGCGTCTGCTATGTCTGTCTCATTCTTGCGGCGTCGGTTCTTCTTTTACTTCTTTAATGTTGCCAACCCAGCATCATCGTGTTGGTAAATAGTGTGACAATACCGCCACAAGACTATGGTAAACTACCATTTTATTATATTGTAATTCTTTATTGTTAATCAACCGGTAATCAATTTATTATTTGGTGGTACACCCGCGTCGTACTTCCAGCCCTGCCCAGCCAAGCCAATCAGGAAAATAAAAATGTAGTCACGCAGAGTCACTCAGACTCCTCATGTGCGAGTGACTCAGATGCTCCAGAAACCAGCGTCAGGTAGCGCTGAGGTAGGTTGCCACAGTACTCCCCCTCCAGTGATGACATCACGAATCCGAAAATCGAACCCGGAACTTCATTTCATACGTACGTGGTATATTGCATTGCGATTCCGCTTGGGTGTCATCGTTCGCAAGAAATGCTAGTTTGAGCCGATCCACTGATACAGCAACTTTCTTTCCGCCTACCTCTAACTCATACACACGGTCGGTCTGCCGTTGGAGAATCTTGTAAGGACCACTATGCGGTGGCTCGAGGGGACACTTGACTGCATCTGTTCGAATGAATGCGTGTGAGCATGTGTCAATACCTTTCATTACAAATACTTTTTGGTTGATATGATGAGCAGTCGGAGTTGATCGAACTCTTCTCATGGGTTCGCGAAAACTTATTATAAAATTTGCAGAGGTTGGTGTGGCATCCAGTTCATCGAAAAATTCATTTGGTAAACGAATCGGTGCTCCATATAGCATCACAGCAGCAGATGACTGCATATCTTGCTTAAAGCAAGTTCGAAGCCCTAAAAGCACGGCTGGAAGAAGTTGAGGCCACGGAGTATCAGCATTACACATAAGCGCCGCCTTAAATGATTGATGCCACCTTTGAACTAACCCATTTGACTGCGGATGATAACTGGTCGTGTGAATGTGCTTGCTACCAACAAGATTCGCTAGTTCTTTAAACAAAGCAGACTCAAATTGAGTGCCTTGATCCGTGGTAATGGTTTTCGGTGTTCCAAACCATGAAATCCATTGTGACCAAAAAACTTGTGCGATGGTTTCAACCGTTATGTTGGTAATTGGAATAGCCTCTGGCCATCATGTAAAGCGATCAATCATGGTTAGACAGTACCGATAGTTTTCTTGCAAAGGCATAACCACGAAGTCTAAGTGCACATGATCGAATCTGCCATTGGGAATGATAATTTTATCCGGTATCAGATGGTTATGTTTGCTGATCTTCGCGCGTTGACATGACAGGTAATTTCAGCACCAGTTAACAACATCCTTGTTCATAGATGGCCAAACAAACTTCTGCCGCAATTGACGTAACGTCGACCTGCCACTCGGGTGCGATAAGCTGTGAACAGAAGAAAAAATTTGATTTCGTAACGAATTGGGTACATACGGTCGTACACTTCCAGTTGAAACATCGCAATAGAGTGAAACGTTACTGCCGTATCGAATCCTCTGCAACTTCAAAGACGTTGTTCCTTTCAACAAGTCTGCCAACTCGCTATCGATTGCCTATGCTTCCTTGATTTGCTCTAATGTAATAGCCATCAGCATGTCGAATTCGCAAAATCTAGAAAAGGCGTCTGCAACCATGTTACGTGCACCTTTCACATGCAAAATTGTAGTAGAAAACTGCGAAATGTAATTTAACTGGTGAAGTTGACAGGGTGAAGCCTTCTCATGCCGTGGCTTGAAGGCGTAGACCAGCGGTTTATGATCGGTTTTGATAATGAACAATCTGGCCTCGATACAGTGCTTGAAGTACTTAATGGCTTCAAATATTGCGAATAGCTCCCGATCATAAGCACTGTAGTTTTTCTCCGCATTGCTCAACTTCTTAGAGAAAAAACCAAGTGGCTGCCAAATATCATCAACTTGATGCTCTAACGCCGCCCCGATCGCCACATCAGAAGCATCGCACACGAAAGCAAGCTTTGCATTTGGAGATGGGTGTGAGAGGAGTGCTGCGTCCGCCACACTACTTTTACAAGCATTGAAAGCATTCATTCGTTCGGTAGTCCAATCAATTTTGCGCTGATCATTTTTCTTGACATTCCTCAGCAGTTCAAACAAAGGCGCCTGTATATGCGACGAGTGTGGTATGCATCTACGGTAATAATTGATAATGCCAAGAAAACGACCCAACTGGCCGATGGTGTCAGGACGAACATAGTTGAGAATAGCATCGACACGATTAGTGGGTGGCTTTATTCCGTGTTCGTTGACGACGTAACTGAGAAACTCCACTTCTGATTGCGCAATTTGACACTTACTAAGATTGATACAAAGACCGTGAGTACGTAGGATGCAAGACCATGTGCAAATGCTGTTCATGCTCCTCGATTGAATTTGAAATTATTAATATATCGTCAATGTAACAATAAACAAAATCGATGCCACGAAAGGTATCGTCCATGAACCTTTGAAATTTCTGCGAGGCGTTCTTCAATCCAAAAGGCATGTACAGAAATTCGTTCAAACCGAAAGGAGTGCACTGCCATCGAAATCTGGTAATATGCTTTTCTCAGGTCCAACGCCGAAAAAACCTTTTCCCATGCAGCTGCTCCGTGAAATCGTGAATATGAGCAATATATATATATCGATCAGGTACAGTAGCTACGTTAAGCTTCCGATAATTGCCGTATGACCGCCAACCACCATCTTTCTTCGTAACCATATGCAACGGACTGGCCCACGGGCTCTTCGAGGGACGACATATGCCTTCCGCAATCAAGAAGTTGATTTCAGCTTCAGCGACAGCCAGTTTTTCTCCAGCGAGACGTCGAGGTCGATCGGATATGGGGCTGCCAACGGTTTCAATGTAATGACATACCTCATGATGACCGGCGGTCTTCTTTCCAGGTATTGTCACATCGACAAATTCTTGCAAGAGGTTTTGAAATTTATGTGTACCTTGAACGGTTGAAACTGACATGTGTTTCGCAGAAGATAGATACGAGGTTGTTGTTAACCCAGTTAGTGAGTCGATTAGTCGTTTGTTTTTTATGTCGATAAGCAGTTGAAAATGAGACAGCAAGTCTGCACCAATGATAGCTGTTTGGACGTCCGCTATTATGAAAGGCCACATTATACGACGACGGAGTGCAATATCCAACTCTGCCACATGAGTACCATAGGTGTGGATGACCGTCTGGTTTGCCGCATATAATAGTAAATCGCTTTTCACATTGCTCTGTTTAACTAACGAGCGAGGTATAACAGACACAACTGATCCGGAGTCGATGAGAAACCTGATGTGCGACTTACGATCGGTTATATGGAGGCGCTTTTCATGAATAGCAAATGGTTGTATGTTGAATCGCTGCCTATGATTTCACTGTCGTCAGTCAGCGAATTTGACGAGAGCTGTTTCAGTTTAAAGATTGCTGAGAATGAGAACATGGCGACCTGCATCTTCGAGCCGTATCGCCGTAGTTACTGTGGTAGTAGCACAATACTTCTTGACTGTCGCTTGTTTGCAACACTCGACCGCTAACAACACTAGTTCGTTGGCCCGATCGTCCCCTTGATCCGCTTCGAGACCGCTCAGCCGACTGAATTTGTTTCACAACGTTTTGCAGGCTGTCGAGCTTCCGTGACAGTATACGCAAGGAATCAGCAATTCCGTTGGTTGTGCTTATCGACTCGATATGCGGTTGCACCGTTGTGTTGATAGCAAAAGTAGCATTTACGTTGACAGAATCTATCATTTTATCCGCTATCTTGGCAAGTTTGCCCAGGTCAGTTTCCTGACACACGATTTTTGATGCGTTGATATTTGTCTTCTGTAGGTGGGCGCGTAACTAGGTCTGAGACTACTATCACAACATCTTCTTCTAAATGCAATATGACAAGGTTTAACTTGTCGGTGTCGTCACTAATTCCGTGCCAGTGGAATGCGCGTTCTACTTGTGCGAACCATAAATCCGGATTGTTCTTCGTGAACTTTGGCAAGTGTACTGCCGAGCGCGTTTGAGTCCGATTGGGAGCACTTGCCGGCACCTGAACACTTACTCAAAGTGCCTCGAGTTGCTGCTGTAGGTCGTATCTGGTTCGCCAAGTTCTGCTCTCCGCCAGGCATGTTGCTTTGTTGATCGTCAGAAAAGCACAGTTTTTTCCCTTTTAAAGACCGCAAATTGAGTGACTTCACTTAGTTTTCACAGAAACTCGTGCGTGCGTGTGCGTATGGTGTCGTTAAAATTTTCAAGCGATTGTGCGTGTTATTTTCTTCATGAAGCAATACATATAATGCATTGACATTTTTATGCTGATCGGTCAAACGGCGTTGGAGTTCATTGCCATTAAACTGAAATTCTCGTCCCATTTTAAATATTTAGATTATTTGTCTAATATATATTAATTCGGTCTTTTGAGATAGTAACTAAACTATCGTTGAAATTAGAATTTATCATGACGCGAGATAATGCGTCTGCGGTTCCGTTAAAGATGTCTTTTTTATATTTAATGGTATAATCATATTCAACTAGACGTAGTCTCCATCTGAGACGTTTGGAATTGGGTTCATTTATGGAAAACAGCCATGTGTGGTCTATGATCAGTTTTCAAAACGAATTTTCGACCGAATAGGTATGGTCGGAAGTTCTGAGTACTCCATACTATAGCAAGACATTCTTTTCCGTAGTGTTGTAATTCACTCGGTGATTATTTCTTGAACAGCTAGCGCAACAAAAAGGATGTCCGTCTTGTGATAAAATTGCTCCAAGAACGAAGTTGCTAGCGTCTGTTTGTTGAAAGATTGTTTTTCGATAGGCTAATATTGGGTTTTTTATTGATAGGGTTTTCACATTATTAAAACTATCATTATATACCGGGTCTTTCAGGTTCATTCTCACTTCTTCTTTTGAGATATTTGGTAATTTGTGTAGCTGTTCTAGCATAACCCTTCATGAATTTACGATAGTAGCCCGTTATACCTAAAAAGACATTGTTCATTAAATATTGAAATGTTTCTGCGGCTGTTCTTAGGCCAAATGGTATTCGCAGAAAATCGTTGTGACCACCTTCTATACTAAAAGCAGTTTTGTGTTTATTTGATTCTTCAATTTCGATATGATGGAATTCTTTAGCCAAATCCAATTTAGGGAATTCTTGACATCTTCTTAATTTTTCGAGTATTTCTTCCATATTGGGCTTTGGGTAACGGTTATTAATAGTTACTTCATTTAGTTTTGATAAATGATTCATTTTCTTTGGAACTACCCAAACAGGTGAAGAATATGGAGAGTGGCTGTGTCTGTCCGTTTTCAAACATATCCTTACTCTGTCTTTCCACTTCAGTTTTGTGTATACAAGGGTATCGATATGTCTTAGCTGCAATAGGAACGTTATCTGTTGTCCTAATTTGTTGCTTTATCATATTTGTGAGTGAAAGATTGCAGTCTTAAGCATAAAAAATATTTTTAAATTTGTTTAATATTGGTGACAAATTTTCTTCCAAGTTTAAGTGTTTCTCAATAGCGTAAATACAAAAATTTCTTTCCTCCCAATGTTGCAATCGTGGGCAGAATTCTTTCATTATGTTTATTATTTCAGGTTCATGAGTTGTTTCCACATATCCATTTTTCTGTTCCTCTGGGGTACAACTTTCGTTTGTCATTTCGGTTGGTTTGTCATTTTCCTTGGATAGAAATTGTAGTGGATTATTTCCAATTTAAATTTTATGTTCCTTTAAGTTAATTATCGTATTTAATGGTATCAATATGTTATTACCAAATAAACCGTCGTACTTGTTATGAAAGTTGCAAACGAAAAAATTCGGATTTTGTATTATAGTTTTTGAACTACGTAAAACTAGGGATAGCTAGTTTTTCGTTTATAATGACTATGTATTGTAATGTTCGCACTGTCGCTAGAGCCATTGGTATCTTCTATTGAGGATCACACAGTCCTGGATTTATTGGAGAATGTGTGGCACCCGTGTCAGTTATGAACTTTAGGTATCCGATTTTTTTTTTATCGTTATATATGGTAAGTCGTTTGTGAAGCTGGTAAAAGAAAATTTTCTACTGGGTTAGGTAACATTTGTAAATTTCCTAGTACCATTGGTACAGCAGATGATTTTTGGTTTAAATTTTGTGGGAAATTTTGGTTTTTTTAAATTCAGTCCTTGATAATGGTTCCTGTTGTTATTATCGTTAATATGGATTAAAACTTTGACCACGATAATTATTGTTTTGATTGCTTGAATTATTATTTTACTCGTTGTTACCCTTAGTATTATCATTGTTCTTTTGTTCTTTATGAGAATTATTATTGTGGTTATTTCGGTTGTTTTGGTACATGAGAAACTCGAATCTGCACCGCGACTTGACGACTTCAACTGTGCTAGATGAAATAAATTTTCCAAATCCTTTTGTATTTTGGCGGTTTACCTATGCATATTGTCCTGGATGCAATATTTCCATGGCAGATTCCAGACTTTCTGGTCGTAAAGATAATGTAAAATTTTATTTTATGTTTTAGAAAATCGTAAAGATAATTTATGATATAATATGTTGATTTTATATTTTAGAATCCTTAAAATAAAAATATAAGAAAATTAAAATCATATAAAAGGTTGGAGATAGATTTTTTATTCCTCTGGGGTTTTTTTGGGCGTGCGATGGGTTTTCCTTCCTCTTCGATCAGACCGTTTTTTTTTTATCTTCTTTCGACAGCAGGTTTTTTATAATAAATTTTTATTTTTTTTTAAGCATTATTTTTTGTGTGCTTCAGCACTTGCAACATTTGATTATGATTATGACTTTGTTATGTTTTTAGTTTCACGTTTGTAAGCACATAGAGATAATATACTTTATTTTTGTATACATTGTTAGTTAGTTAATTAATTTTATTTAAAACTGTGTGTTCTAGGACGGTCGCGTTCGCTATGACAAAAACAGTTTTTGTTTATTTGTGAGTTTAATTCAGTTTGATGTTATAAAATGTGGTATGGTTACAGTTCATATCTATGTTGCTGTTTTTGTAACTGTTTTATACAACTACTTTCTTTAAGAAGAGCTTAAAACAAGAATCTTTTAAAATAAAGAGTATTCGAGCTTTGAAGCACGAAAGATTTTGTAAGTTCCGCCTACCTGAACTTGCAGAAGGATCCCATATGGTAATGTCGTTTAAGCCGACTTGGGACCCAGAGCAGTGGATCCCGATCCCGAATTAACTGATTCAGCCTCTGAAAATTCAGATCCTAATCCTGAAGCGACTGATGAAGCCTCGGAAAATGCAGAAGAAGTGCCAACGTGCGTATGAGAAACGATCCCCTATAAAAGGTCAAGTTGTGGATGGCCCGAGGTAATGCGTAAGCGTGCTAACCGATGTATTCTCATAAACAGGAAAAATGCCAACAGACTGTCTAATGGCCTAACATACTGTCTAAGAGCTGTTAAGGTCCTTTTGCAATGACAAGAAAATCTCTTATGCTGTCTATTTCATGTCTATTACTTGTCCTCTGAAGGTGCTATCTAATAGACATAATTGAAATGTTAAATATTTGCGTTCACTGTTATCGCTCTGTACAATGGATGCAAATGTGTTTTCATGTTTTGTCGCGTTAATTGCGGAAAAAAAAGAAAATTATGAAAAAAGAAACGTGTTAAAATCATTGAGTGATCATAGTGATCCATTTTCATTTGCCGGACAATATTTTTGAGAAAAATTATCGTTTCTCAAAAATGATCTGCCTTCAATTGATATGTATATGAATTGAAGCCGCGTGATAACAGAAACTCAACAAGACAGCGGTTCTTGCGTTGTGAGGTCACTTCAATTCTTCTTAAAAAATATTTTAAAAGATTTGTCATTTTATACTAACGGCAACATACAATTGTCCGTGACTAAACACAGTACGCAGTCAGAATTCGATGCGATCGGACGTGTCCGTGGACTGCTGTGCTAATTTAAAACTGTAAAAGTGATAAGCTTATTACAATTTATTTTCTGATTTTCTTTTGCTTGTGTTTTTCGTAGCTGTAAACGTAAATCGTTATCAGTATAGTGTACGAAATAGTGAAGTTTAATTTTTAAATTTTAAATTTAAATTCAATTCGCTGTACACGTGTTAAATGCCGCCCAAGAAGCAGAGGACGACGGGGACGTCAGGGGACGTCATGTCGTCATTTGATGAGGCTTCGTCGGTGATATCGACGGCGTCGCGAAATGTGAGTGTGAGGCAACAGCAGTTGAGGAAGACTGTTTCCGTGGCTGCTGTTGACTCTGTTAGTGGTGAAAGGCGTCGGCGTCTGGTAAACGCAAGGGGTCTGTCATTGAGAGGATAAAGAGCATAATTGCTGACGTCGCCGGGTGTCTACTTAATGAGTTTAATGGTGTATCATCGTCAGTGACCCGATTTATACAAAAGCTTATCAACCAGTACGAATTTTTGTTGATGATACTAGTCGCTGAAATTGAGCGCCTAAAAGGACGTTTAGATGCGGCTCACGACTGTTGTGTCAAAAGCATCCAAGGCGTCCCACCCGTGAGCGACCCTGGTGTTCCCCTGACGACATCTGCCCCTGTTGTGAAACCAGTTGAGACCTGGTCCTTGGTTGTCAAAAGCAAAACTTCTGGCAAATCTTCCAAGGACGTGGTGGAACAGGTGGTGAAAGAAGTTGGGCCTACACTAGGTGTACGTGTCCATGAGGTGAAGACACTACGGGATGGTGGAGCTCAATAAGATGAGGGATAACAACAAGTTCGGTGAGTTAGGGTTGGAAGTGAGCGTAAATGAGAAATTAGGCCCTAGGGTTTAGGGGGTACACTCCCAGATTGGACCTGATGAGTTAATGGTGGACTTGTATGAGATGAACCTGAAGGATAAGTGAGGGGGAGTTCAAGAAGAGTGTCCGCCTGTGTGGCGGTGAATGTGATTTTGGAAGGTTCTGCTGTTGCCATGCAGACCCTTCTAGAAGCTGAGCGCTGCTACATCAAGTGGTTCTCGTTCAGGGTTCGTAGTTACGAGCCGATCTTGGGATTGTTCCGTTGCCTTGGTTTCGACCATTAGGTGGTGGAATGCAAGGCCAAGGATGATGTCTGTCGTCGTTGCGGGTATTTCCTGATAGCGGGGCAAATTCTGCTGTGGTGGTGAATGATGTCACTCTTGAATGCACTTTGGTGAATTCTACTAACTGTGGTGTCTGCGTGAGTGTTTGTGGATCGTTTGGTAGAATTTTTGTTGTGAGTGTGTATTGCAAGTATAGTGGGAGTCTGGAGCCGTACATTTCGTACATGGATGAGGTGCTACTACTGCCGAGTAGTGACCCTATCATCCTTGGTATCGACGCGAATGCCGCATCCCCTTTGTGGTTCAGTAAAATACCTGGACATGCGTCCGGGTATGCAAAACGCATACGGTGTGAGCTGCTGGCAGAATGGGCGGTGTCCCGGGATGTTAGAGTCGTTAACGAACCGATTGAATGGTACACCTTTGATGGCCCATTAGAAAAAAATGACATTGATGTCACTTTTGTGAATGAGGCAGTGATGAGGTTGTATGAGTTTGAATGAAAAATTAAGGGTGGGTAGGGTGTGAGTAATCATAATCTCATTGAGATTATAATGACTTACACTCCAGTTGTGCGTGAAAGTATATCCGTGAATGGTTGGCGTGTGCATAATGCAAATTGGCCACTGCATGGTGTGTACTTGAGAGAAGCAGCAACGGATGTTCCGTTGACCCACTTCTCTGGAATGAATGTTGATGAGCAGGTTGAGTGCGTGGAAAGGTGGGTGAGTGGTGTGAATGTATGTTGCCAAGATGCCGTAAGGGAAATCTTGGTAGAGCGAAGTGGTGGACGAATGAGCTAAGCATGAATCGGATGCTGGTTCGTAGACTTCGGAATAGATTCCAGAGGGCCAGATCTGCTGATGCTGTGAATGTGGACCAACTTAGATCGGAGTTTAGTCGTGAGTTGAAAGATTATAAGCGTATGCTTATAAGAGTGAAAGAGGATGAATGGAGAACTTTTCTTCGGCGCAATGAGCATGATCCTTGTGGTCATGCTTATAGAATTTGTGGGGGTAAGGGTGGGCAGACAAATGTGTGTGCTCTTCGTGTTGGCGACACTCAGTTGACAATATGGAAAGATTGTATGAATGCTTTGTTGTGTGCATTTTTCCCTCGGGCGGATCATGGGGAAACTATACCTTTGGTGGAGAATCCTTGTGATCCGCTCGAGGCTGGTGAATTGGGGGTGGCTTTTTGATGACCTGGTATGGATGGATTGACCGGAGAGATGTGTAAAAGCATCTTTAAGGCCATTCCTGAGTACATGAATGCGTTGTATGGAAGTGTGTATTGGTTGGGTATTTTCCCAAGGCGTGGAAGTGTGCTAAGGTGATAGTGCTTCTGAAGTCACCTGATAGAATTAGGAGTAATGCTCGTTCTTTTCGGGGCTTCAGTCTCTTGCCGGTACTTGGTAAAGTGCTGGAAAGAGTTCTAGTAGAAAGGCTTCAAGAGAGAGTGAATAAGCAAATGTCTGATTTGTAATTTGGGTTTAGTAACGGTAAATGCGTCGAGGATGCTTGGGGCTATGTGTCTAACTGTGTTCAGGCAAGTAGCTCCAAGTATGTGCTAGGTGTGTTTGTGGACTTTATGGGTGCGTTCGACTAAGTTCTAAGTTGGGATAGTGTGCTGAGGAAATTGAGAGATTGTGGAAGTCGGGAAATGGCTCTTTGAAGGGTTATTTCTCTGACAGGCGTGCTTATGCGGTTTGGTTGAATGAGTGTGTCAGTGTGGATGTGGTTCGTGGTTGTCCACAGGGTTCTATCTGTGGTCCATTTATTTGGAACCTTATGATGGATTTCTTGTTAAGGCAGCTGGACATGAGTTCAAGTGCTGTGCGTATGCGGATGATCTGCTGATCTTGATTGAGGGACAATCGCGTTTAGAAATTGAGCGCAAGGGCCAGGAGTCCATGCGTTTTGTTTCTGAATGGAGCAGTATTGTTGGTGTCAGTGTGGCGGTGAATAAGACTGTGACAATGTTGCTTAATGGAAAATTGGCACCAAGTCGGAGTCCTATCGTCTGGCTTGATTCCGGCAGCCTTCGGTATGTAACTGACGTTAAATACCTTGGTCTCGTCTCAGAGACCGGTTGTTTGGTGTGGTTGGTAAAGTGCGCCGTATTTTGCGGATTGAATGAGGTCTGAGTAGGCGTGCTGTTCGTACCATATATGGAGGTCTATTTGTTGCTTGTGCAGCATATGGATCCTCGGTGTGGTACAAAACGGCATCGTCTGTTGTAGGCAGAAAGAAAGTGTTTTCTTGCCAGACGGTCCTGATATTGGGATGTTCGACGGTATGTCGCACTGTCTCCACTGAGGCTTTGCAGAATTTGCTTGGTGTGGTTCCTCTTGATCTGGAGGTCAGGCGAAGAGCCATTGACTTCAAGATCAGGAGAGGATTACCATTGCTGCAAGATGAATGGTTATATGGGATGGATGTGGAGAGTTTAAGTCGTAATGTGTGCAAGAGAATCTTGAATGAGTGTGTCCTGTCTGACTGACAAATCAGATGGGACAGTTCTGCGTGTAGGCGAGTAACATACAGGTTCATTCAGGATGTCACATTTGCTGGCGGTCGACCGGGCTTTGGTTTTAACCTTTGGCTCGGATTCCTGTTGACTGCTCATGGTTCCCTTAATGCTTTTTTGCATTCAAGGGGCCTAAATGACAGTGCGGAATGCCCTTGTAGTTCGATGGACGAGACATGGCAACATGTTCTCTGTGAATGTTCTCTGTATGATGATTTAAGGGATATGAATGAGTTTGGTATTTTGAGTGTAAGTGGGGGTTTTGATTTTAGTGAGGTGCTCTCCAATGGGGATAGAGTTAGGAGATTAAATGTGTTAACACGTGCAGTACTTTTGAGACGTCGTCCGATTGTAGCCTGAGGCTGTCCGATATGTGTGTGTGTGAATGTGGTTGGTTAGTGTTCCCCCCGGGGTAACCAGTCCCTGAGCGTTATGGAACTCTACTGGTAGTAACTTGGTTACGCTGCCTGACCATAGGTATTTTTTGGTACCACGGCCGTCTGGCTTGTAGCGGTCTCAGCCTACTACCCATTCGCTTAAAGTCCTTGTGACAGTGGAGACATATGCTCGCCTGATATTTATCAAATAAATGCTGCCAAATTGGCGGAAGAGGTAGGAATAGACCTCGCTTCCAACAGTGAGGAAGCCGTACCCATAAGTATAGCTCTATACTGTGCCATCTGTGGGCTACCAACCTGCATGCTATTCTAGAGAGCTATGTTCAAACTTGGGCCAGCAACCCATGAACTTTTTGGAGTTCGAATTTGGTAGTACCTCGGGTACGAAGTCTGACCAGAGGCTATTTTCTGGTACCACGGGTGGTCAGGAGCCCACGGAACTTGTTTCCGTCCTGGCCAGCGGGTACGGCCCCCTTGTGGGAGTATCGTGGTGGCTGTGGTTTAATACCCAAATGTGGGTGGAGTTGCGTTATACAACCGGGTGCTGTGACCCAGAGAGCAGCAGATGTTTAAGATGGGCCTCGTTCCCCACCAAGCAGAGAGTCATATTTACCAAAATAAATGACTGGAAATTAAGTTCTTCGAAATTTGAAAGGTAAAAGAGTTTCCGAAAACATCAAATGAATTCGAGGAAGTAAGATTCGAATATTACGCGCTACACCTGTTAACACCTCGCAATCTATTGAGTTTCGGCGCATTCGTTTTACGCGCTAACTGATACAGGATTCAAAAACTCAATAGGGAAATTATTACGTTCACATGCATCATCACTGACACTTTTATCAAAGCTGTAGTAAGCTAACTTTATAAATGAACAATCATCATTTTTTGGAACCAAAATAACTGAATTCAAAATACCAGTATATAAAATAGTTTCCGACATATTTCCAAATATGTATATCATTGATGATGTTTCACAAATTAAATTATTCGGTATTTCAACGATTTGAGAAAAAGCTTCCATTTCACCGTTACCAAATGATATAAGAAAGAAAGAAGAAATTGAATTTCATGAGGAAGGGCCCTCATATTTCGAGATAAAGTGACGTGATGAAAGTTTCGATATTCAGGCCATGATGTAATACAATTTTCTGTGAGGGTAACATGTGAACCATGAGGAACAACTGGCAGGCTTTGTCTAAAATCACCGCATAACAAAATTGTTTTCCCCTCAAATAATTTGTCTCTATTCTCTCCCGAACTCAAGTCTCTCAACAATCTATCAATTAATTTCATAGCATAAAGAGGACACATTGAAACTTTGTCGATTATAATCAGTGACGCAGATTTAAGAAAGCTACCTTGATTACTGTTAAGACTGATATTTGAAACTGAATTTTCAATAACGGAATTGTTAATTTAATCACATTGTGTAAGATCCTTCCAACGATCAAAAGAGTAGTAGCGATACCGCTGAAAGCTGTGGGTATGCAACGAAGATTTAATGAATTTAATTTACGAATGATTGCCGTTTGGACATAAGATTTCCTAAAACCTGCGTGAGCCGTTAAACAAATAACATTGCTACCAGTATCATGCTTCAAAACTTCTCGTAAGACACTATCTTTAATATTACGTTGTTCATCATTCTTCTTCAACGCAGTTAGTACTATCACTGAAAACAGAGTCAACAGGGAAATAAACAGGGATTGGAAGACCAAGTTCTTGACATGAAGTATTATGAGTCTGTAGAATATCATCGATATTAGACGAGTTCTCTATTATAAGAAACTTCCTGACTGTAGTCGATAGTCGATCATCATTGAATTCATTACATAAATCTAACACATTCGCTGGAAAATTCAAACCATAAATAAATCCAAATCAATCTCGAAATTGTCTTGGAGAATTAGTTTGTTTTACTTCATTTAAACATTCACGCCAGTAGAATACACAACGCCATTAAAGAATCGCAAATCCTCAAAAGACTTAGCACCACGAACGTGTAATATAATAACCGTAAATGAAATAACTCGACATCTATAGAAGATGCAACATACATTCGAGAAATAACTTTTGCTGCCCCACGTAGTCTAACTTTTTTGCTTTACCATCCCACATGAAACGTTCCAGAATTTCAATATACAGAAATTCAATTGCAGAAGCAAAGTTTGTGTTCAATTCAAAAAATGCTAATAATTTGGTTCTTGGAGGATAACCTACGACATTTTCCATAGCTCCTTCTCTAAAGTTAGTGTTTCGAATCTCATCTAGAACGATTTCATTCGACTCAACATTCTCAACACCAAATTCTAAAGTCGTAAAATCATACCCTTTGTAAACAAACTTGTACATGTATTTGACACTAACGTTCAACAGTCGTGACAACTTCAACGTTCAAATGACAATTGAACTTAGCTAAAAGATACGGATTGTATGCGACCACAAATCTATTATGAACACTATGCCCACGAACAGAAACACCAGTATTACGACGTCTATATACAGGATAACCATTTACACTATCATGAGTACGTTTTGAGGAATCTTTAGGAAAATTTTTGGAACATTTTCCTTCTCGCATGCACACTGAATTAGGTTTAGAACACCACAGGTACCATGGGTCATATGTATTTTTACTAAGTTATGTAATTTTGGAGGATTATGAGGGTCAGTAATTTCAGCAGAAACAATTTTATCAATAATTTTAACGCAAAGGCAACAAAAAATGTGCATGAGGGAGACCACGTTTTGGAAATATAATTGTGTAAATAAAAGCATTAACTTTACCGAATATCTGGTTTTTAACTATCAAGTTGATCAGTTCATACAATTTAATTTTGAAAACGCGAACAGCAATATCAGGTAGAAAGTGAGCCTCACCCCAGCCCCATTTAACATTTCGATAATTGCAGGCCAATTTGGATTACATGTCATAGTTATGAATAAGGAAGATTTTTCCTTTCACTGTACAATACACATTGCATCTAAGTAATTCTGGAACATACATGTATTTCGTGGAGAAGCTATGAGTGTAGATGGCAAAATTACTTTGTGACCAACTCTTGAACTATTACCATTTGGATTTTGATTTATAAAATCGCTTAAGTTATTAATTATTTATTTATTTTGACAAAACACTAATAAAATTAAAAATAGTAGGATATTAACATAATACGTGATATTAAAACAAAAAAAAATTTTAAATCATAATTAATAATAATAATAAGTGATAAAAGTTAGTCTTAAAACAATTTTAATTAATTACAATTAAACGTAAGGTAATATATAAGAAATCCACCCGTCTCTGACCCTTTGGAGCTATTTTTTCAAGTACTTATTTAAGTACACAGCTAAGTATTTCGTCAGTACCGGGTGAGTAAGTAGATTTCAAAGATTTTAAATTGGTAACAAGACACTCCTCACCAATTACAGGAGAAACAATGTGGTTACATTGGGAAATGGGATAAGGATAACGGTTGTAAATATATGTTTTAGAAGAATAAGTGGATTGAAAAAATATTACTAACAGGTCTGCAATACCCAAATCACTGCAGGCTTGTTCGTCAACTAGAAACATCGACGAAGGAAATAAAGAAGTCTTGCGGTTTGAATTCACAAACACCATTCCTACAACGAGTGAGGTACTTATTGAAACAAAAGTCAGCACGTAGGGCGGCAGCCTGATTTAGTCTAATGAAATGTAATCTGGTACTTTCAATTCGAACGTACATATTAACGACCCATTGAAGAGATAATATTTGGGAAGAATGCATAAGAGTAAAATCGTCACGAATAGCAAGACGTTAACATGTATACTTTAACATAGCAACTTTGTTTCGAGGAGCATGAGAATTAGTAGTAGAAGCAATGTTATGTGACATACTTATACAACGGATCTAACGAAGAGACCAAAACAGAAACACTATAAAGTTCTCGTGAAAATTTCGGAAAAACAACCATACCTCCCTCAAAAGGCGGTTCACCGTCATCGCTTCCAAAAATAGCTGCAACATCAGTTTGAATAGCATCGTTATACCGACAAAGATCACACTCTTTATTCACCTTAATCATCATACAAACATTAGCAGTTGTATTTTCAGAACGGTGACTATATTTAGACTTTGATCTAAAGTAACGTACAAACACATTTACACGATCAACTCATCATCTAATTCATGCATAACACACATTATTTGCTCTAGCATTTAGGCTATGAAATACAGCAGTTTCAACGTCGTAAAAATAAAGCTGTGCATATGCCATAACCCGGAATAACTGAAGCAGATCGGTGGTAAAATACGTCATGAATCTTAAAATGATTAATTCCATTCAAAACTCTATCATCTTATTTAAATTCAGAACTTATCGTTGCAAATGAAGCATTATAAGAACGGATATTATTAAAATAATTCTTGGAGCGTTGTTTAATGACATTGTAATTTGAGTTGAAATCTTGAACTAAACTCATAAGAAGAACATTCTGAATGAGGGGTGGTAATACAACTTTTCCCGTATGACAACAGAAAGTAAAAGACTCAAAATTACGGGGAATAAAATTCAACGCAGTTTTATGCGTTCCATTCAATAAATCAATATCATGATCGTTTGAAGTACGTGCGATAACATTTCTAACTTATCTCATGTAATTTCTATGGCGTGTACGATGAAATCTGCCTGTTAAAGTAGATCGAGATAGCAATGTTAAAATTATGAAAAAAAATAGTAAAAAAAAAAAGTTAAATAAAAGTCACAAAAATTTTCGTAAACCAGTAACAAAACACTCGGTAAATATTAAGAATGCCGATTATGCTGATTTATAGCACACAAAAATACTGACTGACTGGCGTCAAAGCCTTAAAATTGTATAGATAAATAGTTAGATATATAATTAAAAATTAACGCAAGGAAATGCACAAAACTTAAATATGCAAAAATACGCTGGAAATGTTAATAACGCCGCACAAAATAAGAAGTGCACAAAATCAATGACTAAATGTCGCGAAAGCTCTTTTTCTTTATGCAGACAAAAAACCGCGATCGAATCTCAGCGTAAATTTGGTGACCTTGTACAGTGTCATCGCTGTCAGGACTTCGGTCACACCAAAAGATATTAGCACAAGAAATTTCGATGTGTGCAATGTGGTGGTATCCATGCCACGACTGCATGTAAAATGACAGCCGAACAACCAGCATCGTGCGTGAATTGCAAAGGCGAACACACTGCCAATTACAAAGTATGTGGCCTCTCCCAATTGTTGAAAAAGGAGGACAGTAAAGCTGCCCGTACCCCTCCCAAGGAGTCTGTTAAACCATCACCTGGAAGCCCAGGGAAAATAATAGCTCTTTCTCGTAAGCAGATGCAGCAAGAGGCAACAAAACACCACTCTAACAACGATGTTTCTGTAAATATCAGCTCGAGTTTAGAGAATAAATTAGACAGGATGCTGAACAGATTTGACCAATTTTTCGATATGCAAAAGGAATTGATAGTAATGCAAAAGCAAGTACTTCATCTTCTAACTGTCATTGCAGGTCCAAAATGTCCATAAATACCCGCATAGGATTTTGGAACGACAATGGCGTGGTGAATGAAGCCATAGAGCTAGAATCTTTTATCTTTAAGCATCAACTAGATGGCTACTCTCAGAAACTTAGTTCTGCAGTCGCTCAAACTTAAAACTATACGGATATACCCCACCGACTGATGGTGCCCAAGGTGGAGCTGCGGTACTAGTGCAAATATCAGGTATAACCCTCTTGATCCTATCTGTTCTGACGAACGCCAAATGACTTCAATAAAATTACACACACAACATAGATTCCTGTCGATTTCTGTAATATATTACGCCCCAGGATCTTCCTGGACCAGCATTCTGTTTTCAACCATATTTAGCCAGCTGGGATCCAGATTCGTTGTTGCTGAGGATTGGAATACCAAACACAAATTCTGGGGTAGCCCTAATGCATGTGTCAGAGGAAATGAACTACTTAACTGCGTGCTGAACAACAATTGGGATATTTTGGCTACTGACACCTACCTACTATCCCTATGATTTTAGTCGTACTTCCAACTCCTTGGACTTTGCCGTAACAGCAGAAATAGCTTAATACCATTTGGGAGTAAAAGGACACTTCGATCTCAACTCTGATCATCTGTCAATTATAATTGAAACTGGTGTTGCTATTTCAGCGAACAATACGATGTCTCGCCTACTTCCCAAGGGTGCTGATATTATGATATCTTGTTTCGTCGACTTATCGATCTAAAATTGAATCTAAATACTGAGATCACTTCTGGTAACGATATTGATTATATTGTAATTACCAGCGGCAGCGTAAGCTTCTCCCATTCGTGCATCTACGTCACGTCCTGATTTCCCGCAAACCTCCACAGAGGTGGCTGTTAAGCATTTTCTTCACAGCAAATTCTTATGTTCTCATCAACCTGTTGATAAGGCAGGGTCGCTGAGGTTCTCAGTAATATTTTCTGAAGTGTGCGTCCAAAAAAGTTTGTTGAGCTCCCCCATCGAGCCGATACTGACAAAGACGCCTCCTTCAATTTACGAAAGCTCATATGAAACTTAAAACGGCTGCCCGAAAGCAATCGCGCGATTAAAAGTGAAGTAGGAATTTGGTGCAGGACTGATGCTGATAAGGCATTGTCTTTCCTGACCATCTGGAGGCAAGATTTAAGCTTTTTAAATTAGCCGATGTTTCTTAGGTGGAGACAATATTGCCTTCCTTTATCCAATGTTACAGCTGGACATTCTTGAAGAAATAAAATGAAATGCATTACCGCGAACTCAACTAAATAATCCATAAAAAGAAAAAAAAAATAATTTAAGTTAAGGAGAAAATATCATCAACGGACGAAAGAAAGCATTGTGAAGGAAAATAAGCAGTGTACGACAGTAATCTTGTAGAGGCAACGGTGGACAAAGCTTATGATATGTTCTCAAACTCATAAAGCAATAATATTTAGATGATTGAAAAACAAGTTTTAGAAAAACCCAATATTTTTGAGTGGTTAAGGTATAAACTACCATATTCGTGGTGCCACAGAAGACACTGGTGTTTTCGGGGTCGAGAGGTTTGCATTCCTCTCGACAAAACTGTAGATGCCACAGAACTCCGAAAAGTTTTAATTTTCGGAGTGTGTTAGGAGATACCGAGCCTTTTCAGTATCTCAGAATAGTGCAACAGTTGGTGATGTCCAAGTGATTTAATTTTTTTGTAGTTGGCTGTTGTTTTTTCTTTTTGTTGAAAAATATGTTAGAACATGTTTGAAAGTACAATGCAACATGTATGATCATTTAGTTTTGTTATTTCTATTATTTCCTTTGTTACCCTTATGAATGAATTATGTTTTTTAGTCGCTAATAAACTATCCTCGCAACAGGTTATGGGCCCAGGCAACGGCTTGTACAGTTTCTTTTGAACAAATCAATATGAGTGCGTTATATAACATAGAAAAACTGGAGGAAGGGAATTATGATACCTGGAGTGTCCAGATGCGTAGTGTCCTAGTACATTCGGAGCTATGGGGCGTGGTATCAGGTGCGATCAAGGAGGACAGTATTTCCGAGGGAATTAACTGGACTAACATGGACCAAAAGGCGCTGGCCATGATAATCCTTGGTGTGAAGCCAACGCAGTTGGGTTATATCCAGCACAGCCTCACACCCAATGAGGCGTGGATAAAGTTAAAAGTCGTACACCAGCCTAGAGGACCAGTACGCAAAGTGTCACTGTACAAAAAGCTGCTGGGTCTACGGATGGCGGATGGTCAAGGCATGAGTGGTTACTTGAACCAATTTGTGGAGATCATCGATCAACTTGGAACAGTAGGAATAGAGATGAACGACGAGCTACGAGCCATCATTCTGTTATCTAGTTTGCCAAGTGAGTACGAAAACTTTGTTGTCGCCATTCAGACGCGTGATGTTTTGCCAGCATTCGACATTCTTTGTATTAAGTTGAAGGAAGAAGGGGAACGGAAGGGCAGTGTGCATGTGAAAGAGAACGCTCAAGCATTTGCAGCTGCATCAGTTCATCAACGGCATAACACACAAGCAAAGAAGAATAACAAAAACGTTGTTTGTTATAAGTGTGGTGAGCGTGGACATATTAAAACCCAATGTCTCAACGAAAGAGCAAAGAATGAGCGCAAAGAGGGCACGAAAAAGGAGCAACAAAAGCAAAGCAGTCTGTTAGGTATGTTGGATGCCGTTAGTTTTGATCGTTCGATGTGGTGTCTAGACAGTGGCGCGACTAGTCATTTGTGCTGTGATAGAAAATTGTTCACGAAATTTGAAAAACACACAGAAATGATTGGTTTGGCTGATGCTGGTTTCTTACGAGCAAAAGGAAAAGGCGAAGTAAAACTACAAACAGATTTTGGTGTATTGAAATTGATCAATGTGTTGTTTGTGCCAAGTATGAAAGGAAATTTCATATCTGTGAGTCAAGCAGTTAAAAACGGTTGCAGTGTACGTTTTGAGAGCGATTGTGCCAAGGTTGTGCAAGAGGGCAAGTGCATATTAAAAGTCAAGAAAGCTGGTAGCCTGTACATATTTGACGGAAAGCGAAATGAGTGTTTTGATGCAATTGGAAACGACGGAACCTTGTGGCACAAAAGGTATGGTCATTTGAACTACTCTAGTTTAATGGAAGCTGCTAAGAAGAATATGGTGAAAGGATTGGAAAAGGTTAATTTCTCACCTACGATGGCTTGTAAGACATGTATGGTCAGCAAAATACATGTGCAACCTTTTCCAAATGCAACTGACAACCGTGCGACCGAGTTGTTGGAGTTGGTGCACACTGATGTGTGTGGTCCGTTTGAAACAAGTTCAGTTGGTGGTGCCAAATTTTTTCTGACATTTATTGACGACAAATCCAGACGCATATTTGTATATTTCTTAAAACGTAAGGACGAGGTTTTTGAGAAGTTTGTCGATTTTAAGAACTTGGTAGAGCGTCAGACTGGAAAGAAGCTGAAATGTATTCGTAGCGACAACGGTCGTGAATACGTAAACAAAACATTCGACGGTTTTCTAAGAGAAAATGGCGTCGCACGACAACTAACAACTGCATATACGCCGCAACAAAACGGCGTGGCAGAACGGGCTAATCGGACTTTGGTAGAGATGTCAAGATGTTTGCTGGTGCAGTCTAAGCTAGGCGAGGCATTGTGGGCTGAGGCTATTTACACAGCCGTATACTTGAGAAACCGGTCACCCACAAGTGCTCTAACCAACATGACACCCATGGAAGCGTGGACAGGTAAAAAACCATCAATCAGTCATCTAAGAGTTTTTGGTTCCGTTGCAGTGGCGCTTGACAAAGGTCACCACAAGAGCAAGTTTCAACCAAAAGGCCAAGAGTATCGTATGGTTGGGTATTCGAGATCAGCCAAGGCGTATCGGTTGTATGATACTGAAAAGAGGCAAGTTGTCGAGAAACGCGATGTTATGTTTGATGAGTGTAGCAGTGAGCAGCAGGCTGATGGCGGGCGTATTACTTTTGACTTGTCAATGAACAAAAGTAATGATGAAATGACAACGGTCATTAGCAATGTTGATGAACATGCCAGTAAAGCTGAGGATGTCGGTGGCAACGACGTGGTCGCTTGTGGCAGCAGCGAAAGAAACTGCACTGATGATTGTGAAAGCGTAGAAGAACCAGCTGAAGAAGATGCATCAACGCAGCGTGTAGGCCCCGGCAGGCCCAAATTGCTTCGTACAGGACAGCCAGGTCGTCCGCGGAAGCAATACAACATACTTGGTACTTTGGTTGCTAGGGACGTATCGATTCCAACGTCGTACAATGAAGCAATCAACAGTGAGCATGCATCAGAGTGGCGTGATGCAATGCAGAAGGAGTATGATGCATTGATGATAAATCAAACCTGGGTGTTAACCGAATTACCAAGGAATGAGAAAGCTGTTGGCTGCAAATGGGTGTACAGTCTAAAACGAGACGCAGACGGCAAAGTAGAACGTTTCAATGCACGATTGGTTGCGAAGGGATGCTCGCAACAGTACGGCGTTAACTACTTTGAGACATTTGCACCTGTGTGTCGGCTGGAGAGCATGCGGTTGGTACTAGCAATGGCTGCTGAATTAAAACTGTACCTGCATCAGATGGATGTGTGCACAGTATATCTTAATAGTGATCTTAAAGATACTGTGTATGTGAGACAACCAGAGGGATATGCAGATGACAGTCAGCCAGGAAAAGTTCTGTTACTGAAAAAGGCCATATACGGGTTGAAGCAGTCAGGAAGGGAGTGGAACTCCAAGCTTGATGGTGTTTTACGCGGTATTGGTTTTTGTCCGCTAGACAACGAGCCATGCTTATATAGACAACAGAAAGGAGGTAATCTATCAATAATACTGGTTTATGTTGATGATCTCATTATAGTATGCAAGTCAAAACAAGACTTAGTCAACATTAAGGCACTCATTTCAAAAGCTTTTGAATGTGTTGACAAGGGTTCGTTGGAATTGTTTCGTGGTATGGAGATTCAACGTAAAGGAGAACTAGGTGAGATCACCTTGGCCCAGACGCAATACATCAAGGATTAATTTAAAAGTTTGTAAAGTTGTTAAATTTAAAGTAAGAATGAAATTGTAAACATGCTTGCATTGAGGAAGGGTGTTGAAAAATATGTTAGAACATGTTTGAAAGTACAATGCAACATGTATGATCATTTAGTTTTGTTATTTCTATTATTTCCTTTGTTACCCTTATGAATGAATTATGTTTTTTAGTCGCTAATAAACTATCCTCGCAACACTTTTGTTTGCTTTATTTTTCTTATAACAAAACTAAGGAAATTCATGAACAAAAAAAAACCAAAGTGAGTTGGATCACACGGGAGATGTGTAAACCTATAGTACTTGAAGAATTTTGTAAGTTGCAAGTAGTTATGCGTTCAGTATATTTTTTGTCAATTTAAAGTATCTAAACTTTCAGTATTGGAATGTTCACAATATTCACATACAGAGACCAAAGGTGCCCAAGCCCTATTTTTACCCCCTAAGCCGAAATATGTTTACACATCAAAAGGCTTTTATTATGGCATTTACATCCATGAGCGTGTATTTATTAATGTGTAGGGTGTATCTTGATTCTTAAATAGTCTTTGTTGTTTACTGCTACCTTATGTTGTTTTACAGTTGGTTACTGTTCAGCACTCTGATGTTGTTTTTACAGTTGGTTACTGATTAAATGTCTTCTTCACTGTACACAACTTTCCGATTACAGTTCTATTCTTTTTGAAATCACAAAGACGACTGAGCTAGCTCTGCTGCTAATGATCGATACAAAGAAGAAAAAGAAAAACTAATTTGCACATTTGCGCATCAGGCCACATTACGGGATTCTGCACAAAATAGCTCGTAAACAACCTAGGACATCGAACCTGCTCGAGTATGAGTGCGACCCGCTGCAGAGTTTTCCCCTTCTGTTTCAGCTGTTGCTGCGAAAAGAGTGTTTTTTCAAATAATCAACCTGATTCAACTCTATTTTGTGCTTGTCTTAACAGGGCTATCAGCATATTTAATCATCTTACTAAAATTTGCAATTATTTTTGTTGTTAATAATATTAATATAAGAACAACGCAACATACGTGTTTGCCATTGAAGATGAATTAAGAAGAAAATTCTTACAATTTTACTTTCAAAATTGTAACAGAAAAATTTTAAAATTTTCTTCCCGCCAAAGGGAACAATTAGCAAGACAACTGTACTGTGTAATGATTCTATGGTTTTCTGTGAATGCCGCTCATCAGCTGTTTTTTTTTTTACATTACAATTTTATGCAACAGATGAGATCGAAATAAAACCTATAAATATAAAATGCCATTGGCTCTTTTAATGACCGTTGATATATTACGGAGAACTGAATTGAAAACTTTGACTTACATATTCAAATCCCGCCTTTTGTTTATTTTGTTTCTTCTTCTTCTCCAACTTGGCGTTCAAATTCCGCATATGCAGTTGGCAACATGCCAACTTGACATAAATTTTTAATTCACTTTTACTAAAAATTCACATTTTAAACATAACAGCGTTTTTATAAGTTTTATTACTTTAATATACGACACAATTTCTTAATTAAGTTAGACAAATGAAATGTTTTTAAAAAAAATAATGCAGGTTAGTTTGAAAAAGTATAATCTATCCATTCGTTGCAATGGTCTTATTTAAAAAATCATGTTATGCGAGAAAATAACCAATTATCCAAACCAAACGCATGGGGAATCGAAAACTACTGGAAGAGTTTTCTGTGGCACCAAAAATCGGTAAACCGGTGGAATTTAGGAGGAAGTGTTTCTGTGGAACCCCTGATTATATTATTTTGGCTATTGATTTATATAGTAATTGTTAATTAAGATATTATTGATTTCCATAGTTAAGATATAAAATATTACATAATATTTTTATTACTATTACTGATTTATATAACCCATATAGTTGATATTGACTCACCCACTTGAAAGAATATCGTAGAAGGCTTATGAGTAATTTAAATCCTGATTCAGTCATTTTAGATTCAGGTATAAATGATCTGATACCAAAAACTGAGAACTTTAAAGTACAGAACAGTAAGCAGTATTTTTTTTTTTTTTTTTTTTTTTACCGATGGGGAAGCATTAAAAGCCGAACGAATCTACTATTCGAAGTGTGGGACTTGCACCCACTAAACCTCACCGTCCCAAGTCCTACAGTCCCCCTGGCACTACCGCAAAGCATTACGTCAAGGAGGAAAGAGGGAGCATAACAGCTCAAAGTCTGCTTTTACCCCATGTAAATCAAAACAAATTTACGTTACAACTTCTTGTCAATATCAAACTAATGACCTATCACGTCTTCGTTCATCTGAACTCGTCGTAATAGTTCAATATGCCGCAGCTCTGTCATGATTTGAGCTGCAGCCTGACTTACCACATCCCAATTCAGCTGTGATTCACACATATGCCGGATGCAGTCCGACACAGTCGGCACTTCACCAAACGCAGATGAGATCATTCATCTAGCAACATCAAATCTTGGGCAATGCAGGAAGACGTGTTCTGCATTTTCGTTTTCGCCTGTGCAAGTCGGACAGAAGGGATCATCATCATATCCTCGCTTATACAGATATTCCTTAAAGCACCCGTGACCGCTCAGGAACTGGGCTAGGTGATGGTTGACCTCTCCAAATTTTCTGCTCACCCATTCTTCGACGTTGTTAATGAGCCGATGGGTCCACCTGCCTTTCTCAGAGCTTTGCCATCTCCTCTGCCACTCCACCATACTGAGTGCCCTTTCATCTAGCCTTCTCACTTCACCAGTGCTCCTCTTAGCGTCAAAAAGCCGACTTATTTCTGCAACAACTATGTCAACAGGCATCATACTCGCCATGACCAGGATTGCATCGCTGGATACCGTTCGAAAAGCAGCAGAGACGCGGATTGCACATGATCTGTAGACTGAGTTCACTTCTCTCATGTATGAGTGTATTTTACTAGCTTCAAACCAAATCGGCGCAGCATAGACTAGAACCGACGTTACGACACTTGCTAACAGCCGTCGCTTGCGCTCCCGTGGTCCTCCATAAGTCGGCATCAGGCTTAGATCAGCTCCTGATATTTTTGATGCTTTAGCGGCTGTTAGTGTCAAATGTTGCTTGAACGTCATTTTTGAGTCCAATTCCACTCCCAAATACCTAAAAGATGGCTTTGATACAATTTCGAGGTTGCCAACTGTTACGCTAAGGTGTTCTGTCAGTCTGCGTTTGCTGACAAGCAGTACTTCTGTTTTGTGCTCGGCAAGGCGCAGATCTTTTTGACTCAGCCAGACACCAACTCTCCTAACAGCATTGTTGCAGTCAAACAGGGGGCCTAAAACTGACCCCTGCGGTACACCTCCTGAGACTTCATACTCGAGCTCTCTACCCTCCGCACAGTAAGTTAACCATCTTCTGCTAAAATAGTCGGCTACCACTCGGATCAGGTACTGTGGAACGTTGAACCCTCTAAGAGCTTCCATAATGTGCTGCCACTTTGCAGTGTTAAATGCGTTTTGGATATCGATCGTCACTACAGCACAATATTTCTTAGTGCCACCTTTCTATCGCGTACCTTTAATGGCGTTTTCGGCGATGTCCTTGACCACTTTCATTGCATCAATCTTTGAGCGCCCCTTACGAAAACCATATTGATGTTGTGAAAAGCCGTCAGCAGCACTTATTGCAGTTTCTAAGCGATCTCGCACAATCCGTTCAAATATTTTTCCCACAGAATCCAACATACACAAGGGCCTATAAGAAGAAGGCTCCTCAGGTGGCTTATTTCCTTTTGGTATTAGAACCAGCTTTTGAATTTTCCATCTATCCGGAAAAATTCCCTCCTGCAGGCAACAACTTTAAAGCTTGCTAAAGGTGTCCGCACGTTCAAGCATAGCAAGTTTCAGTACTTTATTGGGAATCCTATCTGGCCCTGGTGCCTTCGAAGCCTTAAGTGTCTTCGCCAATTCTAACACTTCCGTCGTTTGAACATCCATGACTTCTCCGCTGTGGTTTGAGTCGGTATAGCTCAGGTTACTTCTCTCATAGCGCGGGAACAGTGTTGTAACAATCCTACGTAGCAATTTAGGGCAAGTTGGCTGATTTGAATTGCCACCTTTCAGCTTTTTGGTGACAACTTTGTAACTTAACCCCCACGGATCGGCTTCTGCCGATTCACACAGCTCGGCGAAGCAAGTTTTTTTGCTGTCGCGTATAGCATGTTTAAGCAGACGCCGCTTCAATCTAAACTGCTCCTGTAGAAGACTTCTAAGTTCATCATTCCTACACCGTTGATATACACGGCGCGCATGGAGACATTGGGAACGGAGGTCTGCAATATCCTGATTCCACCAGTAAACAGACTTTCGTCTATTTGTCCCAAATTTTCGTACTATAGAGGCATCACATGACATAGCAAGTGCCTGTGCTACATTCTCTGCGAAAATATTCGCAGGCACAACAGGTAGGGACCAGTCGTTCCAGATGTATGTGAATGCCTCCTGATCAAACGTATGTTGCTTCCAACCACCAAAAACACTAGATCTGCGAGTATCAGTGTCAGTGCGTCTATGTGTGTCGAGATCGATGATAATAGCATGATGGTCACTATACGTATATGTCTCGCTGACTCGCCAAGAGGATTTCCTCAGGAGATTACTATCCATGAAACATAAGTCTATTATGGACCCTCTTGAACCCTGCTGGAATGTCTGCACTGTGGTGTTGTTTGCCACAAAAAGGTTCAAGGAAGACATGGCGTCCACTAATATACGACCTCTAGAATTTGTCCTACTGCATCCCCATGTTGTCGACCACGCACTGAAGTCCCCAGCGACTATAATGGGACTTTTTCCTCTAGCGTCCTGTACCAAGCTATCAATGACTCCTTCAAACTCGTGTATGTCCAGCCGGGGAGGAGTATAGCAGCTGTATACATGAGTTCCAGCAAAATTTGCTCGCACGTAGAACTGGTCTGCTTTCACATATATTCCCAACGGCATATCTTGACCGCAAATCCAAAGTGCTGAAGTGCTAGTCAAATCAGATAGCCATTGTTGTCCAACAAAATTTTTGTATTGCTCACTAAGTATAGCAATATCGACCTTAGCTTCCTTAACGTGCTGCACAAGAAGATCCTGCGCAACCGCACAATGATTGAGGTTTAATTGTAGTATTCTCATTAATTGCGCTTCTTCACAGCTGCCTTATAAACACGACATTCCGTGCTGCGTGCATCGTGTTTTTCTGAGCAAAACATGCACTTCATGGATCCTTTACAATTCCTCGCTAGGTGACCTTCCTCACCACATCTGTTGCACAATCGTGTTCGATTCACGTCATTTTTGCAGTTGCGCCCAATGTGACCATATTCGAGACATCTGAAGCATCTAGTCACCGGATCCTTGTCTGCCTGGCTGAGTCTGCATAAGACCCACCCGATTTTAATCTTCCCTACTTCCAAGACCTGTTTGGCATCAGCTGCAGGCAATGATATAAAAGCCGTCCGAGTTCCACCGTATGCATTTCGGATGCTCCGGATTGCAGATTCATTGATGGATGAAATATTGCATGCCTCCCTTATCGCCTCGCAGATTTCATTTGCCTCAGTAATCTCATCCAAGTCCTTGCATATGACCGTTATCTCATGCGATTTTGCTTTTACCTCTGCCACCTCTCCAATAACAACACTTAAGGTTGAATGGAAGGATTTAAGTTTACTTTCACCATCAGTCCTCTTCAACTGCAAATAAAGCTCCCCTTTCACTGTCCTTCTTATCTTTGTGGTGTCATTGCCCAAAGCCTTTAACTCAGGGTTACCTCTCACCTTTCGGAGTATGTCAGCGTAAGACACATCACCCTTTGCCGCAATGATAATCGCTTCTGGCTTAGTTCTTATTTTTGAGGCATTACTTTTCTTGTTTTTGACAGTAGTCCATCCGATTTTGTCTGAAGACACACTTTGTACGCCAGTCTTAAGAGTTGCCTGGGGTACCGCTGCGCCGGAATCATCACCTTGTAGTGGCCGTCCCGGATTACTTTGCCGTCCTGGATTATTCTTCCGCACAGGTTTTTCCTTCTGCGTCCGTGCGGGCTTCAAGGAGACGCCTACTTCAATATCAGTTTGAGATTCAGCATGATTGGTAGCCTTATAAGCATTTGCTCAAATTCTATTCATATGTTCATCATCCATAACCTCAAGAAATACCGTCTTGATCAAACGGCCCAGCCTCTTAACTTCGTGGTGAACGTTGTTTTTGTCACGATAGAATTCGATGAGGCTATCAATCGTGTCACCCAGCTTTATCATCTTCGCCTCAAATGACTCACCATTTGCACAATCCTTCGTCAATGGATTAGCATCATGCCCAGACTGAGTGTTCATCGTTTTCGTCTCCAAATCATTAAGTGGAAACCGAGGTGTTTTCGTACTGCTTCGAAAAGGGTCCAGAATATCCTCATAACCCATATTCGAAGTCATATAGCGATTTTATTTTAATTTTAATTTTTATTTTTACTTAAGCTCTATATTATCCACAGTAAGCAGTATACGTACATGTGTCTGTCGGTGTCTCAGGTCGTGCAGGCTGTGGCTTGCAGCAGCAAAGGACGGAATTTGAAAAGGAATTAGAAAGGATTAGAACAACGGTTGCCAGTCTGACAGTTAGTTCTTCTGTGGTAAAGTATGAAAAAGTAAAAATCTTGTCAAGTAAAGTCCCTGCTCGAATTTTCTGATGAATCTGGAACGCATGAGGCCGCATAAAATACGTATGAGATATTTAAAAAATATGACGGCAGCTCTAGACGCTACAAAGCCGTTTTTATCATTAGAAATAAGACTCGAGGAAAAGGAAACAAAATTCTTTCTTCCGTAAATACAGTTCTGAATTTCGAGGCTTGCACAGCCCGTTTAGACTTTTCTTATACTGATAAACAACCAACGTATTTGATCGAACAGGAGCTTTCCACTCTTAGGCAGGGCAGTTTGAGTGTTTTAGAGTTCTTTTATGAAGTAGAGAAGAAGTTTACAAAAAGAAGTTTAAAACAAAAATGTCTTATGTTGCCAGGGTATAGTATAGAGCTGATGCTTTGAGAATTTTTATTTCGGGACTAAGGAAAACATTTTGCGACATATTGTTCGCATAAGGGCCAGATGACTTACCAATAGCTCTGGCTTTGGCACAAGAAGTAGACCCAAACCATTAAAGGTATGTGTTTGCGACCAGTTTCGCGAATAGGTAGATAGAAATAAAATTGCTTATCCATCTTCGATCATAAAAATCCATATTACGTTACCCAGAAACTAGGAAATGTATCTAACCAATCACCAAGCCCTGGACAACTGCATCAGTAGAAGTGGTGAAGACCAATTCTGGCGAGATCCTGAACAAATGCGTCAGAATCAGTAACGGGGAGAACCCATGAATGATACTATCAGTTAGCAGAACATGCCAAGACCTCAATTGCAAGGGCAGAAACAGAAACACCAGGAGTCGGGTAGGCAACCTGGATTTAAGTATCATCGAGTAAATCACTTAGAACAAGGACAAGAAGACATGGTAGAAGAACCCTTAGTAGATTTGGAATACGAACCTCGGGATGATGAAGCATTAGATGATCTTGAGTTTCAGTACATAAATTTTTAAATTAAAAAAAAAAACATATATAGCACATATGTAAGCCATAACGACGAGTAAAACAGTTAGTTATTGAATACTTTCGTAAAAACAATATTTCGAGCTTAATTTCTAATGCCGAGATTAAGAAAAGTTTTTTTTTTTTGTGATATGCCGATTCGTGACAGGGCAACGTATAGCTGGCCATGAGAACTCGCTTAAACTTAAATCTTCTAAAATCATTGGTATCCTAGGGATCATCGCAGTTTCGCCAGCTGCTGGAACTTTAAAATAGTCACCTCTATAATATTATGGAAGAAACGCTTAGTTTGTAGTCTTGCACTATTGCATAAATTGGGCGACTTAAAGTTACGTGGAAGTATTGTATATTATTGCGTGTATCAATTTTAAGATTTATTTATACTACTACTTTCCAATGGTGCTGATTTTAGTATGTTTCGACGCATTATTGACCAAAATTTGAATTTAAATATTGAAATAACATCTGGTAACGATATCGATGATGTCTTTGATATTCTTACTAGTTATATACACTCGGCGGCAGCGTTAACTTCTCGCTTTCGTCCATCTACTTCACGTTGTGTTATCCCGCCAACCTCCCCAGAAGTGGCAGAGCTTGTGGTCGTTAAGCGTCGTTTTTGTCGCAAATTTTTACGGACTCACCAACCTGTTGACAAAGCAGAGTATGTAAGATCTGCTAAAGCTCTCACTAACCTACTGAGAAATGGGCGTTCAAAAATTTTTGATGAGCTCTTCCAACGTGCCGATCCTGACAAAGATGCCTTCCTTAATATATGGAAGCTAACACGGAATTTAAAACGGCAGTCTGAAACCAATCACGCAATTAAAAGTGACCTAGGTATCTGGTGCAGAACTGACGCTGATAAGGCAGAGGCATTTGCTGATCATCTGGAGGCAAGATTTAATACGTTTAATTTAGCTGATGCTTGTGATGTGGAGTCAATATTATGCTTCCTTGATTCACCTCTACAGCTGGATCTTCGTGTTCGATCAATCACTCTAATAGAAGTCGTTGACCAAATCAAATCAGTCAAAATGAAGAAAGCGCCTGGAAGTGACAGAAATGATGGAAGTATCTTAAAATCTCACCCGAAGAAATCCTTACTCTACTTAGTTCTAATTTATAATACAATGCGATTCTTCGCATCGGCCAATTCCCCTCCAAATGGAAGCATACCCTGATTGCACTGATACTGAAGCCGGGGAAACCAATTCATCTCGTAGAGTCACACAGGCCTATTAGCTTACTTTTTATCTTCTGGAAAATTTTCGAAAAAAAATTTTTATGTAGTTTACTGGAACTATGTACTGTCTAGGAAGCTATACCAAAGCACAAATTTGGATTTGTAAGTAAACAATTTTGCTCTGCTGCTTTTCTCGACATTCAAAAGGGTCTGGCATGAAAGACTTCTGTACAAATTGAGACATATCGTTCCTACTCATCATTTCTTAGTTCTGAAGAGTTTTCTTGAAAACAGATCCTTTTTGGTGGCGGTTAAAGATGAGAAATCTACCACTAGGTCTAACATGGCAGGAGTTCCTCAAGTCAGCGTCCTTGCACCTGTTCACACATTATTCGCTGGTGACATTCCCCCACCTAGATCGGATCAAGTGTCAGTGGCTACATATACGGATGATACAGCCACACTAACCTCTTCAAACTGCCTGCTGGAAGCTAGTCAACTTCTATAAAACTATTGTACCTATATGATGTAGTCATTTGGTCGAAGCGTTGGAACCTGAACGTCAATCATCAGAAATCTGCCAATGTTCTTTTCACACTTAGACGTAAACGTTGTCCTGCTGTTTACAGTTCACTTCAATGGCAACTACCTACCACAAAAAAATCATCATTGCAATCTAGGTATGTATTTATATAGCAAACTGACTTGGTCTTAAAGAAAAAAGTAAACTCCGGCTTACCAACAAACTTCTTATATACATGTCCATCATCATTCATATCTTGTCATACGGTATCCAACTTTGGGGCACTGCTGCAACATTACATATAAGAAAAATCCAGGTTTTACAAACAAAACCCTACGTCTAATAACTGCTGCCCCTTGGTTCATCCGCAATAAAGCACTTCATAAAGACCTAAACGTTAGTAGTAGATATACTGAGAAAATATGAACTCATCCAAATCCACTGTCTAAGGCCTTTGCAACTCATCGCCCAAGGAGAAGATTAAAAATGCTCCATCCTGGGAAGCTTAAATGTCGTTTTGATATAATAGGTATAATATAGGTGTAAATTAAATTAAATTCTTTTCTTTTTGTCATTGTAGTGTTGATTGCATAACAAGTTATAGCATTAAGTATGCTGTTTTGTTGTTATATTGTATTAATAAATTTTAGTTCTTTAACAAAACAAAAATTCAATATGGTTTTATTAATAATTTTCTTTTAGTTTGGACCATAATAAATAGTTTCGTTGGTTACTTGTTGTATCTGTGTTTTATCATCATAATGGTTGATGGCGATACAATGTTTACTCTTTTTTTAATTCTTGTAGCGATTTTTCTTTATGGTAAGTATACGAATTATTATATATTTTTACAATATTTGCTTTACTATCTGTTTTGTATATATTTGTAACTAGCTGTCCCTGCGTGCGTTGCTACGTAATAGCTCAAAAAAAAAAAACATAACATATGTAACCCATAACGCCGAGTAAAACATGTTCCGACTCGCTTAAACTGAAAAGGTAAATCGGTGTAAAGCATTGGGTTCATCGTAGTTTCGCCTGCTGCTGAAACTGTTAAAATAGTCGTCTGTATAATATTAGGGAAGAAACGCTTAGTTTGTAGTGTGGTACCATTGCATAAATTGGGCGGCTTCAGGTTAAAAAAAAAAAGTATAATGGGTGCACCAATTTTAAGATTTAATTTATGTGGTGGTAGTCCTGCAGAGTTAAGAGAATTAAGGAATTATGTTAGGTAGTGAACAACGTGATTTCGATCTGTCACTGCATCCAAAGAGTTATATATTTTAGATTCTGCTGACACTTTATGTGCTGCATCGTTAGTCTCGTATTTGTTGAAGTGACAATAGTTCGCTCGCAAAGCCAACTGGAGTTTTTATGCAGCAAAATTTTCAATATCTGGATAGTCCTTTCCAATAAGTTCCTCAATTGTTTTAACGCAGATTCCTACAACATCTTATGGTAATACAGCCATCGTTGTTTTGTTGTTGTTTGGAATCATCGCCTATATTTAACATGTACTCTGCAAACTCTTATGAATGATGGCGTCCATAAAGATGCACGCGCATATTAATAGACAATTTTAATTTTTGTATATAAGGCCAAATTTCACACTTTTTTAAGAATACAATATGAATATCGGCACGTGTAACTCTAGGAACCACAGGTAAATTCTGTCTAAGATCTCCAATGAAAACAAAAGTCACTCAACCCATTACCGCCTAAGAGGATCCTATATCTTTGAGTGTTGTATTGACAGCATCAATATGAGACTTGTGTGACATTGTACACTCGTCCCATGTTATAAGCGATGCTTTCTAAAGAACATTGGCAGTTGCACTGTGTTTTTAATAGGACATGCACAAGTCTGTTAAATGTAGAATGATCTGTTCTCCCTCCACACAGAAAAGTGGCTGCGATGCCGGAAGAAGCGACTGCAACAGCAATTTTGTTTTCGTTTCGGATTGTAGCTAAAATTACTGTCAAGGTAGTTTTACCAGTTCCCCCAGGTACGTCTATAAAAAATATTTCTCCTGTCCTATGGCTCACACTGTCAATAATCTTCCAGAATATAATACGTTGCACTCCTGTTAATTTTGTGTCGTTTTATTATTTAAATGTGAGTTTTCTCGGATAGGTTCTGGCAAACCAAAATTTTTAAAACAGTGTTCTCCATAGGAAAAAACAATATTTTCAAGAAGAGTCGGTCCACCATTAAAAATGTTGTTATTAATCCATGTAATGTTGATTACTTACCTCTCTCGAGTGATCGACATCTTCACATACCTTTTTACGGATATTCTTATGTTTACTAATACCCGTATTAGACGATTGTCTCGTTGATTCTTATTTGGTTTCCACAGTAAGAACGATCACAGCGACGAAGCCACCCGCATACTCCTCTTCTCAACAAACCAAAATTGAGAGACAGCGAAATGATCTTTGGATATACCCTGTGTATACATAAAAGAGAACGAACAGAGTAATAAATAATAAAAACAACACAAAATCCAAGAAGAAGATGAAGCACAGCACGAATAACGAAAACACAAATTTGTGTGGGTAATTTTGGGAAAAGTTAATCCTAAAATAAAACATATTTTAATTTATATAATCAAAAAAGTAAGTATGCCACTCGATTGTTTAGGACAAAAATATTATTTAAAAAATTAAATTATTAAAACTGGTTCAGTATAGATTGCGTGAGAGAGTTACTTACAATAAGAAATTTTATATAATAGTGCAGATACGGAACCGATTTTAATAATTTTTTTTTTAAACAACAAATGAATGATAATGAAGCAAGTTTTATATTATCTCTTGCCTCGCTACACGATTGATGGCATAGCATTTATACACTTCAGCTACAGAATTTCCAAGGAAGAAATTTATATTCCCCATCAATTGGCAATAATGCTAGAGCGAAATGGTGAATTTGTCCTTGAATTTTTGATCTAGAGTTGTCATGACATTATGAAGAAATTTTGTGTCTATCGCTCTCCTGAATAACGTTATTTTGTTTGTTAGTGCAAACTTTTTTGGATCAGGGACCACTTTGATTTTACAATTACACTCACCCTCTTTTCAAAAACAAAAAAAAAAAAAAACAAAAAACGAAAGCGCCCTCCCACTTCCCGTATCAACAAACTAAAATTGAAACGAAAAACAAAGCAAGCGTACTCAGAGAAGAAAAACACAACAATAACAACAACCAAAGCATTGAAAACGAAAAAAACGTACAAAACTTTCTATGCTTGATCTGGCAGTGGTTTTCAAAACACTGAAAAAAATAAGTAAAAATAAATAAACCATCTTGGTGGCCCCATAAGTAGAACAAAAAAACAATGATCAAAATTGGTTCAGCCGATTTCAATTGATGAGCTGTCGTACAGATGTCGTCATTCATTTTTATACTCTTCACGGAAGTGAATAGTATTAAAAGTTTGTCATGAGGTTTGTAACAGGCAGAAGGAGACAAAAAAAACCACATAAAGTATATATATTCTTGATCAGCTCGATTAGACGAATTGATTAACCCAAGTCAGTCTGTCCGTCAGTATGTATGCAAACTAGTCCCTCAGTTTTTGAGCTAGAGAGCTAAAATTTTGCAAGAACCTTTCCTTTTATTATACGCAGTACATTTGTCGGAACCAGCCAAAGAAGAACTTTTTTGATTTCCTACCGAATTGAAACTTGGGCACTATCAGTCCCCAAGAAAGATGCAACACATTTGTCGGAATCAGCCCAATCGGACCACTAGGGAGGGTACCTCTCATACAAACCACCCATTTGAATTCATGTTCTTATTTGTAAAATTTTTTAGTTTTTTTTTGGTACAATACATCTTTTGTCATTAATTTTATTTTGTAAAAATCAGTGTTACATTTTGTTATTTCGTCCGATGTGAGTATGGATGGGTGAATAATATTATGCTTGTCTGAAAGGTAATCCAATTTTATTGTTTGGTCATGGCATATAACTATATTTCTGATATCATAATTATAGTTAATGATATTAATTGACTCTTAAATTCTATCTCTCTCTTCTAGTATTGCATCTTAAGAAATGTGATAGATTGATTAAAATGGTTGTTAATTTGTATTTGTTTATTAATTGTTTGTAAGATTGATTTGATGATTATTTTGATGATTATTGTTAATATGTTCTAAAATATTCTGTCTGTCATCATTTAGACCAAATAACCATTTTTGAGCTAATTATAATTTTCTTTATTCTGATGAGCTTTGTTAATTTTATCTTTTTTTTTCAAATTTCAAGCCTTCACTTCAAAACTTCCACTTTTGATGCCAAAGTTTATTTAACACAATTTTCCATTTATTTGTATTAAAAAATAATCAGCATTACAAATGTTGCTGCCTTCGGACTGAGCATTTCAAGACAAAATACAATTTGAAGAACCACGAGATAAAGAAAGGTCATAAAGAAAAGGTCATTAAATTCATGTAGTAATTTATTTATTTCTGCAAATTCTTCTTTCGTTAAATGGTCAAAGTTGAAATTGTTTTTATTTTCGCTTATTCGGATTGCTTGTAAGCTACATTGTCCATTAGGTTTGGATATTTGAAATCCTCGAAATACAATTTATTTCCGAGGACTTCAACAAATTTGAAGCTCATTATTTATTTTTGCCTGTAGCGGAACTAAAAAGTTTTGGCCAATTGAAAATAGATCGCTTTTGAAATCGATCAGTTTCCATTGCAATGTGCCAGCCCCCTTAAATTGTTTAGGGTAGGGTGTTGTCACTGAATATATTATTTTCTTTTTTTTTTCCATTTAAAGTTTTAAAAAAATGGGGCTTCTTTAATAATGCTTGGGGGTAGTCTTCACGAATAGTTCCTGTCTTAAGAAAACCTGTTGTAGACTCGTTTTCTACGAGGCATTTTATACTTTGTTTGCCTATACTTATTCTTATTATGGGAAGTGCTGGTCGAGATTTCTTCAATATTTGACTCCGTTTCTTCAGCAGTTCGTATTTCTCTATGTTCTGTATTAGTATTTGGGTTGTTTGTTGTATTAATATACAGGTTTGACTTTTTTTTAAGGTAAGGTTTGGGTTTTTCATTTTTATCATAGGTATTATTATTGTATTGTTTCTTATTATTACGTTTTAGCTCAAGGCCTTTGTTGCTTCAGCTTTAATATAGTATTTTAGAATTAAGTTTTCTTTTATACAATAAATAAATAAATAAATAATAAATTATTATTACGTAGGCCGGGATTATTACATCCATTTTGATTCTGATTTTTCAAAGTTACATTTTTATTTTGTTCTTGGTTTTTGGTACTCTTCCCATTACTATTGTTATTATTATTATTAATGTTACCTTTTGGTTTCCTACGCTTATAATCTATTGCTCTGATGTCTTCCAACAATATATAATGAATGTACCTTAAGACAATAAAGTACCAGGAATTTGTCATTTAAATTTAAATGGCAATTGCCCGCGTTAAGTGTTTTTTAGGTTTTTTTTTTTTTTCTGTATATACACTGGCTCCAACGAATAATCGGACAAGGGTTGTGATTATAATTTTTATAATAAAATGGGTAAATTTCTTATAAAAACGAAATCTTTTTTAGTGTATATTTATTTTTCAACATCTGATCTTTAATAACAACAACAAAAACAAAAACAATAAAGCAAGAATAACGGAAAAATTCATGATAATAACAAAAAAGTCATTTCTAAGTGTTCAACGAATAATCGGACAAATGAAGAATGAGAGAAGAAACTACCGTTATTCTGTAGAAATGTACTCTTTGTTGATTTTTGCTGTTTGCTTTTACTTCATATTTGCATTTAATAACAAGAAGATGCAATTTAGAAGTATTATTTTGAAATGGCTCCAAATGGTAAACCAGCATCGTTGGACATAAGGTAATTGATTGCAAAATTAAATGGTGAAGGGAAAACACTAAGAGAAATTTCTGAAATTGTTGGAAAAAGCAAATCTACTGTCCACGATATCATAAACAGATATCAAAATGAGCAAAGATTGCATTACAAAAGTAGAAAGGGGCACGGTAAAATACTTAGTATAAGAGAGGAGCGATCAATTCTGAGGGAAGTAAAACAAGATCCCTTTAAAACCGCTAAGGATTTGCAAACTTCTGTGAAAAACATGAGTGGAAAAGATGTTTGCTTAAATACTATTCGCAACACATTACACAAAGATGATTATCATGGAAGAGTGACAAAGAAGAAACCATTTATAAGCCAGAAGAACAAAGCATTAAGGGTGAAATTTGCGAAAGAATATTTGTTGAAGCAGGAAGATTTTTGGAATACGGTAAATCATTACTTTTTATGTGTATGTTAGCAGGACTGTTTAATTACTATGACAAAAATGAGCGCGATCTGTCAACCAGTCTGTTTATAGCAGCTGGTTTAATCAGTCCACTTGAATTTCTTTTGTTTTTCACATAAGTTTTATTTATTTAAATCGATATTGTTCAAATTATTGTTGTATTTATTTAACTCGATAACTCTTTAACAACGTGAATTTTTTCAAATTCTTGGTTTTATGGTGGGTTAGAATTAGAGCACTGAAATTCAGTTCTTTTGATTTTCCGTCGACTGCGTCAAGTAATGGAGAGTAAAGGAAACACAGCAAACTCATAAGAGATGATTTCTTACTTTATTTGTAAACGTTCGTTTTAAAACTAAAAACTAAAACTTATTTGCACCTGCAAGAGCCATTCTTTTATTATTTTATGCCGGGCAAGCATAAGTTTAATGACTAAAACCACTCACAAAATTTTGCTTACGTTTTTTACGTTGTTGATGCTATGTTTCTTTTTGAACTTTGTGTGTTGTTGTAATTGTTGTATTTACTCCAATCGTTTACTGATAACTGAGTACGCACAAGGGTATTGCGCGCTCTTCTCTTTCTGAATTATTACTCGCTGAGATCGGTTTAAAATAGAGTGTGTTGTTGTTATAATTGCATTATTTCATTTCATTTTTTATTAACTAAATGTGCAGAAGAGGATTGCCAAAGAGTATATAAATTCTATAAACTGCAACCTGTACAAACTTATTGACAAAAGACTGATTCCAAATTCCAAAAGATAACAAAAAGGAATGCGTTTTTCGTGAGCGTTTGTCCCGTTATGCTCGCTCTTAAAATTAATGTAGTTGTCATAGTGTTATAATTTATTTAAAAAGCATTTATTACTACAACAATATTGCAGCTTCTCATTGTTTACACAGCAAAGTTTCTTCAAATGTGATTTTAGAATTTAGTTAAAGTAATCATTATATCATTTAAGTCTAATCATTATTATCATTTAAGTCTAATCATTATCTATATCTATATCTATCTATATCTATCTATATCTATATCTATACATATTATAAAACAAAGTCGCTTTCTTACAAGGACGATCGTATCGAGTTACAGTCAGGTTCTTTGCTACATTTGGACCGGTAGGTAGCGCTGTTGTCCAGATATAGATTGTTTTATGCCATTTTAAATTTTTTTTTTTATTTGGTGCAAAATATACTGAACCGAATTTTTTTAAAAGAACAAATGATTCTTAAAGTTGCTTAGGTTATAATAGAATATTAAAATATATTGTAACCCAATTAACGCATAGGGGGTGTAGCAACGCACGCCGGTTAACGCTAGTTATTATATAATCCATACTACAAGGGAAAGGAAACATTTGTTTAGTGTACATCTTTTCTTATCAAAACATCAATTATGCCAAGTCGTTTAAATATCCTTAGATCGTAGCCGAGCCACAAGCATCTGCGAGGTGTAACAGTGTCGCACAACCAATGAATCAAAGTTTGGTAAGACTTTTACAAGATTTGTTACATTCCTATAACAGAGACATACAGTCTTTCAAAAGTGCTATTGAGAGCTTACCGTCAGGAACACTCGACATTAACCTTTAACTGGTGAAATTTTAGGACGTAGTCAGTGACATGGTGGTAAATTTTACCCCTTTTAATTTTATAAAAAAGTTTTAATAAAAAACATGTCCTCATAATTATTTGTTTTTTAAAAATAAGCTATCAGATTTCTAAAAATAAAAAAATATCAGTTTTTATTATACATTTCCATAAAACAGGCACTTTATTTCATAAACCTTTTTTTTTTTAATTCAAAAAACATAACAGCAATAACTTATACCAATATTATAAAATAAAAATAATTCAAAACTTAAGACGCATTTCTTCACAGCTAAATGTATATATTTAAAGAAATAAAAGAGATCATAAACAAAAAAAAATCAATTGTAGGAAATACAGGTCAACCTTTATAGAGGTTTTTTTATTCATCCAATTCTGTGCTTGCACTGTGTGTAGTTTTTCGCTTTAGCCTACTCGGGCATATGTAGCATAATTTACGAGCAACAGGGATCGACTCTATCGGAGGCGGAGCTACTGAATCCTGTCCCAAAATGTTACCAGTTGTGTCTCGTAAAGACCGCGGATTGTGTTGTCGTCTTTGCAAATGTGGTAAGACCATTTGTCTTGCCAGCTTTTTTTAAAAAGTCTCCTCTTGAGCTGTTCTCAAAATGTTGCCCCTCCGGGAAATTCTTCTGAGTTTTATAGTCTTGATGTATAGAACTCATATTCCTGGAGGGAACATTATTTTCATTTATAATTTGTGATCCAGGTTATCCTCTATAAATTGGATTTCTTGGCTACTACATGAATGAAAACATAATGGGGCACCAACCCATGGACTTTTTGGGGTTCGAATTGGTAGTACCTTTCGGTACGTAGTCTGACCAGAGGCTTTTTCTGGTACCACGGGTGGTCAGGAGCCCACGGAACTTGTGTTCGTCCTGGCCAGCGGATACGGCCCCCTTGTGGGAGTATCGTGGTGGCTATGGTTTAATACCCAAATGCAGGTAGAGTAATAACTCGACGTGGAGTTGCGTTATACAACCGGGTGCTGTGACCCAGAGTGCAGCAGAGGTTTAAGATGGGCCTCGCTCCCCACCAAGGAGGGAGTCATATTTACCAAAATGAATATGACTCTAATTTGGTACTTGCGGATATATATCCAAGGGTACGTTGATTGACGTTTTTCAATCCATGTGCTTGGCACCATGTTCTTGAGTCTTTTTACAGACAGGTGAGCACGTAAAACACTGGTCATTGTTTTCAAAATCTTTCGAAGATTGAAAAATAATGTACGCGATCACAGCACTAATATCCAAAATTCTATAAAATATGGCTAATGGCCAGCGGCGTGTACGTCGACCGCATGAATATAATGAGCATTTCTTATCAAGCTCATCCACTCCATCTTTTGTATTGTTGTAATCAGCTATCATTGCAGGTTTTAAAGTGAGTTGATTAGTTTCTTTTTTGTGATGCATTGAGGATAATAATACAACAGCACGGTTTTGACGAGGCACGTAGGATAAAATTGTTATATCTTTGGTAAAACCATATATGCAGGATCCCAACGGTCTATTTTTTTTTTTTGGGTTGAAACTCTGGTGGAATCTCTCTTTTGTTCTTTTTCGGCGTCCCTAAGTAAGTTATTTGTCGGTTTTTTAGTTCTTCTACTAGCTGGAGGAATAATATTTTGCACAGCCTTATTACTGGTTGTGTTGGTACTGCAAGTCGTTTTTTTTCATTTGTTAGACCAACTCCATCTGACTTTTCCGTTACTGTGTGCGTGCATCAGTCAATGACATTATCTTAATGCCATATTTCGCTGGTTTTTTTGGCATGTAAATCTTAAACTTAAACCAATGACCACTTGAATCCATTTTTTCAATAAAAATAGTTTACTTCATATTCACATACATACATAACATAAAAAATGAATAATATAACGTTTTTAAAATAAATAACTCTTTACCAACAACAAAATGAGCGAGTTGTAAAAATAATTCTATGAAAAACTTACGTTAAATTTGATGTGTGGTAAATTTTTTTTTACTGAATAGTTACACTAACGCTGACGTGGTGATAAAATTTTTTCAAGGAAAAATTACGTAAACGTTGACGAGTGGTAATTTTTCTACCAGCATGTGCATTGCTCCGCTCATGCTATGCATACCACAGCCAAAACTCTATTAAGTAATGAAAAGCACGATATGAGAAGATACTAAGAATATTAAATTGATAGAGCGCAATGGAAAAGAATAATTCAAAAAAATGTAAAGAAAGGGTAAAATTTACGACCACCTCCACAGTTAAAGGTTAATATCGTAATCCATGCAAATAAAGTGCCTGCTAGAGAACGCATCGGCTGTTATAATGCGCTATTTGCAAGTGAAGTCCCAGTTGTGATAGCTGAACAACAATTTGATAAACGAGATATTGTATTGCACAAACGTGACAAAAACTTGCATAGCATATCCGAGTTGCACCGATCTTATGACAGCTTACAGTATCCTTTGATGCTATGTCGGGAAGAAGACGGATGTACTATAAATATTACTCAAGTTGATTCAGTTAGTGGAACATCTCTACGTAAAACAGTTTCATGCATTAACTATTATTGTTTTCGAATAATGAGAAGGCATGCAAACTTTAACCTCTTACTGAGGTATGGAATGTTATCGAACCAGTACTTAGTCGATCAATACGCGAAAATTGAATCGGAGTAATTAGCTTGCACCCGAAACAATGAAACTAAATTGGGAGCAAAAAACTATATTCATCTTCAGAATGTTTTACAGTCGAAAAAGCACAGTATCGAGATTGGAAGTCAGTAATACTGCCTTCATCATTCACTGGTGAGCCTCGATATTTACATGAAAAATCACAGGTTGCCATGACTTATTTGAGACAGTACGGTAAACCTGATGTATTTATAACTACAACATGTAACCCGAACTGGGCAGAAATCAAAGAAAATAATTTTTTCAATTTAAGTCCACAAGACAGATATGTCATAGTGAGCAGAGTATTTCATTTAAAAGTGCAGAAACTCCTATTTCTCAAAAACAATGCTCACATACTTGGTCCAGCTCGACGCCACATGTACACTATAGAATGGCAGAAACGTGGTTGCCACATGTCCATTTGCTGGTATGGTTAATGAATAAAATTATACTGGACCAAATTGATAGCGTCATTTCAGCGGAGTTACCAAATAAAGAAATTGATCCAATCCTGTACGAAAGTGTAAAAAAACATATGATACATGGCCTTTGAGGATCTTTCAATTCTAATTCTCTACGTATGCGTGATGGCAAGAAATTTCCGAAATCATTCCAATGCCATACATCTACTTAGGACGATGGATATCCTAAATATCGTCGACGTCTGCCAGAAGATGGTGGGCATACTGTCACTTTGAGAAAAAACGAATTGACAACCGCTGGATCGTTCCCTATAACTCATTGCTTTTAAACATTTTCATATCAACGTAGAATATGATTCTGGTCGTTACATGTGTAGCTCGGAAGCAGTCTGAAGGATTTTATCATTTGACATACATAACCAAGCACCTACTGATGGCAACATTACCGATGTTGTTACAAATCCACGGGATACAAGGTTAACAGGATTTTTTAAATTATGTGCTCAAGGCAATTTAAAAACCGTGACATATAACAAAGTTCCAAACTATTATCATTGGAATAAGACTGCTAAGACCTTTCAATATTATTGAGGTATTTGTTTGCCATTATTATAATATTTTGCCAATTGACCGACTTTCTATTTCTCTAGAATAAGTATCAAGAAAATATGGCTGAAGACTTACTGATTCAGCGACGAAGAGAGATAATGTCAGATGTCCAGAATGACAATATTTTTGACGAAGCTTTGTTAGAATTAATCCAAGTTAATATAGGTAACTCGAATTTAAACAACGAATACACAAAAGAAAGATCCTATGATCAACCTTCACTGTTACAAATTATAGCTCAAAATGAAAACTATACAAAGCACTAGGAAATTCTTAATTAACTTGCTCTTAGCTAATGTAAGATCTATTGGTAAAATTGCAATAGCTGTTGTATCATCCGGAATTGCAGCTACACTTTTACAAGGAGGCCGAACCGCACAGGCAACGTTTAAACTTCCTCTATAAATTCCTACTGAAGATATTAAGAGTGTTTATAGTATTTCAAAACAAAGCAATACTGGAAAATTGATGCGCAACTGTTCATTAATTTTTAAGACGAAACTACAATGTCAATCAAGTCTTCCGTTAAAGCATTGGATAGAACATTGTGCGATTTGCGCCGCTTAAACTCAGTATGGGTAGGTGCACAATATTATTCTCAGGTGACTTTCACCAAATTTTACCGGTTGTGACAAGAGGGACATGTAATGATGAAATAAACGCTTCATTGAAAAGATCTTACCTGTGTTTGTATGTGAATATATTAGAACTCAAAACAAATGGACAGATGCCACAAGACAATGGAAGAATTAATCTTGAGAATGAAAACATTTGCGTTTTGGTAAATGATCTTCAAGAATTGGTAGAAAAGGTTTATTCCGAAATTGAAAACATAAGTTCTAAGACAACTTCTTTGTTAAAGGAGAGAGCTAGTTTTTCATCTACCAACAATCATATAGGTAAAGTAAATGATCTAATTCTGTCAAAGATCAATGCACTGACTCAAACATACTACTCTGTAGACAATTCTATTGATCTGGAAGAGGAAATTCTTTTCCCAACAGAATTTCTTAACTCCCTACAGCCTTCTGGTTTCCAGCCACATAAATTAGTTTTAAAAGTAGGGTCCCCATTATATTATTACGGAACTTTAATCCACCAAAATTGTGCAAAATTTACAGATAAAATCATTAAAAAACTACATAATAGAGTGCACAATACTGATCGGATGTGGAACTGGAGAAGTCGTTTTAATTCCTCGTATTCCAGTGACAGCATCGGAACTACCTTTCCAATTTAGAAGACTGCAATTTCCTATAAAATTCTCATTTTCAATGACAATTAACAAATCACAAGGTCAAACATTGAACGTTGTGGGATGAGACCTGAGCATTGAGTGTTTTTCCCATGGACAGTTTTATGTAGCTTTTTCGCCCGTCACATCAAAAACGTAATTAGTACAATTTCTCACTATCAATACCAAAGCGATATTTTTTAAATAGCACCCGTGCAAAGCAGGGCGGGTTGCTAGTAGTATTATAAGTTTGTCATGAAGTTTGGCAGAAGAGAAAAACAATAAGAAGAAAAAGAAGAAACACATAAAGTATATATATTCTTGATCAGCTCGATTAGATGAATTGATTAAGCTATGTCCGTCTGTATGTATGCAAACTAGACCCTCAGTTTTTGAGCTAGAGACCTGAAATTTCGCAGGAACCTTTCCTTTTACCGTACGCAGTACATTTGTTGGAACCAGCCGAATCGCACCACCAAGGAGGGTACCTCCCATACAAATCCCAATAAGAGTATGTCATCTTCAGTAGAGTCGAAGATAACCTTCTTTCTAGTTTTTTTTAAATTATTTTCATTCAGATGTTTCTGAATAATTATGGGGACTTTGTCTGTGCCAGTGTAATGGTGTAGGGTTAAGTGGGGACACTAAACTCGCGGCTCAGGAGAACACAAAGCAGATATTAGAGGATTATTTTTTCCAAAAAATGGTAAAGAAAGAAGTAATGGATAGCAAATTGACGAATTTGTTTTCAATCAAAGTACGACCCACAAAGCAAAAAATAGTGGAAACACCAATTCCGACATACTATGGGGAAATTCTTCATATTGACATATTATCTACAGCCACGATATACTTTCTCACTTGTATAGATAAATTCTCTAAATTTGCCATAGTACAGTTACTAGAGTCTAGAACAATGGTAGACGTAAAACCACAATTACTTCAATTACTAAACATGTTTTCGGGAACAAGGGCAGTTTATTGTGACAATGAGAAGTCTAAGTGACTCTTATAGCATCAAATTGATTCTGAAGAACCATTTTAACTTTGAAGTCGTAAATGCTCCACCACTCCATAGTACATGAAACGCTCCCATAGCACATTGACAGAAATATCAAAATGTCTCAAGCTGGACAAAAAGTTAGATGATGTGGAAGAATTGATCCTGATAGCAACAATTGAATACAATAGGTCAATCCACACGGTAACAGACAAACAAATTAATTTGCGCCTTCAGACCGTACAGAGGAAAGAACTAGCAAATCATAACGAGAATAGCAAGATAGGAAATTCAGAGTAGGGGAAAAGGTATTGGTAAAAACAAAAAAACGTCTCAGAAGTAAATTGACCCCAATTTATATTCAAGAAATTGTCCAAGAGGAATTGGGCTCAATAACACTTATAAAAGGAAGGAGGGTCCATAAGGACAGCTTGAGGACATCAAGACCCTCAGTACTATACCCAACAATAAACGTGTCTCGGTCCCCAGGGGAATTGCCTAGATGGTAACAGCAACGATTTGTAAGTTCGTGGTTTCTAGAACAGTTCGACGACAAAAGTTCTTAGAATGGCAGAATCATCTTGAGTCAATAGAAGCATTCTTTACGAAGCTCTTTTGCTTAGGAATGCAACCTGGATGACATAAATTCACTTTTGATACGGGCACAGCTTGCATTAATAATTATAAATTACAATTCAGCATAATAAGCTTTATTTAAGTAACATTAAGTTAGTCAGTAGAGAAATGATGATTCAACCAGTGGAACGCAGCAAGTTTGAGGACCGACGACGTCCCTCACTATGAACCATTTGAAGAAGCAAGGAGCAGCGTAACAGTCGATCTTGATTCGACAATGATGTCTGCTCAGTTAGGAACGGTTAAACCTGACCAATCACACAGCATGAGTAAGTGATAGTATTGAATCTGTTCAAAAGCAGCTTTTGCTTTTTGCACTGCGTAATTTACGCTGGGATCCCAATATTAAACCTCCATCGTACCATAGCCGTCTTCAATTAATCCGCCTTTCTTTATTATCCAGCCGTAAAACTACTCTTGGTGTCGCATTTTTGCACAATCTAATTGTAGGCTTTATTTTTTCCCAATCTTTACTTTTAAATCTAAATTTCAATTTATAAGGAATTATTCTCCTATACTTGTTAAGACTACTTATTTGCAGCATGATCCCTTTCGTGTTTTATGCCAATCAACACAACAACAACTTATACTATAACATTGTATCTAACTCTATTTCTTCTGATCAACTAAAATCTAATCTGTTAACTCACATTAACAGATAGCATTCTTTTAACTGATCAACGTAATTTTTTTTTCTTTTAAATTATTAATGTATCTACGTAATTTTTAAGTCCAAAATGTAGCTTTATAGTTTTATAGTGCATGCTTAGTTTAAATGGCTGGTGTATCTGGTACGGAACCCTCCGTGTACGAGTCTGACTCGCACTTGGCCTATTTTTTCTTTTTTTCCTACACAAATCAAAAACATTGGTAAGATTTTTATTCTTGTGATTTTTCTGAACAATCGATGACAATTAGGTTTAAGACCAGAAAATGATATTGTTATCATTCTTCGGAAAGAATTTGGGGCTATTTTTAATCCATACGGTCATCGCGTGAAACGATACGAGCCAAAGCTCGTTGGAAAACACGTTATATTTCCTGAATTGTAAGCTCTATTTGGTGAAATCCAGTCATTAAATTTAAGCACGAGAAGTATTTTGCTCGGCCTAGTTGATCAAGTATATCACTATTCTTGGAAGATGTAATTTTTTGGCTAAAAGTTTTTTTTTTTTTTATTAATTTGGCGGTGGTTTATTATCTGAATTTGGTTCGACAATATTGTTTTTAATTAATTTGTTTTCTTCTTTAGCTATTTCGTATTCATTTCTGTTCATAATCTTTCAATCTTAATTTTTGTTTATAAAAATTATTTGTTGTAATAGATTCTGATTATATTTGAAATATATCAGTGAATTAAGTGCATAGATTTGTTAAGTTTTTAAATTGTTTTGGACAACTTTTTCTAAATTTAGATAAAATTTCTTCATTTCTGCTTTCATCTGTTTTATTTATGATGTGATAATTATTTAAAGACTCAAATTTGATTTGGTTTAAATTAATTATTTTACTTGTATTTGTATTATTTAGGATTCGGGCAAATATTTGTTTGGTAATGGAGATTCTATTTTCAATTTCGTGAAACGGAATTAATATTTGGTCTTCATTTGTATTTAAAATAATCTGTCGGACAACTTCAGAACGTGGTGATAATAGTATTATGTTATTTTTAATTGTGTGAATTATAGGAATGTGTATCGGAAAATATAAATTGTTTGGTCTAAAGAAACCAATATTGGTTCGGTTTGCAATCTAATTGACATCAAAATTTTTTTATAAAATAATAATAATAGGTATTTCGATAACTTGGTATTGTTTGAATTATCAATATGGAAATTATGTGCAATTGCATACTTTCCTGCCGTTAATTCGACACAAGCTAATCCAGTGGAATCGATGGAACCTGCGCCAATTGTCACATTGTAATTTATTTCTTGATATTTATCCGAATTTTCTTTAAGGATTGAAATATATTTGCATCAGTATCTATTAATAAGGTAAGTTTTTTACCTGTGTATTCATTATTTAATTTTATAGAGATATTGAAATTAAGTTTGATGGTGTGAATAGGTACAAACCTATTGGTTTATAATATTTAAGGGAGTTTGTTGCGGTTTTATTTTGAGTAATTCGTACGTCACCATTGTTTCTATTCTGATTATTATTGTTGTTGTAGTTATTATTATTATAATTACCTCTATTGTTATTATTTGGACCTTGGTAATTTTCTCAGAAATTTCAGCGTCTTCGGTTATTGTTGTTGTACTGTGTCTTGCATACCAGTTGTTTCTGTACAACTGTTGACAAATTTTGACATTGCTTCATTCTTGTTGTGGAATTGACCAGCTTCCATGATAAGTTTTACCTTATCATTTGTGTAATTTCTTATTATTGTTTAAACTGTTACCTGAGTCGAATAATTGGAAGCTATTTCATGTGTTAAGCCACCACTTACGTAGGCTCCCTTAACTACTAGTGTTAGGGATTCTGTTTCTTAAGTGTATTGGTTGGCAGTTTTGTTTTTATACACTTCACGCAGTGCATAGTATTATTAGTTTGTCATGAAGTTTGTAACAGTCAGAAGGAGACAACAGAGATCACATAAAGCTCGATGAAACAATTTGATGAAGTCATGTCCATCTGTCCGCCTGTATGTATGCAAACTACTCCTTCAGTTTTTGAGACCTGAAGTTTTGCATCAAAAAGTTCAGAGATATTTGATGAAAATATAATATTGTATCAACAGAAAAAGGATACTATTTTAAGAGCGAATTTAAAGAGGAAAATACTCATTGCGTTTTTTAGTTTAAATCAATTTCAAAATCAAAATAACATTTTAGTTTACAATAAAAAAAAATTTTTTACGTTAAAAAAATATTGTTCTCACATTTTCCCCTTTGCGGAGACAGGTTGCATTGCAGCCGAACAGGAGGTACATAGGGGAGGCACCTCGGTTAACGGGTTCATCGGTGGATAATGAGCTGGCGCTTGCACTATCTCGTCTGCCGGTTAATGATGAACCCACAGACGCGGTGCTGCCCATCTTGGACCCGGAACCAGATGTTGCGCCTGAAACTGGAGATGGAAAGGGCGACCTCCTTCGGAAACAGAAGGCGGGGTGCAGGAACTCGAAGAAGTTTCTTAGGAAGCTGATCGGGCGAACCTCAAAGTCATTAACTTCGAAGGAAAGAACGCTAAACAAAAACATGAGTATAACATGCAGCGCTATGATCGACTGCACAGCAATGCGGTTGATCGGTCATCTTTCGGGGGGCGGTCGGAAGGGCGGCAGGTGTTAAGTTGACCTCGATACTGGTTGCAGTGCCGGCTCCGACGACTGCTAAATCGACATCAAGATCGCTTTCCAAGACAAGCGCAGGACATTTGTTGGAACCAGCCGAATCGGACCATTCACACCACCCATTTGATTTCTACAACACAAGGAAAAATTCACTGCGTGAAGAGTATTTCATTTTCGGCATAATGAAAGATAACGTTCTTTCTAGATTTTTAATATATTAATTAACGTACCAAGCGTAAAACGCCGTGAAAGTACTAAAAAAAAATTTTAAATATCAAGTAAATTAATTAAATATCGATAATGAGTGCGCGCTGCCTCTTGCCTTGAGCACGCTTAGGAGTGTTTGACGTCTTTGGTATCACTGTCAACCGCTCGTCCCATTCCTTGGCTCGCTGTTTCTCTGCTGCTACACTCTTTTTGCCGGACCCTGTATTCTTCTATCGTTAATGGCTTGGGCCCAGCTGTTGACGTTAGTGTTTTTTGTTTATGTTACGGTTCCCTGACAGCTGTCTTTTCGTTGTTCATAATATAATTTTATAAACATATTTATAGCTACAATTACGATTAGTTTTCCTTGATTTTTCGGTTAGCTTTGTTTATCATTTAATCATATTTAATTGAATATTTAATTGTAGGTACACATTGCGCTTGCATACCTATGTTATCTATATATAAATAAATGCTCTGTTTCTATTTTATTCCAAACGATATATTCGTTGCTCTTCCGTTTCAAGTGCTTTTCTTGTACTTGCACTTTTGTGCTTCGCTTTGGATGTTTTTCTACCTATGGATGCTTTTTTTGGTCGCTTTATTTTGTATTTAATTAAACTTGCGACACGTGTGGTTTTAATATGTTCTTTGAATTGAATAGACAAAATTCTCAACCCCTTTTACTGGTTGTCAACACAATTTCGTATTTTCTTTTTTTGGTTGGTAGCTATTAATGAGTTGTATGAATATTGACAAAAAATATTTGAAAAAAGTGTTTCGGTCATCTATATCTATCTATACATATTATAAAACAAAGTCGCTTTTTTCTTATATTCGCTTAAATCTTTAAAACTACGCAACCTATTTTGATGCGGTTTTTTTTAATAGATAGAGTGATTGAAGAGGAAGGTTTATATTTATAATATTTATAATAACATCCATTAAATAGTGGAGAAATACTGTTATTTTCACTATACATATAACTATATGCCTATCTTTAAAATTAATGTAGTTGGCATAGTGTAATAATTCATGGAAAAAGCATTTTCTACAATATTCCAGCTTCTCATTATTTACACAGCAAAGTTTTTTCAAATGTGATTTTAGATTTTTTTTATTTAAGTCTGATTATTAATATCAAGAAATTATAAAGTCATGTCTGCAAGACGTCGTCGTTTGAACATACATAGGTCCGTTGTACAGTGAATGCCAAAAGATTACGTTCAGCAAGAGATGAGGAATCGTCAACGGAACGTGAGGCTCGCCTCAGTCAGGCCCGGGATAGATCTAGAGCTGAGAGAGAGAGAGAATCATCAGCACGAGTTACTAATTCATGGGTAAATAAAGAAAATTCTGCCATGAATTACGATCCTTCGATTTCTTACAAGGACGATCGTATAGTATCAATAGGTACTATGTCAGTAGTATGTAAACATTGCTTGGCATTGAAATTCAAGGACGAATCGAAAAGCATGTATTGCTTACAAGGAAAAGTCAAATTAGAAGAAATTCTCCCTCCACCTGAACCACTTCACTCTCTTGTTACGGGTGATCATCTATATATATAAAAATGCACTCAAAAAATAGTATGACCCCGCAAAACTCGAGAACGGCTGGACCAATTTTGATGATTTTGTTTTTTTTTTTTGTTGTACTCATGGAGTTACAGTCAGGTTCTTTGCTACATTTGGATCCGGTAGGTAGCGCTGTTGTCCAGATATAGAATGATTCTTAAAGTTGCTTAGGTTATAATAGAATATTAAAATATATTGGAAATTATTAATTACACATTTTACAATAAAGCTTTTTATAAGAAACACCCAATTAACGCATAGGGGGTGTAGCAACGCACGCCGGTTAACGCTAGTTTTTAATAAATAGCATCAAAAAATATACAACAAAGTTCGTTGATTCGCTAGCAAGGGCAAACACAACACAAATAATTGATCTTCATCTCTCTCTCTCTCTCTCATGCAATATAAGACAACGTTCGTGGGTATACTAAACACAAAAACCAGTAGCAATCACACTCAAGCGTATTGCTTAAGATGGCATCGTATGCCTTTGTTGAAGTGAAAAGTGGGGAGAGTGAATAATTAAATGCCATTGGCATGCAAATCTTACATATCATATTACTCCAATCATTACCCTGTGTTAAATGTAATAAATTAAAATAATTAAATTACACCTGACAGACGATTAATATTTTCTTTTGTTAATCGGTGTCTGTTTGCGTTTCTTATTCTTGGTATAATTGTTTTAAACATCTTTACTTTATGCAAACAAACTTTGTAGTATTTTGCGCAACACTTTAAAAGAAAATTGATTTCATATTGACGCTCAAAGAATTAACAAAAATATATGTTTTCTAAAAGACGACTTGGTTGATACAATACGTACATGTAAACTTATGTACCTACACACAGCGTCAAAAGAAAGTGAACACATGAGATTTTTGCATTAAAAGTTTTATAATTATATATTAATGAATACAAAATAAAAAGTTAGTATGCAGAATTCAAGGCTTATATTCTAGGAGTCGATTTTAATTTAAAGTGTAATCAAAATCAATACACAAACAAAAATAATTCACATTAATTAAAAAAAGTCCAAATTTTACGCGTCAAAAAAAAGTGAACACTTTTTACTTTTATTTTTCTTTTTGTTCTATAATTCGTCGGTTGGAAGATTTGCCGAGAACTGGGCGTCCAAAGCGACTTACTGCTACTCAAGTTAGAGCTGTAGTAAGAAAAGTAGAGGTAAATCCAGCCTCAAGTGCAGTCAAAATTTCAGAAAATATTACCCAGGCATCAGACACAAATCAGTAAGCGCGAGTACGGTCAGGAGAGCCCTTGATAAAAATGGCCTACACAGACGAATAACCCGCAAGAAGCCATTGATATCAAAGGTAAATCAGAGCAAGCGTGTGGATTTCGCCAAAAAATACATTAATGTGGCTCCAACTTTTTGGAAAAACATTCTCTTTACTGATGAGAGCAAATTTGAAATTTTTCATGCCAAAAGGACATCAAAAATATGGCGTACCACTAATGAAGCATTTAAAGAAAGTTGTGTAACCAACACAGTTAAGCAAGATGGGGGCTCAGTTATGGTTTGGGGCTGTATGGCGGCATCTGGAGTCGGAAATCTGGTTTTCATTGAATCAACAATAAACAAGATGGATTACTTAAACATTTTCCAAAACAATGTCGCCCCCAGTGTCGAGAAAATAGGCCTGTCGGGCAATTGGATCTTTCAACAAGATAACGATCCAAAACATACAGCGAGAATTCTGAAGGAATGGCTACTGTATAGGACCCCTAAGACATTTGACCATCCGCCACAATCTCCAGACCTCAATCCAATTGAGCATTTGTGGGAACACCTGGACAGGAAGATCAGGCAGAGGACGACTTTGAGCAAGGAAGACCTAAAGAAGTGTCTAATGGAAGAATGGGTCAAAATCTCTCCTGATGTGACAAAAAACCTTGTCCAATCGATGCCAAGGAGACTTAAGGCGGTTGTGTAATCTAAAGGGAAAATTACAAAATATTAAAACTTAAAAAAGTGTAATATTTTAACTTAATATTTGCCACTTTGTATATACTGTTCACTTTTTTTTGACGCGTAAAATTTGGACTTTTTTTAATTAATGTGAATTATTTTTGTTTGTGTATTAATTTTGATTACACTTTAAATAGAAATCGACTCCTAAAATATAAGCCTTGAATTCTGCATACTAACTTTTTATTTTGTATTCATTAATATATAATTATAAAACTTTTAATGCAAAAATCTCATGTGTTCACTTTCTTTTGACGCTGTGTGTATGTTATGGACAGAATCGATATCCGACAGTTTAACTACTACTATTTTCTACAGTTTTAAATTACTGTATTAGTTGACTTAACATATGTATATTGTATGTACATATATAGACTAATATCGAAAAAATCTGGACTTTCGACTTTGCTTTAGTATAATGGTTCATGAAAACTGTTTTCACGCACAAACAATTCCGGTAGTGAAGCGATACTACCTGGCCGGATTTGTTTTTTTAAATTTTTTGTTTACAGTTAATAACATTAGACTAAGTTGTTAGCATTTTTTGAACTAAATAGAGTAGATATATACAATATCTTTATATTGAAATACCAGTTCATTGTTTGGTATGATAGGGACGAAAATGGAAAAAACGATCGCGTGGAGGAGGTAAAATTATTTCCCGCTAGATAATAAGAATTTCTTTATTACATGTTTGCGGGCCAAAGTGCTTCGAAGACCTAAGAACGTATAATGATGTTGTTTATAATACATTTGTAGAAGCATGACATGCAAGAGGTATAGCATCCGACGACAATGAATGGAGTGGAGTGGGCGGCAGTTTTCGGAGGAAGCCAAAAACCTCCAATCACTCAAACGGAATAATATGCGCATTAAAAATGCAAACAAACGCGTTGTTATTATGGAATGAATTTAAAACATATTTCAGTGAAGATTATGCAAGGAATTAAGATAAGTATAACTACGGCATATAACCGTGCACTTTTGTAAATTGTTCAATATTTAAGTTGTGCATCATTTGCGATTAATATTGTAGAAGAAGAAAGATTCTGCCAACAGTTTCATACAAGTACAAATGTTGAACAAAAAAATTTGATTGATCATGTTAAACGTGAAGTGTACAGGTTCCCCAGTTTTCTCTTTAACTGCACATGCAGGTTGTGGTAAAACATTTCTTCAAACTGCAATTATACATAAACTAAAATCTTTGAACATTTGTTTTATTATAACTTCTTTCAGTGGTATTGCTGCAACATTATTGATAGGATGAAATTATTACATAATGAGTTCAAATTGCCAATACCAGTATTAGAGAATTCAGTCCCAAATATTACGTCAAATAGTTGAAAAGGACGGTTTATTAATTCAGTAGATTTGATTTTAATAGATGAAATATTTATGTGCCTAAAGAATGTATTCAGAATTATATGTTCATTTTTAAGGGATTTAGCAACCGAACCAATTAAAAACAATATACTATTTACTGGTAAAAACTTTTTTTTGAGTGGTGGTTTTAGACAAATTTTACCGGTTGTTCCACACAGGACACGAACTAATTCGATTTAAAATTATGTAGATACTTAGAAAAAATTTAATTCATTTCACCATGTTAGTTTAACGCAAAATATGAGAGCTAGACAAATTGAAATCGAGTTTTAAGAAATTTTTATTATTATTATATAATGCTAAGAAAACGATTTTGGGAATAGGTTGCTGCTACTTGCTGATACGGATGAACCTGCTAAAGATGATGCCAAAAACTCATCAAAACCTAAAACCGCGAAACCTCCCCCAATATATGTTCGTGAAGAAAGCTCGAATAGGCTTGTAGATGCTATCCAAAGAATAGTTGGCAATAATAACATTCATATTGCCCTTATTACCAAGGGTAATATAAAAGAAACTAAGGTCCAAATTTATACGGAAGCAAACTACAGATCTGTAACTAAGTACCTTAGAGAGACTAAAAGAAACTATTATACCTATCAACTTAAAAGTAGTATAGGGCAGGTAGTTGTACTTAAGGTCATTGAACCCTCTGTTGATTGTAGCGATATTAAGAGTGCACTGAAAGAAAAAGGGTTTGAGGTCAAAGTAGTGATTAATATGTTTAATAAAAATAAAATTCCACAGCCATTGACAAAATTGAGTTGGCCCCAAAGTTGCAGCAATTAAAGAAAAATGAAGTGCATCCCATTTACAACCTTAAATATTTACTTCACCGTAGGATAACTGTGGAGGAGCCTCACAAACTAGTAAATCCTGTGCAATGCACAAATTGTCTGGAATTTGGCCACACGAAATCTTATTGCACCCTTCGCCCAGTATGCGTAGCTTGTGAATACTTGCATGAAACCGCACCCTGTAAACTAAGTCGCGATAATCCCGATCTCAAAAAATGCAGTAACTGTGGGGGCAATCATGCAGTCGCCCGTTTTAGCCGTGAGGCTAACCGTACAGAATCAACGACGGTTATGTGTCCACCACCTAATATTCTTTTAACTTCAAATGTGTCATATGCAGGTGCCCTGCGCTTAGGCGTTCAACAAGAAACTGCGTAAAAGATTGTGAAGCCTAAGGCTCCAATGTCTCACCATAATAAGCCAATCTCACAAACTACCCCTAATCTAAATGCGTGTAATGAGCCAGTGTTGCAACCACAAAGTTCTAGTGAATCTATATTGGTGAATTTATTATGGACCCTGAATCAATCAATCTTAATGATGCAAAACTCTTTTCACGAGATGATGGCAATCCAAATGAAAATTTTGGATAAGTTAAATTCCCCATAATGGTTCATTTAAAAATAACTCACTGGAACGCAAATGGCGTCTCACTTAGACCAGACTACTTAGTTTATACAAGAGATCATCCGGATGGAAAAGGTAATGGTGGTACATCATTATTATAAGAAAGCGTATTAAACACCAGACCCTAGAGTCGTACTCATCTAGTTATTTACAAGCAACTTCGGTCCGGTTGCAAATGCGTCATGGTAATCTGACTGTATCTGCTTTATATTGTCCTCCACGATTTTCGATATTTGCAGATGTGTTTAAAAATTTATTTGGTAGCCTTGGAGCACGATTTTTGGCGGCCGGTGTCTACAATGCTAAACACACTTATTGGGGTTCACGTTTAGTAAATTCAAAAGGTCGGCAACTTTACAGTACTCTTGTAAATTGTAATAACAAGCTAGACTTCGTTTCTCCGGGTAGGCCTATTGGCCGGCGGATCTAAGAAAAACTCCCGATATCATCGACTTTGGTATCACAAAAAATATACCTAAGAAACCTCATATCAGCAGTTACTCATATGAACTTTCTTCCATCACCCCCCGTTGATATCGTTTTACTCGATTTTCCAATATTTGAGGATCGCCCTTATAGACTTATATCTAATAAAACTAATTGGTTGCAATATAAAAAGTATATTAGTTCTCACATAGAAATTGCACCTGCGATCAACTCTGAAAGTGATATTGACAAATCTGTTAATGAGTTAAGTGCCGTATTGGTAGCTGCAGCTGAGGTATCAACGCCTGCGATTGTTGCTCACAAGTTCAGCAGAAAATCTTTCTCAAATAGGGAAATTGAAGAACTGGTTGCTTCTAAACGACGATTGAGAAGAGAATGGCAACAGCACAGATCTCCTACTGCTAACAAAAGCTAAAAAATGCAACAAAAAAACTAGCCAAAGCACTTTTAAGCGACCAGCTCGAGGCACAAAGGCGCTATACCTATAACCCGTCACCCCCAAACACTAGATTTTCACTTTGGAAAGCGCAAAAATCGCTAAAAACTCCTGTGGAACTGGATTCACCTATTAGAGACAGAACTGGAAGTTGGGCTCGGTCTGATGAAGAGAAGGCTAATGTATTTGCCAACCATCTGGAGCACGTGTTTCAACCTAATCTACCTACTAACAAATTTGTGCTTCCTCACTAGACAATCACAAATCCAGTAAATATGTCTCCATTAAAAACAAGCTCTAGTGAGATTGTATCTATTATAAGGACTCAACTGAAACCCAAAAAATCTGCTGGTTATGATAGAATCGTGCCAAAAATGATAACTGAACTTCCAAACGCAGCAATAGTATTTTCTCTCGTGTCTTTTCAATGCTATCCTTCGAATTGGATACTTTCCAAAGCAATGGAAGAAATCGGTTATCATAATGGTTCCAAAGCTCGGGAAGGATAGGACATGTCCTTCTTCATATAGACCTATAAGTCTGCTTCCATGTCTTTCTAAGCTATTTGAGAAGGTTCTTAAAGCCAAACTCAATCACCAGTTACAAGCAAATAGTTCAATCCCAGATCATCAATTTGGTTTTCGAGCAAAACATGGAACGATTGAGCAAGTCAACAGAGTTACTTCGGAAATAAGAACTGCCTTTGAACTGCGAGAATATTGCTCAGCAGTATTCCTTGATGTAGCACAAGCGTTTGATCGAGTATGGCATGAGGGTTTGATTTACAAAATTAAATGTTTGCTACCCCAAAATATGCATAGAGTCCTGCAATCCTACATATCAAATCGAGTGTTTGTAGTAAGGTAGAAAAATTTCGTTCAAATGAATTTAAGATAAAAGCAGGAGTTCCCCAAGGTAGTGTCTTGGGACCAACTCTATACATGTTGTTCACTGCCGACATTCCAACAAGTAGTCAAATTGTTACTTCGACTTTTGCTGATGACACTGCCGTAATCAGCCGCTCCCGTTGCCCAGTTAAAGCTTCTGCAGGCTTGGATGCTCATCTTAAAAGTCTTCAGGAGTGGTTATCCAACTGGAGAATTAAAGTCAATGAGGGGAAATGTAAGCACATTACATTTACATTGAACCGACGGACTTGTTCTCCAGTAACGTTAAATGGTGTTACAATTCCTCAAACTCAAGTGGTAACTTATCTTGGCGTTCATCTTGACAGACGGCTCACCTGGCGGAAGCATATAGAAGCTAAAAAGATATATATGAAACTAAGGGCTCAAAGTCTTCACTGGCTAATCAATTCTAAATCTGGACTGAGACTTGAGTACAAGGTGATGCTGTGTAACTCTGTCATTAAACCAATTTGGACTTATGGGTCTGAATTGTGGGGTACCGCAAGCGCCAGTAACATTGAAGTTATACAAAGAGCATAATCCAAGATACTTAGAACAATCACGGGAACTCCATGGTACCTATATCAGGAATGACGACATTCACAAAGACCTGGAAGTACCACCTGTCAAAGAAGAATGTTCCAAGCGTAAAGCTATTTACATGGACAAACTAGTTCGACACGTTATTCCTCTAGCCAGAGTCCTCGTCCATACAAGGAACTCATCTCGACTGATCCGTAACGGTCGTGCTGCCATTTTGCTTACTTAGAGGCTCGTAGTGCAAAGTGAACCCCATCCTCTTCATTGTAGGAAGGACGTACGTGTATTAGTTTTTAAGAGTTGAAACCTTATTGTTATTCCTAATTGTTTATATAGGAGATGCAATAAATACTATCAATATAAAAAAAAAAAGAAATTATCCTGAGCTCGGTGAAGATTAATATCGAATTGAATTAAATACTGAAGAAGCTTTAGTAAATGGAACACGTATGAGAGTGAAATGCTTGCATCACAATTCATTTGACTGTGAAGTATTAACGGGAACGGCTATAAATAAAAGAATTTTGAATCAAAGAGTTACTTTAACATTGAAACACAGTAATACCTGCATTTGCTATGACCATAAACAAAGCACAAGGCCAAATTTTTGATAAAATTGGTCTGTTATATTGGACTTTAGTAAGGAAATAAAACATGACATTATATTGATAAGAAAATATTTATTATTTAATATGTTTAAGTAATGAACATAGTAGTATATAAAAGTTGACGGAATTTTGCTTACTTTAGCTTAATCTCTTCAATTAACACTTATTTTTTTCAGACTTTCAATTGAATTAAGTATACTGTTGTGATCTTAACAAATTAATCTTTGGAAAAAAGTAAGCAAAAAGATAATTGGAATCATCAGCATGAACGCATTCGGCGCAAAAAGTTTTGATATATTCAGGGCAAACATATTTATTGCAACCTTCACAGGCTTGAGTAGTTTTTCGGTCTTTTTTAACACACCACACACCACACCTGGTATCATTTACGAACATTCGTCTTCTTTGCTGGAGGCTCTTCCGGTGATTCGTCAGTGATATGTCCATTTTTTTCGCGGATGTCTCGGGGTAGTTTTGTAACATTTTGAAGATCTTTCATATGATCACTCACAAGCGGAAAGCCTAAATTTTTCAAATACCGACGTCGTTTTTGATTTGACTCAATATTTATCCGGTATATTATGACCCCGTTGACACCAGACATGTTCAACATAGCATAAAACAATGTCAATGACCACTTTTTTGAGTTACGGCACACGTTATAAGAAGCGCACAGTTCATCAGCCTCGTCTACTCCACATTTTGTCAAGTTGTAATATGTGTTTATTTCTGGTTTTTTCTTTTCACTCGTTGAATCATCAATATTTTCATATTGGTGGAGGTTCGACATCAGGAGCACAATCTTATTTTTTTGGGGACATGAGAAAACAGACTTACATATTCTTGAAAACCAAAACGAGGCGAAAACAGTTCAACTCCACGAGTTTTAGTGAATTCGGGAGGGACCTGCCTTTTATTCTTACGAAGGATACCATCTAATGTCAACTTGAATCCAGTCGGAATCGGTGTTTTAAGGGTACCCCGAAATATTTTGCGATTTTGAATATGGTAAGAGGAAAGACAGAAGAAGATGCTGATGTTGTGCTGGAATCATATATCATACCCCTTGATTGGAAAGCTATTTCCAAATGTCTCATATCGAATTATGTAAACAAGAGAGACTTGCCAACTTTAGAATATTAAATGATACGTCTCAATCAGGGTAATAAATCTGTTCAGGAATTTTATCAGGCAGTATATCAATATTTATCACTATTGCTGAATAAGGTAGGATGTATGGATCTAAGTTTAGAATCGGCGTCCTTGATGTCACGTAATTATATGGACGAACCTTTAAATACATTTATTAGAGGACTTGTCCAGTTTGCTGGCCATCTAAGAACCAATTGACCTACCTGAAGCAATGCATTTGGGTTTAAATTTGGATAATATGAATTTAAGGTCACACAATGCACATTGCCACGTCGCCAAACAGCGCCATCATTACCACCACGTAACGAACAATACAATTATAAAAGACCAACAATACCTGTTGATAAACAACTAATCTAATTAATTTTATTATTGTTTTGGCCCTTTATGAAAGGTATTAGAAAGTCTTTCTTACTTATCATAATCATCATAATTGTTTCTGTAATATTGGAATGCGATATTAATTTCTTATGTGCCTAAATGATAACTGCATAATCAAACGATAATTTGTACAAAAGGCAAATAACTGTATAATTATACGAATTTTTGTACATATGTATATTAATTTGTAATTCTTAATTTCACTTAAACTAAGAAGTTGGTTTAAGTTTGTTAGCAACAATATGTTTTCCTCAATTGTACCACGCTCACTCCAATCAGGGTGATACACCAAGTTTTTAATAAGCAGTTTCAAGCATGAGGAAGTAGGGACTTTGCATATTCTGGACAAGCAACTCATTCAGAACTTATGGAGTTTGATCGTGAATTATATGAATAGACCCCAATCGAAACTCCCGCAGAATCGAACTGTTTTTAAAACACCAACATATTCAACTCACATTTTATTCCTCAACAAAAAATACACCGTAACTTTCATATTAACACAAATAAAGAAAACGAAAAAGCGAATTTACACTAGATCAGTTTGACGAAGCAAATTCTGACGATGAACTTTATTAGCGGATTATACAGGCAACTTGACCTTAGACAATAATGAAAACCATTGTTGTAATTATAATGACATCCATTTATCTATAATAAATGTTTCTTCGGCCTTACAATGAATTAAAACCGAAGAGTATAAAAATTATGAAAATACTAATAGATACCGGCTGAAACAAATATTACATTTAGCCACAATGGGTAAAAAATTCAACATTGACAGTTTGAAGGAACTTTTTGCAGTAATCAGTATTAAGCACAACCTCATGAATATTAAGGGAAATAAAAAGATGTTAATTAAATAGCAATCTACACTAGATGTTAATTCTCTATGAACTGAACATTTGACGGACGAATAAAAGAAAAAAATTCAAACTTTTGTATCAAACTCACCAGTTCCATACTAAAAACAGGACGCACCTGGTAAGAAGTTCAGGTTAGTAATCGACTATAGGAAATTCAATTCGGTTACTATCCCTGATAAATACCCAATTCCAGAAATTAATTAGTTGTTAGTACAACTGGGCGGAAATCGACCTTTTACGGTCCTAGACACAAAAAGTGGTCTTTCTCCCAATTGGCGATGAATCCAGCCATGAATTTAATATATCATTTGCGACATTCCATAGACACGTAGTGGTCAGACCAAAATTTGATGAGGCTGATATAGTTGAAATCTTTAATAAATATCTTAACCCTTTTAAAATTAATGGATTATTTACCCCCAGGAAATAATGGAAAAGATTCGAGAGATCTATCTAATCTATTTTAGTAGTTACAAAATTCGTCATACCCAAAAGCAAGTAGCAAGTAGACCTAAGGGGCCAAATGAAACAAGAAGTGATTTTTATTAAAATGCATTAAAGAATACATTGTGGCTTACAAGAAAATAAAACACAAATCTCAGAGAAATATTATTTCCCTCAAATGAATAAGAAAATCAATATTATTGTGAAACAATGCCAAGTTTGTAAGGAACAAAAATATGAAATATTCTGCATATAGACAATCACCTATACTGAGAAAAAATTAGTGTTGACAGCAATAAACAAATTTTCGAAGACAACTCAGGACATTAGACAACCATTACGTGAACTTGTATTTGCGTACGGGGTGCCAAAGTTAACAGCTATGGACAACTAAAGAGCGTTCGATACACACAGTAAAATTTATGTTGGTGGAGTAACTAGAAATAAAAATATTCGTGGCACCTCTATACAAAAGTACAGTAAATGGGCAGATCGTACGTTTCCACTCGACATTGACAGAAATATTAAGATGTTTAAAAACTGACGAAGTACATAACGATTTCGATGAATTATTACATACAGCTGTTTACGAATATAATTCGTCTGTGCACTTTACGACATATTTTTTGGACCCAATATCAATGCAAAACCTGAATACTTTGAAATGATAAGACAAGAAAATAAAGACCGATTAAAATTAAGGCTTTCTACTTCCATAGATTCCACAACAAAAAACGTGGTCCCAGTAGGCAGTATGAACCAAGGGATGAAATATTTGTGAAAATAAAGAAAAGATTAGGTTCTAAACTTTCTCCGCAATTTTGGAAAGAAATAATAAAAGTAAAAAAAGAACGGACTCAGGAAAGATAGTTCACAATTCCAAGATAAAAATGCATAATTTAGTTATTTTGTAGGAAGAGAGAAGACAATAAAGACGATTATATTAATTCTGTCAATTGGGATGATTCATTTTAAAGGAGGAAGACTTAACATTATTGATAAATAAAAAATGGGAGGTACTCTCTAAATTTCGGTTCAATAGTCCAAAAAAAAAAAAGGTTCTTCTAATAAGAACCTGACTTTTAATGGGGGCTTGTATCGGAGGTACCCTCCCTAGTGGTCCGATCAAACTGAAATTTCGGCAATATAAGTTTCTGATATAGCCACCAACCTTTCAAGATCGTGGGATGCTGCTACACAAGCCAAAATGTTTCTAGTATGGGGACCCCTTCTAGTTTTTGAAAATATTTTAGTTTTAGGATTTGCTGCTGATGCCCTGATAGAACTACACTAGGGTTCCCTTTGGTACCTTTTCGGTCCGGAACCCTAAAAAACAGCAAAAGTTTTCATTATATGTACACTGTACAATGGACAATCGGTTGTAGATTAGGTATATGTGTTAACGGAGGTTTTGTTGTTCAGTTTGCAGCATTTCTAGAAACACTGACAAAGCAACGGTTTTACGAGATTGCTGTTTAATTATGCGGGATGAGTGCACATTACATTGCGAGATATAAGCAAGACGATGGGCCCATGGGCGTCGTCATATTGCTGTTCTGTGGTGATTTTAGACAGACATTACCAGTAATACCTCTAGGAATAAGGGCTGATGAAATTAAAGCATTCCTTATGAGCTTGAGTCTAGGGCGACATGTTACACCAATGCATTTAACATTAAATATTGCCCGCATACAGGAGTTAAACCAAATGCACAAATATTTTCCGACTTGTTACTAAAAATTGGTGACGGAACATATCCACAAGTAGAAGGAAAAATTGTTTTATCTGAAAATCTATGTAACACTGTTTCATCACTGCATGACCTTATTTCATCTGTGTACGGTGACCCAACATCATTGACAAATCACCTAAATTCATGACTATGCGAAACAACAATTTTGACACCAATGATCAGGACATAGTAATTAACGATAAAATATTGATGCGTGTCCCGGAGGAAAACACTGAATATCGTTCTATTAACAGAGTAATGGAAGAAGAAGACAATTATAGACGCTGTCATCACACAGTATCAAATTAAAAATAGGAGTAGCCATTATCCTTTTTAGAAATGTAAGTCCTCCTAAATTGGGTAACGGCACCAGATTGAAAGTGAAGACTTTAAACCAAACATTATTGAAGCAGAGATTTTGAGAGGTTGCAGCAAGGGAGACAGTGTTTTCATACCTAGGATTCCTCTAATTCCCAATAATTTCCCATTTCATTTCAAACGTGTCCTGCGATGCAATGTCCGCCGCTAGTCCCGCAGGGTAAGTAAAAGCTAAAGGAGACGGAGTTAAGGGTTTAGTACGTAGGCGTATCGTTTTGCGAGTCCAGTGTAATCAGATATTATTACCCGTGCGTGAACCCGCATGAGGTGCTTCTTAGCCGACGATATGAATCGTGCATACCGACAGTAATTTAACGGTATCTTTGGAAGTTTCCCCCCCGGGAAAAACAAAAAAAAAAATTTTTTTAAACGTGTTCAGTTTCCAGTAAGCTTATGTTACACAATGACATTTAACAAAGCACAAGGACAGACTCTTTCTGTAGCAGGCATAGATTTGAGTGTTTGTTGCTTTTGGCATGGTCAGCTATACGTAGCTTTTTCCCGTATTAGCAATTCTAAAATTTATATTCACACATTCCTGAAGATTCAAGTTCAAATGTTGTGTACAGAATAGCATTATTTAAGACAGGAATATATTATGGTTACATTCAAAATCGTCTTTTATTGCCCAAGTCTTCTTTAATCCTTCAAATCTGACATTGTTTCATATTCTGGCGAGACAAAGTTTTTTGAGCGCAAAGTAAAGTTTGCCGTGTCAGCTCAAAAAAAAATAACTATTAACAATATGCAACGAAGATCCGCTGTTTTCACGTTGAATTTTATGGTGAGGCACATTTCTGGCCCAATGGCTATGTCAATAAACACAATTGCCGCATTTGGGCTGAGGAGCAATCTCAAGAGACTCTCGAAGCAACTAATTTCCCGTTTCGGACCTGTCAATTGGCCGCAAAGATCGTGTGATATCACACCTTTTGACTCTATTCTCTGGGGTTTTGTGAATTCAAAAGTCTTCGCCGATAAGGCAGCTACGATTCAGGACTTGGAAGTCAACATCACTCGCGTAATTGCGCAGATACAGATTGCAATGCTGGAAAGAGTGATCCAAAATTGGACAACCCGAATAAACCCCTTAGGGCGTAGTCGGGGCCAATATTTGAATCAAATTATTTTCAAAAAGTAAACGTCAGAGAATGCTCTTTCAGGACTTAATAAAAATTCATTCATCCAATTTCTTTTTGTGTGTTTTATTTGCAAATAGCAACCCGCCGCGGCTTCGCAAGGCTAGTGTACTTTTCTTCGATCTATCTATCTTCTATCTACATACAATCTATATATATAAATATATAAAAAACCGATTTGAATAATTTTTATTAAACAACAAATATATGGTAATGAGCAAGTTGCATATTTTTGAAAAAATGCTATATCAGGTTTGTTTATGCATCAGATAATCGAATCGAACTAAAACAAGAAAGAACGTTATGTTCGACTATGCCGAAGATGAAATACTCTTCGCGGGACGCAGTGAATGTTTTATTGCAGTATTCAAATGGGTGGTTTGTATGGGAGGTACCCCCTAGTGGTCCGATTTGGCTGGTTCCGACAAATGTCCTACGCCTGCCTTGGAAACTGATAGTGTCCAAGTTTAAGTTCGATAGGACAAAAATCAAAAAAACTTTTTCTAATAAGAACATGAATTCAAATGGGTGGTTTGTATTAGAGGTACCCTCCCTAGTGATCCGATTGGGCTGATTCCGATAAATGTGTTGCATCTTTCTTGGAGACTGATAGTGTCCAAGTTTCAATTCGATAGGATAAAAATCAAAAACGGTCTTCTAATAAGAACATGAATTCGAATGGGTGGTTTTTGTGGGAAAATTAAAATTAAATTAAATTAAAAAAAAAAATTAAAATATATTTTATTTTGGGATTAAATTTTCCCAAAATTACCCACACAAATTTGTGTTTTCATTATTCATGCTCTGCTTCTTCTTCTTCTTCTTGAATTTTGTGTTGTGTTTGTTATTTATTGCTCTGTTTGCTTGCTCTCTTTTATGTGTACGCAGGGTATAGCCAAAGACCATTTTGCTTTCTCTTAATTTTGGTTTGTTGAGAAGAGAAGTGTGCGGATCGCTTCGTCTCTGTGATCGTTCTTAGAGTGGAAACCATATAAGAATCAACGAGACAATCGTCTAATACGGTAATGGGTTGAGTGACTTTTGTTTTCAATGGAGATTTTAGACAGAATTTACCTGTGGTAAAGTTACACGTACCGATATTCTTAATATATCCTTAAAAAGTCTGAAATTTGGCCACATATATCAAAATTAAAATTGTCTGTCAATATGCGCGTGCATCTTTATGGACGCCATCATTCATATGTTTTGCAGAGTACCTGTTAAATTTAGGCGATGGTTCCAAACAACAACATAACAACGATGGCTGTATTACCATGTCAGATGTTGTATTGTTGGAAAGGTCTATCCAGACATTGAAAATTTGTAGCATGAAAACTCCAGTTGGCTTTGCGAGCGAACTATCGTCACTTCAACAAGCACAAAATATATTACTCTTTGGATGCAGTGACAGATCGAAATCACGTTGTTCACTACCTAACATAATTCCTTAATTCTCTTAATACTGCGGAACTACCACCACATAAATTAAATCTTAAACTTGGTGCACCCATTATACTTTTATGTAACCTAAAGCCGCCCAATTTATGCAATGGTACCACACTACAAACTAAGCTTTTCTTCCCTAATATTATACATACGACTATTTTAACTGTTCCAGCAGCAGGCGAAACTACGATGAACCCCAGGATACCAATGATTTCAATCGATTTACCTTTTAAGTTTAAGCGAGTTCAGTTTCAAGTCAGAACATGTTTTGAGCATACTATTATATTAATAAGTCACAAGGGCAATCATTTCATGCCTTTGGTGTAGATCTCCGTAAGGAAGTGTTGTCTCATGGCCAGCTGTCACTAATCGGCACATCACAAAATCAAACTTTTCTTATTCTTGGCCATAGAAATGAAACTCGAAATGTTCTTTTACGGAAGTATTCAAAAACTAACTGTTTTACTCGGCGTTATGGGTTACATATGTACCAAATATATAATTTTTTTTTTTTTTGTTTAGCTGTGGCGCAGCAACGCATGCAGTTTAAAATATTTGTTATTATGAATTGATTTCATTAAAGTTTGATAAAAGAAAATGTTATAATTTTTATAATTTAATTGGTACATATCTTAGGTTGGTAACAAAGTTCCGACTAAATCTCTCTTTGCTTTTGCTTCTCTCTGTCCTGGTAAATTGGTTTCTTCGAGCGTTTCAGATTTGAAGATGTTTGTTTTTTTTATTATTTTATCAGTGTTGTTATCTTCATTTTCAATGATAATGAATAATCATACCGATGCGTCAACGCATGCATCTGAGCAACCGATAAATACATATGTATATATTATATTATTATTCGACTATCGACAATGGCCTGGTAAAAAAATATTGAACATAAAAAAAAAAAAATTTATGATAAAAGATATTCAATTATTTACTTGAGCAATGATTGAGTACTTTCCCTTTCAATTGTCATAACTGATTTCATCTTTGATTGGTTGCGTAATAGAAATATGTGTATGCTTAAAGCGCAGATTTGGGAAAGCTTCGCTGATTTGCTTTTGTGCAGCTTCATTCTTTGGAAATTTTATAACATCTCTCTTTAAACGGCAGATCAACTTTATTAACCAAATGAAAGCTTTATATTCGAGGCCAATTGCTACATCAGAACGATCGCTGACGTCTCTAAAAGAGCAATTGTTGCTCAATTTCCAAATCAATGATATTCCAATTCGTCAAGTTGTTAGCAAAGGTCACCAAGGTTTTATCATGGTCTGTAATATCTTTAAACTAATGATATGAATTATTTGACATAGAACTACAATGTTATCTGTAAGAACAAGTACTTTAATTGTCCTCTACTTCATACGAAAATGCGGTTAAAACTCGTCAACCTGGATGGTTTTAGTTGGATTGGTAAAATTTAAGGTTTTATGAATTTTTATTTTCGAATCGCGGTCAATTAATATTGTTGTACGCCGGCGCTTTCGTTTATTTAAAATATTTTTAATTAACGTGGTGTGGATCGTAGATTTTGTTCAGCCAATCCTAAAGCAGCTTTCAACAGAAAAGCGCACGATTTCTGAAGATTCATTTTACAATAAATTCATTAGATACTGCACACGAAACACACGACAAAGCAAAATTATGGTCATAAACACTTGTTTTTTTGTTTTGGCTTACTACTCTACTTTCTATCTCACGCCACTTTCCCCCCATAGCCAATGCGAATTACGTTTTCCAGTATGAAAAACTCTTCAGAGTAGATTGTTCTTGTTTGTTCGGTGTATGTCTTAAGACTAACTTCACTTTATCATTTTTCTGACACATGCAAGTATCGTTCTTAATTTTTCTTATTGTTTACCGTTTCATCTACAGGCTTATCCGTATATACAATATAACTTAGCTTACATATAAGAGAATTGCTACTTATCATATTTTACGTTGGTTATGCTTATGCTAGTTTCGTTCCCCCTACTTCTGAGCATGGTTTGAGGTCATGTAACTTCTCCCCCCATTGAAGAAGGTTACTCCAAGATCCTTTTATTATCTGGAATAATTTTGTTACATTATATTTGATACTTTAATAGTTATTTTCAAATCGAGAAAGTATATTTATATTACTTGAAACAATACAAATTTTATTTTGGTTGGTTATTCTATTTATGTTACTTTAGGTATATTGTTATTATTGTATTATTATTATAATTTTTTGTTTTTTTTTTTAGGATTAAACATAAGAATAATAGTATTAATGAGTAAAATTAAATCAATCTAAATTGACCTACGCAAAAGTCCTTTCAATGTACATGAGATAGTGTACTTTAACTTTCCATTATTTAGTCCGGTGTTACTATATCATAGATACATGAACATTTTATATTTGTTAGTAGTGTTAATTTCCACTTGTTTATAATTTGTTTGTATTATTTAATGATTGTTTTCAAATGGAGTTAACATTACGGTTGTTGTTGTTTGGGTCGGGTAGAGGATGAGTGGGATGAATAGTACCAGAAATATTTGAATATTTTAATTCACGCCTTATGTTGGATGTATGCACATTGTTTAATTTCGCTTTCCTGAATTTTGGCTGTACTTTATGTGTTGGGTTTTTATAATTTTTTATAAAGCCTTCCTGCCTGTTTTCGTAATTTTCTCTATCTTGATTTGCTCTATTATTTATTTTTTATTTAATTATCAAAAAATTTACACGTAATTACAAATCACGGAAAATTTATATGCTAAAGCTACAGCAACAAAGGCCTTAAGCTTGTGTTCTAATATATATTACTATAGATATGTAAGTTAATGATTTCCTTTTTATATAATAGTTATTAAAAAAAGACCGAGAAGCTTTTTAATATGTCAATCTTTATTGCAGATTTGTTTTACACTGTTTATTTATTAACATTAGCAAACCGAACTATTTATATAAAGTAAAGTATAAATCATTTCAGAATTATAAGACATTAAAGAAACAACAGAACGATTTACCTTGAAACATAGTAGAAATAAAACGATAGAATTGTTTCAACATAGACTAATTTTACAAATGTTTTTATCTTAACAATAATTTGCTTAATACTAAGAAACTAAAGAAACCAAATGACCAAATTATTGTATTTCTTGCTTTTAATTTGTTGTGTGATAACTTCTCCCTCTTTAAATCGCTTGTCCGCGAGCGTCAAAAATACGGAACGTCATTGATTTTAATTGATTTCATGTAAAGCTTCTAGGGATAGTAATGCCAATCTTCCCTTTTCTACCAGTGTTGTTGGCATTACCCCTGGTACTACTTCCATCTTGGGTACTTCTAGGTTACTGTAGATATGATTGTTGACGTGGATGGATATATTATGAAACTTTATAAGATAGGTTCCAGTAATTAGTAGTTCGCCTCTCTCTGTGACTATGGTGCCGTTGAAATCGTTTAGTAGAAACACGCAATCTTCTATTGCTACTTTAACTTGGATGTGTTCTCCATTGTTAAATAGACATGACGAATTGAGGCTATTTACTACTCTTGATATGCAGGTATCGTTGCTAATGTCTTTGGTTTCTTTTATAAATATTGATTTTATTAACCGTATTATAATTTTCGCTTATTCCGTAAATTTCGTTAATATTTATTAATAAATGCTTATAATCTAAGTGTACAATTGTTGTGGGCGCGTAGTGCGGCGCCGGTGGAGACTTCTTCGATTACGTAGAATACTTTGAGCGTCCAATTTCAAGAAAAACAAGCAATTAAATTTCTTATTATTTTCCTTTTTTACTCCAGTACAAAGATGATCGCTAAAATCTATTAAAGTTTATAATGTTATTCTATCTAATACATGCAAGTGTTTGTTGATTACTTACAGCTGTGCCCGCTTGTCACTCGTTTACTACCTGTCGTTTTTCTTACTTGCATTCGACTGAGCTTATGACAAACGAAAGTATTGATTTCAAGTCGCAACGAGAATGAAAGCAAAAGGAACAAACAAAATAACGGAGCTGTGCCTGTGTGGGCACAAAGCGAATAATAGATTTTTTTTTTTTTAATTTGTGTCGCAACAATTGTGTTATTTCTTTTTACTGGTCTGATTATTAAGTTCTTAAAATTTTCTTTACTTGTTACAGGAATTTTAATAATATGGAGTAAATTTTCATTGTTGTAAAGTACATTAACAGTAGCATATTCTATTGCTTCTATAATAGTTTAGAATGGCATGTTTTGTTCTTTTACAACATTGAATTTATTATATTGGCTTTTGCTCATTGAACACAGTTTTGATTCTATTTTGTATACTTAATGCTATTTATGAATATTATTTCCTATATCATTCATAATTGTGGTCAGGTTATTTATCTGTTTAGTGAGGACTTCGTTAATAGTACTGCCCCGATAGCGTAGTTCGAAGCGTCAGTTGTCAAATGGAATTCTTTATTGAAGGTGGGATAGGCGAGTTCCAGGTTTTCTAAAATTAACCCGTTCTTTAATTTTTGAAATGCCTCCAAAGCTTCTTCATCGAGGTTTATTAATTTTTTATCAGACAGTTTTCTTTTTTTTTTAATAGTCTACCGTCCTCCTCTCTCAAAATCGCCATAATTAATTAATAATTTTGATACTCTTCGCTCTACACTCGAAATAAGGTAGCGAAGAGTTGTTTATCCTTAAAAATTGAATGTCGCTGTAGTCATTTAATTGGTCTTCCTCAAGGTCTATGTTTGGTCCATTCACGTATTCTGCTAAAGTTTGCTCGTCTCCAAAATTTCCGTCGTCAATTTGACCTGTTATCGGTTCAGTTAGTTCGTTGTGCTCGCATTGTTTTGGTTTAGTTCGTCAGTATCTATGTGGAAGTTACGTTGCATCTTGTTCTGTGGGAGTTGTTGAGTGTTAGGTGCTGGCCTTTTAAAAGCGAATTGATTTTGTTAAATTGGTTGAGCAGGTCTATTCATGTAATTTACATTCCTGCTCATACCACTGGAGTTGGGGATATTGATTTTGTGCAGAGGTTGGTGCGCGTTGTACAAATTGAGAGTTGTTATTGGGAGCGAAATTGTTAATGGGTCTTGATTGTAAGTTACTATTAAAACTGTGTCTAGGCTGATTGCCTTGACAGTTAACTGGTTTGGGTTGGAAATTGTTATTGATTCGTTGTGGAAGATAGGCTAATTGAGGATAAAATGTAGTTGGCTTAGAGTTATTATTTTGAACATTGCGGGGTGGTATCGGCGGTGGTACTCTTCGATAGGTAAGTGCATTATTCGCATAATATGTTCGGAAATTTTGGTTTTCCAATTTCAGACACAAATGTAACACTTGGGGTAAATCGGTGGGATCCCTGACGGCAAGTAGCCTTGGTAAATCTCCTCTTAATCCACTAATAAATGTATCAAGGGCTATCTCTCTGTAGGAGCGAGTCATTAAAGACGCCGATTCTTTACTTAAGTCCATGCAACCTATCTTATTCAGTAAAAGCGAGAGATGTTGATATACTGCCTGATAATATTCTTGGATAGATCTGTTATCCTGACTGAGGTATGTCATTTGGTACTCCAAAGTTGGTGCAATAGGAGGTGGGGTAGAAAGCGGTAATACAGCTGGTCTAATCAAGTTGTTGGGCTTGTCCATCACGACTATTTAAAGTTTATCAATCGGCAAAATTCAGATTCAAAATTCAATTTTTTTTTTTCAACAATTCACATTCAAAATAAACCTATGCCGTATTAACGATTAGTATTTAAAGTCACAATTAATTTATTTAATCTTATTAAAATTGATTTTCTAATTCTAATTTAATTAATATCTTTTTTTTGTCAAAGTTCTTATTGTATTTTTTTTTTTTTTTTTGTGTTTGTTTTTTTTTTATTATTTGGATTTTAATTTTTGTTTTGTAATAAATTCAATGGATAATTTTTAATATTCCTTTGAAGATCACACCTTTTTAATTTTATTAAAAAATTTTCTTTTGTGTTTGTTTTATTATTTAAATTTTCGTTTTTGTTCAATGAATAATTTTTAATATACTTTTTTTTTTAGATCGTACAGTTTATTTTTAACTTACAATATCCTATTCATAGTCACGAGTCGCTGCCAGGTCCTACTGGCTCCTGTTCTCTTTTCGGTACGAGATTACTGAGGGGCGTCCTTATTCGTCTGTGTAGTCCTCTCTGCGCTAGCTGTTATTATACGGTATTGTACATTAATTTGTAAAATCCTTATTTCATATGCGAAAATTTCACAGCACTCGCGTGAAGGATATTATTAACTTATAAATAACCTTCTTATATTTATACACCGCGGTCCTAGCTCGGACGCCAGTTAAATTTTTCCTCTTTATAGTTTTTAAAAAAAGACCGAGAAGCTTTTTAATATATCAAGCTTTATTGCAGATTTGTTTTACACTGTTTATTTATTTATTGATATTGAGCATACTGACTCAAGTACGAATTAACATTAGCAAACCGAACTATTTATATAGAGTAAAGTATAAGTCATTTGAGAATTATAAGACATTAAAAGAAACAATAGAACGATTTACCTTGAAACATAGTAGAAATGAAACGATAGAATTGTTCCGACATAGACTAATTTTACAAATGTTTTTTTCTTTGTATTGCGAGTGGTTAATTCTAGTGAAATTGAGTATGTCTGAGATGTTGTGGTTAATGTCATATATAAGGAGGTAATTGACTGTGTTTCTGGCTTTCTGGTCTGCTATGACGTTGCCGCCTATATTACAGTGCCCAGAACCCATATTAGTAAGATTTTTTCTCATCTTGTGGCTAGTATCTGTCGGATTCCTGACGTATAATAGTCTACGTTGTTAGTTATACGATAACCGTAAGTGAGGAGAGTGAGTCAGTGCAGATTGCAAAGTTCCCGCGATTCCGTTGGGCATGTTTGCACGCTAGGAGAAAGGCTGACATTTCAGCGATATAAATGGAGGTGAAATTAGGAAGAAGTTGTCTTTCCATGGTTCATGTGTCAGAGGTAATGCTAAAGGATACTCCAGCATTAGACTTGGAACCGTCTGTGAAAATATATGTGAATCCTCGAAGAGAGTTCCTTATTTTAAAATATTGTTTTTGGATTTCGAGGGCTGTAGTGTTTTTAATTGTGGAGTGGAGTGTTAGTATAATGAAGAATGAGTCAAATACCCAGGGATGGGATGGTATTACGAGGCTTTGAGGTGAGATTTCTAAATTTTGTTTGTCACATAATTCAATATTTTTTTGTAAGGATGAAGGAAGTTTTCCGAGTTTCTTAGATTTTTTTATTTTCGTCAGGATAGAATGGATGGGTGAGTCTTTAGAAAAGTTTAAAATTTTGACTAGTTTGTAGGAGGCTATAGTTTTCCTTTCTTCAATGGGCATAAGATTTGCATCGGGAAGGTGACTGTTTATAGGTGTGGTGCGGTGTTCCCCGAAAGCAAGTCTAAGAGCTGTGTGGTATATGGGTTTTAATTTATTAAGGGTAGTTTTGGATGCGCTTTCATAAATGTTGAGACAATAGTCGATTATGGACAATATAATAGCTTGTAATACTTGGATTATTGTTATGGTGCTGCAGTTGAATTTTTGGCTTGAAAGGCATTTATTAATATTAAATCTCTTTGAAAGCTGTGTTGACAAGATTTCTATTTGCTTACTCCATTTGCCATTTTTTGATATTGTAAGTCCGAGTATTTTGAGTGCATCGACATTTTCTAGTGAGAAGTGTTTTTCTTTCGACAAATATATAGGTATTTTCATGTGTTTATTGACAGCGACGCTCCTGAATATTATTGAGAAAGTTGGATTTTTTGTTTAGTTTTTTTTAGCAAAGTAAAGTCGTCTGCGTAAGCTCAAAAATTATATTCTTTGTGAAGGTACTGAAGTGGTGGAGAGAACCGTCATTTAGAGTGGTCAATGTGGATTGTGTTATGAAGTTATAAGAATATTGCCTCGGGGATTATTAGAGAGTGATCCTTAGCTATTATGCCAACTGTTGAAATCCCCTGTGGTATGGGAATGTTGGTGAAGGTTGTCAAACGTATTATGAAGGTTGAATGGTTTGTTGGGTGGTATATATGCAGAGATGGTAAATTTAAGATTTGAGTGTATTACTGCACCGATTGCCTCGATATCATTATTAAGTGTTATATTATTATGTTGGATAGATTTGTGGATTAGGAATGCCACGCCTCCGTACCCATTAGTCATTGTGTTTTTGTGGTAGAGTGTGTAGTTGATTGGGATACGGATATTTTGTGTGGAATGGAGGTGTGTTTCTTGGAGGGAGGTTATTTTTGGATAATTGTTTTTTGTAATGGTTTGCAACTGATTGTAATTGTTTAAGTAGCCATTAATAATGTTCCATTGTACGATACATAGCATTTTGAATGAATTTTAATTTTTTGTTTGTTTTGTTATAGTTATTGTTTTGGTTGTTAACCAGTTGCATTTTTATAAATATATTGGTGCACTCTACGCCCTTCAGCTGAAAGACAGGAGTGCTCCAGGTGTTGAAAAGGCATCAGTGGGGGCCGAGACCACAGAGGGTACAGAAACTCCACAAAGTACACTCCAAAATAAGCCCCAGCTGGATTCTTCTGGCAACTTTCAGTCTTCAGAGCAGTTTGCAAAAATTTTATTACTTGTGCAATTTGAGGTGGTGTGACCAAAACGGAGGCAGTTTTTGCACCTTAATGGAAGACGGATGTAAGGGCGAACATGCACCATCATATCATTACTTTGTCGGATATGCAAAGGTCAGTAAAACTAGTCCGGTTTCTTGTAAAACATTGTTGCACTTCTTTTTGATTTTATAAACCTCGGTAATATTTTGTTCCTCTACAATGTCGTCTTCCGGTATGTTTTGCAGTCAATATACTACACCTTTTGTGTAGTTCAGTATTTTATGTTCCGCTACATCGACATAGAAATCACTAAATATACTTAGTTTCATTAACTTTGTGGTTTGTGCTTGATTTTTTGTTTTGATAAGGAGACTGCCTGCACTTGTTTTTTTGCATGTGTCTACTTCTCCACCACAAGTGTAGTCAAACACTTTTTAATAAGGAAGGCTGATACATTGTGGAAGTTGATATTGTCTTTTCTAGTGACTTCGAGAAATTTTGTGCGTTAGATGCAGGCGCCACTCTATTATACCAGGCTAGCGGTTTGTTCATTGTTGTCGCTGTTGCTGCGTTAATTACTTGTTGCTGTATTTTTGTATAGATTTTTTTGATTTCTGTTTTACTCTTATTTTCTCTTACAGTTTCTTTTTTCTTTGCTTGGTTGTGTGTTGTATTCTAACGGGATTTAATAAGTTGATTGAATTTAATTCTGCACACATACGTCACTTCGCGACGAAGTTGCGCTCAAGACTGTGATTTGCTTTATTAATCTTGTTTATTTTTTGTGTTTGTATTCTTTCAAATACTTTTATATGGACTACTTTGTTATTTAGTACCGAATTGTACTATGGTAGGTATCATTGTACAGTGTTACAGCTTTATGCAATTGTGCTATTATGGATAGCATCTCTTCTAGATTTTGTGTTCTTATCTTTTCTTTTCGATCGTACTTTCCCCCTGAGTAATTTGCTTATTTAGGCTGTCTTCAGTTTCGACGTCCGTTGCAAATTTTGTGCACCTTATAAATTTTATTTGAGGGTTTGTTGAGAATTCGTTTATTGCGATGTCCCGAAATTTATTGTATTTTATTATGTTATTTGTTATTTAATTCGCAGTATATTCCTATTTTGCCGTTTGTTAATTCTCTGCGTATGATGTCTAATATATGATTTTCGTTAATGTTGTCCCTATCTAAGTATATCCGTTTGTTGTGGAACGGATTTTCAGTATTAATTTGTTTTTTGGGTATGAGAATGATTTGCGTTTTGAACCTGTTGACTACGGTTTCGTGAGTGTAAATTTCCTTGTCCGGGTTCTGCTGTTGTGAATGAGATGTTTGCCCCTCGTTGGGAGTGTTGTTATTGGGTTCCGTGATCATGTCTTCCCCTTTCGTCTTCGGTAATCCTTATGAAAAAATCGGCTGTGTTGTTATTTCTGCCTTTAATGTGTTCCATTTCGAAGTTATATTCCCCCAAGTTTATTAGCCATCTTTGTAAACGGGGACTTATATCCTGTCCTGCGAATTTTGTCACCAGTCACTTTACTGGTTGGTGATCGCTTTCTAGCTCGTATAGTCATCGGAAGATGGACGGAAATATTGTACTGCCCATAGTATTGCGAGTAGTTCCTTTTCAATAGTCGCATAATTTGTTTTATGTTTGTTTAATGTTCTTGTTGTATATGCAATGGGATGTCCTTCTTGGGAAAGTACAAATAAACTCTTAAACTACTAGAAAAAAAATAAAATTTAATAAGGGAAAGTAATACAACCTACAACAGCCCCTTATGGGTAGTAGAGAAAAAACACGATAATTCAGGAAAAAAATATAGAATAGTTATAAACTATATATAGAAAGCTTAACGAATATACAGTTGACGGCAAATATCTCATACCAAACCTAAATGTCCTTTTATATAAACTAGGCAGAGCACAATACTTTACTTCTCTCGACCTGGCGAAAGGTTTCCACCAAATCGCGGTAAGAGCAAAAACCGCATTTTCCCCACCATCAGGACACTACAAGTTTTATTTTAACAAATGAATTCTTAGACTACTTCTAATTACAAATAAATCAATAAATATATTTTGTTGTATCATTTCTTGTACCTCTTCTTCGTCGATTTGCGGGTTCCTATATATCTTAGAATATAAGGACCTATTAGTTGTTGTTACAATTTCATGATGCACCTCGTTTGTGGCTGACAATGTGTCGCCGTCTTTAAAGAAAACGTGGTCAAATTCGTGTAGTATTTGGGTTATTTTATCGAATTTAGGTTTTTCGACGCTTTCGAGTGGTTGTAAAATGCTTATATTCTCCATTGACCTTGAATAATTGTACTCCTCGCATTGTAACGTAGTTCCGATGATCTCAACAAATCGAAGCTCTTTATTAATTTTTGCTTTTAGCGGAATTAAGAGATTTTGGCCAATTATAGCTAAAAATTTATCGTTTTTAAAATCATTCAGTTTCCATTGTAGTGTGCCAAGCCCTTTAAATTTATTGGGAAATGGTGTTGTCACCGAATATTTAATTTCCTTCGTTCCATTTAAAGTCTTATAGCTACAGGGCTTATATAATAGCATTTGAGGATATTCATTAAGGATCCCGGGTTTTAAGATGCTTGTTGTAACCCGGTATCTGTTAGGCATTGTACGTTAGATTTGCCTATGGTTATTGTTATTTTGGGTAATGTGGTACGTAGTGTGGTTTGTAAGGTGTATTTGTATTTGGTCTATCAATGTTTTGGAGGTTATTATTATTTAAGTTATATTGTCTTAGGTTTCTATTGTTATTAGAGACTGGGACTGTACCTATTCCGATTGTACTTATTATCGATTGTGTTACTATTTAGGTTTCGGTTTTGCTCTTATATCGTCCAGTATATTATTGTGTTTGACTTTTATCAAGGTTGTATTGTCTGGTAGTTCGTGTGTAATTTCCGCAAAGTTTTTCGTTGAGTACGATGTTGAGTTCAAATCATTGAAGTTGTGTGCGCATAACGTCATTGTTTGGTCGACCGACTTCAAAAATGGCACTAGATAATTTTCATTATGGAGCGGTTGTATTGCTCTAAATTGCCCTAGAATATCTTTTGGGGTCAGTCCTAGAGAGTTCAACGATCCCTGCTAGTAGTTAAGTATTAGTCGTTGTCGGCTTAATTGTTATTGTTGGCTTAATTGTTGTTGCTGTAACATCTTGTTCAAATGGTGTTGTATTTTCATGGATTCACTTTGTAGTTGTATGTGCTGGGCTTGATAATTTGTAGTTTTCTGCAGTACCTTGATTTGGTCTTATAATGGTGTCTTGAGATCTTGGAGCTCTGTCTCCTCTTGTTGTTTTATTTTTCATTCTTTCAGTATTTCAGATTTTTCTTATTGTATAATATATTTCTTCCATTTTCGTTGAGTTTTATTAATATACTTTTTTTTCTCTTGGTTTATTTTCTTAGATGATGTTTTTGTATTTGGTACTATATTTTTTTGTGTATTTATATTTTATAATGAATAAGTCACTTGTGACTTGTTTGGCAAAGTTACGACCGGATCAGTTATAAAATTAGACTGAATATACTCTTTAATAGCACAGTATAAGTTCAGCTATTTTATTGAAATTATTGGGAGAACAATTAAGTACCAGTGTTTTACGTGCTCACCTATCTATGAAGACTTAAGAACCTCCCCTTGCATATATATACGCAGGTCCCAAATATTTACCAAAATAAATATGTCTGTCTCCTTGGTGGGGAGCGAGGCCCATCTTAAACCTCTGCTGCTCTCTGGGTCACAGCACCCAGTTCTATAACGCAACTCAACACCGAGTTATTACTCTACCCGCACTTGGGTATTAAACCACGATACTCCCACAAGGGGGCCGTACCCGCTGGCCAGGACGAACACAAGTTCCGTGGGCTCCTGACCACCCGTGGTACCAGAAAATAGTTTCTGGTTAGACTTCGTACCCAAGGTACTACCAAATTCGAACTCAAAAAAGTTCAAGGGTTGGTGGCTCAAATTTGAACATAGCTATAGCTGTAGCCCACAGATGGCACAGTATAAAGCTATACTCATGGGTACAGCTTCCTCACTGTTGAGAGCGAGGTCTATTCCTACCTCTTCCGCATATTTGGCAGCATTTATGTAATAAAGATCAGGCGAGCATATGTCCCCACTGTCATAAGGACTTTAAGCGAATGGGTAGTAGGCTGAGACCGCTACAAGCCAGACGCCCGTGGTACCAGAAAATACCTATGGTCAGGCAGCGTAACCAAGTTACTACAAGTAGAACTCCATGAAGCTCAGGGACTGGTTACCCTGGGAGGAACACTAACCAACCACATTCACACACACACATATCGGACAGTCTCAGGCTACAATCGGACGACGTCTCAAAAGTACTGCACGTGTTAACACATTTAATCTCCTAACTCTATCCCTATTGGAGAGCACCTCACTAGAATCAAAACCTCCATTAACACTCAAAACACTGAACTCATTGATATCCCTTAAGTCATTATACAGAGAACATTCAAAGAGAACATGCTGTTATGTCTCGTTCGTCGAGACAGAAGGGCATTCCGCACTGTCATTTAGGCCCCTTGAATGCAGAAAAGCATTAAGGGAACCATGACCAGTCAACAGGAATCCGAGCCAAAGGTTAAAACAAAGTCCGGTCGATCGCCAACGAAAGTGACATCCTGAATGAACCTGTATGTTACTCGCCTACACGCAGAACTGTCCCATCTGATTTGTCAGTCAGACAGGGTACACTCATTCAACATTCTCATACACACATCACGGCCTAAGCTCACCACATCCATCCCATATAACCATTCATCCTGCAGCAATGGTAATCCTCTCCTCATTTTGAAGTCAATGGCTCTTCGCCTGATCTCCAGATCAAGAGGAATCACACCAAGCAAGTTCTGCAAAGTCTCAGTGGAGGAAGTGCGACATACCGGCAAACATCCCAACATCATGACCCTCTGGCATGAGAACACTTTCTTTTTGCCAACAACATACGATGTCGTTTTTTACCACACCGAAGATCCATATGCTGCACAAGCAACAAATAGACCTCCATAAATGGTACGAACAGCATGCCTACTTAGACCCCATTCACTCCGCAAAATGCGGCGCACTTTACCAACCACATCAAACAACCGGTCTCTAAGACGAACAATATGACGCATGAAATTTATTCTCTCACCCACGTTTATACCAAGGTATTTCACCTCGCCTGATGATAGGACTCCGACTTGGTGCCAATTTGTCCTTAAGCAACATTTTCACAGTCTTATCCACCGCCACACTGACACCAACACTACTGCTCCATTCAGAAACAAAACGCATGGACTCCTGGCCCTTGCGCTCAATTTCCAAATGCGATTGTCCCTCGACCAAGATCAGCAGATCATCCGCATACGCACAGCACTTATATTCTTGTCCGAGCTGCCTTAATAAGGAATCCATCATGAGGTTCCAAATAAATGGACCACAGATAGAACCCTGTGGGCAACCACGAACCACATCAGAGAAATAACTCTTCCAAGGAGCCATTTCCCAACTTCCACAATCTCTCAATTTCCTCAGCTCATAATCCCAACTTAGATAGTCGAATGCACCCATAAATACAGTCAGACACATAGCCCCAAACATCCTCGATGAATTTGCCCTTCCTAAACCCAAATTGCAATTCAGACATTTGCTTATTCACTTTTTTCTGAAGCCTTTCTACCAGAACTCTTTCCAGCACTTTACCAAGTACCGGCAAGAGACTGATGCCATGAAAAGAACGAGGATTACTCCTAATTCTATCAGGTGACTTCAGAAGCACTATCACCTTAGCACACTTCCACGACTTGGGAAAATACCCAACCAATACACACTCCCATACAACGCATTCATGTACTCAGGAATGGCCTTAAAGATGCTTTTGGACATCCACCAATCCATCAATCAATCCATCCATACCAGGTGACTTTCTCGACTTTAACATCGAAAAAGCCACCTCCAATTCACCAGCCTCGAGCGGATCACAAGGATCCTCCACCAAAGGTAGAGTTTCCCCATGATCCGCCCGAGGGAAAAATGCACACAACAAAGCATTCATACAATCTCTCCATGTTGTCAACTGAGTGCCGGCAAATGATGAGCACACACATTTGTCTGCCCATCCTTACCCCTACAAACTCTATAAGCATGACCCCAAGGATCATGCTCATTGCGCCGAAGAATAGTTCTCCATTCATCTTCTTTCACTCTTATAAGCATACGCTTATAATCTTTCAACTCACGACTAAATTCCGATCTAAATTGGTCCACAATCACAGCATCAGCAGATCTGGCCCTCTGGAATCAAGTAAAAAAGGAAAGGAGGAATTAGAATTAGGATTTGGAAAGTGCAGGACCAGACTTGCCTTGAGCGGGAATCGAAACTGCAACTCTTGGGATATCAGCCCAGCGCACTAACCTCTAGCCCAAACTAGTCAAAATTAACAATAATACCCTTCGTTATTAAAAAAAAAAAAAATTAAAAATACTATGAAATGTTTTTTCCTGCTTTTCAACTTTTAATATTGTAATTCCATATTCAATACTTACTTTCTGTTATTATTATTCAATTGTTATCTGTACTCGACGTTTTCCATCTTCTCTGCCATTCTTGGATGTTGAATCGCAGCTCTTCTTCTCCAAATGGCCCTTTGGTGAACCTGCGGTGTAGTTCACGCGGCATTATGTCGATTTGTGGCATAGAGGCTATCACCTCAATCGCGAAATCTGATATTGTGCGAAAACCGCTCGCTACCCGCAAGGCGCTTGGATGGTAAATCGAGCGAATACCCGCCATGTAGTAGCCGTTCCGTGTTGGATCCGGCCATACTGGCGCCTCGGATAAGACAATGGAGGTAACGACTCTGGCTACCAGCTTCTGCTTGCTTGCTCGCGGTCCACCTATGTTGGCCATTATACGAGATAGAGCTACACTTACTTTCGCCGCTTTGTCGTTAATGGTGGCAATATGCTCCTTGAAGTATTGCCGCGTATCAATGAGCAGTTGAGAGATGGCTGGGAAGGAATGAGACAGTCACCTTCAGTTGTATCAACCACCAATTCCTGATGTGTGTTATTAAGAAATCCTTGTCGAAAACCCGGTCTCTCCAGCGTTTTGGTTTTTGTAGAGCGAAACTGACCTCTGATAGCCGGATGCAACACAATCTCAATCACAATTGCTCGATGGTCACTGTTCGTAAAGAAATTACCGATGCTCCATGTTATGTGACGAGTAATGGAACAATGTGCAAAGGTAAAACCTAATTGCGGACAGTTGTGTTGTTGTTGATATGTTGTGCACAAAACGAAACAGCAACATACACAACAGAAACAAAGAAGCAGCGACACGAACAGTATTGGTCTTTGCAAATTGCTATTATGTACAACCCATGGGACACAACCAACCGCATTCTAGAAAAAAAAACATTTGTTTTCTTAAGGCCTAATAACTTCTCTGTAAAAAATGTTCTTTGTCAAAACTCTGATCTCAATCTATTGAATGATCGAACTTTACTGGCGGCAACATATAATCGACCGTGACTAAACACAGGCTGTCCCAACAAAATTCCAACTTTTTGAAACGTTTCGATTCGATGTATGGGAGGTACCCCCACTAGTAGTCCGATTTGGGTGGTTCCGACAAATGTCCTGCGCATGTATCGGAAACTGATAGTATCCAAGATTCAGTTCGATAGGACAAAAAATAAAAAAGTCTTGCTAATAAGAACATGAATTCAAATTTGTGGTTTGTATGGGAGGTACCCCCACTAGTGGTCCGGTTCGGGTGGTTCCGACAAATGTACTGCGTATGGTAAAACGAGAGGTTCGTGCCATTTCAGCTCTCTAGCTCACAAACTGAGGGACTAGTTTGCATACATACAGACGGACATGTTTTAATCAATGCGTCTAATCGAGCTGATCAAGAATATATATACTTTATGTAGTTTTTTTTTTGTGTCCTTCTGCCTGTTACAAACTTCATGACAAACTTATAATACTATTCATTTCCGTGAAGAGTATAAAAAATATACATTTCAATATAACATACAATAACATATTCGACCAAAACGAATATATGACAAATCATATAAATGCCATGAACCATACATAACACTAATTCCACTAAAATATCAATGAATAGCTATATGAATATAATACGTCTCAATGGATAAAAATAGTGCAACAATAAGTTCAGAAATGGACAAAATAAAATAAAACTAGGGAAGAAGTTGGTTGACATTATTATTATATCCGACATTGTTGTTCATAAAGAGATTGAATTAGATTAATTATTTTCAAAGCTTGGAAAATTAGCTGGCAATAATGGAATTATAAAGTTTCAGATATCAATAAAGGATAAACTGTTACAAAACTTAGAAAGAAATAAATTAAAGAACATAGCAAAAAGCACGTTAAACTTGCACTTCTCCCTGGCCTGACTAAAATTGTCAGAGATGATAATAAAAAGGAATTTTTGAAAAAAAAACATTCATGATTCTGTCAAAACATGTAAAAAAAAAAGAAAAAAATTAACAAGGCATACAAAAGAACCTCGGTTAGATCAAATATGCAAAACACTGGATTTTACAAAGCAACTCGGCTAGATTAAACACAAAAAACACTGAATTTTACAAAACAACCCCGGCTGGATCAAACACATAATACACTGGACCGTTTAAAAAATAAAAACAAATATGATAAAAACGATACCTGAACAATCACCCACCGATTAATACAAAAAAAAAAAATATGACAGAATGGACTAAGGGAGGTTGAAGAAATTAAAATAAAAAATTATAAATAAAAAGGAAAATATCATTATTAAATTTTATATATATATAAAATAACAAAAAAAAAAAATATATTATATAACCTATTTATACGTATGTAAGTCAACCCGGTCACATAGTCAGGCGGCCCAACTTGTGAGATGTGCCTCGTTCCCACGATATTGCTGACGCGGCTTTGTCTGGACGTCGTCCGGTCGTTGCTGCAATGCGCTGACCGACGGGATCGGATGTATTGCACGAGGCGCAAGCCAAGCAGTTTTGGTCGTTGCTGCAATGCGCTGACCGACGGGATCGGATGTATTGCACGAGGCGCAAGCTAAGCAGTTTTTAGGGCTAGTTTAGATTATAAGTAAACTCGATGTGTAGAGTTAGTTTAGTTTAATTGGGGATTCGGAAATAAAGGGATATTAAAATAATTTGTATGTATGTATATATTTTATAATAACCTTATTGCTTATATTATTACAGGAACTAATTATAATTATTTTATTTCTTTTAAATTATATATTAGATTTTATTTCTACTCTTATTTTGTTCTATTCAAAAAAAAAAAAAAAACAATCTCTTGTATATACACATATATAAAAAAAAATAAAATAATAATACCAAATATACATGTGAACATATAAATTTCCATATGCATGTAAGATTTAATAATATTTATCTTTATTATTTCTATTCACTTTATGTAGTTTCTCTTTAATACTAGTAGTAAATATATACAGTTTCTTATCTTTATGTATTTGATTTAGTAACATAACTTAAACCGAATTCAACCTCACTCCCTGAACGAACGTGAGCGACTACCACCTCACTCAAACAACGAACGTGAGCGACTAACTCACCCTAACGATCAACAGTCACTCTCGCGCGCTCAGTAGTTCTTATACTATAGCGTTGCCATGTAGGACAATCCGCTCCTAGTCTCCTTTCCAGATCCTACATTCGGCCCTCCTGACGAACCATTCGTCTCGAATCGGTTACCCCAAGGCTTCTTCCTCGCGACTACCTTGTATGGTCCTAGAAACTTCCCCTTAAGTTTCAATCCCACACCATACTGTGTACGTCGGATGGCTACTAACTCGTTGAGATTATACATTCTGGGTTCCTTTCTCTTTTCATTAGCTGACCGTTTGCTTTCCGCCTGCAGAGCTGTTATATTTTGCTGTACGTCGTCTCTAACTTGTTCTCTGTAACTTTCCAATTCGTCTACCAACGCTTCTTCTATTAAGTCTCTCAAATCAGTATTTGGTGGTACACGCATGTCTAGCCCTGTTAGAATCTTAAAAGGTGCTACTTTTGTACTTCTTGGTGGTGTATCATTGATTATTTGTTGTACTTTACCCACCTGCTTGTACCAGGACGCTGGGTTCCCCTGACTCAGTTTCGACAACATGGGTACTATGATTCTATGCATTCGCTCTACCTGACCATTTCCCCGTGGAACGCCTGTAGTAATTAGCAAATGTTGTATATCTTGCTCCTCACAGTACTGTTTAAAGACGCTCGAAGTAAACGCGCTACCTCTATCTGTTATTATCCTCAACGGATTACCAAATGTTACAGCTTACTTTTCCAAACTACCAATCACCTCCTCAACGTCTGTGCTTCGAGCAGGATATAACCAAACATACTTCGAGAATGCGTCTACTACCACTAGGATGTAATTGTATCGTTTATTCGTCATCTCCATTGGACCTACGTGATCGATATGGTAAGTAATCAGCGGTCGGTCTCCCTTATCAATTGATGTTAATAATCCTTCTTTCTTTCCCGCTTTCGCATTAACTATTATGCACTCAACACAACTTTCCACCACCCGTCCTGTTTTCTCTTTCAACTTTGGGATATAATATAATATGATCTTTCTACTAAATCTTGGGTTTTCTTTGACGAGAAATGCCCCTGCTTATGTGCCGTTCGAATGATCTCCTCTTCCATCTGCGATGGTACTACAATCAACTCACGGTTAGGATTCTTAAACAAGATTTGATCCTTAATGTAGAAGTCCTCATACCCCTCTTTTTCTACGATCATTCTTACTACCTTAGTCCATTCATCCGACAACTGTGCTTCTTTCAACCGATGTACTATGGTATCTGTAAGCATATAACAAGCAACTCGACTTAAGGCGTCAACGTGCCTCATTTTTGACCCAGTGCGATGTTCAATCTTATAGTCAAAGTCCTGTAAATACATTGCCCACCGTGCTACTCTCAAAGGAATATCTTTCTTTCTCATGGTCATTGCGAAAGCATTACAATCTGTTACAATAGTAAACCTGAGCCCTAATACGTAAATTCGCCATTTCTTTAACGCACCAATAATTGCCAAAACTTCAAGTTCATACGAATGATACTTCTCCTCACAGGGTCTAGTCTTTCGGCTCATATATTGAACTGGGTGAAATAAACCGTCTTCAGAGTCCTTCTGTAGCAACACTGCCCCAAATCCATACTTTGATGCGTCCGTATGTATCTCAGTCTGTAATTTTGGATTATAGATTCTCAAAACGGACTCACACACCAATGCAGATTTCAATTGCTCAAATGCTACCAATTGAAGTTCTCTGAAATCAAACCTCATATTTAATCTCAATATATCTGACAGTGGTTTGGCCATCACCGCGTATCCTTCAATGAACTTTCGAAAGTATGATGTCAACCCCAAAAACCGTTGGATCGCCTTTTTGTCTTTTGGTATAGGGAAATTCTTTATAGCCAAAATCTTTTCTTCGCTTGGTTTTATGGTGCCCCTCTCAATGACATATCCTAAAAAGTTCACTTTTTCCTGGAGCCACTGACACTTACTCCAATTTAATCTTAAACCATTTTGTGCCGCCACCTGCAATACTCTTTCTAATTTCATTAACCCTTCCTCAATATTTTTACTTGGAATAATAACAGCATCCATGTACACAACTGCATAATCGTCAGTAATTAACTCTCTCAATACTGTCACTATGAACCGAGTAAATACTGCTGGTGAATTAGAAATGCCAAATGGTACATACTTAAACTCATATTTTCCACTCTGCGTCACAAATGATGTATATTTCTGTGACTCTGCTTCCACTGGCACATGAAAGTAGCCATTGGTTAGATCTAATGTAGTGAAAACAGTCGCCCCTTGTAATTTCTCGATAACACTATCCATATGAGCCACTGGGAAATTGTCTCTTATAATTTTTTCGTTTAATTTCCGGTAATCGCAGCACAACCGTTTCTTGCCGTTCTTCTTAGCTACTAACACTACCGGTGATGCATACTCTGACGTACTTGGTTTTAAATATGATTTTTTCTTTTAGCCATTCTTGAATCTGATCATCCACAACCTGCTGATCACAATACGCTAAACGTCTAGGAGATTGATACACTGGTCTTTCATCAGTTAATAAAATCTTCATTTCTACTGGTGCATCGCTATTTCGTTTTGGCTTATAGTTTCTTATCAAACTTCGGACCACACTCGCTTGTGACTGCGTTAAATGGGATAACTCTATAACAGCTTGTTCTGAACTCATTAAGCACATGTTTCCAAATTCTTTTAGTACTTTCTCACATGAGTTTTCCCCTTTAATCAGTTCATTCTTCTTTGTCTTACTCAATAATTTTGTTCCAGTTTTAGTCACTTGCATATCCACGCTGTCTAAAATTGTCCTGCCTAAGATCGCTTCGAAGCCCATATCCTCGTCCGAAATTATTGTACATGAAACTCTAACTGCATACAGATACCATCTATCTTTACCTTTATCTTGCAACTACCCAACGTGATTATTTGGCTTTCTCCGATTCCAGTCAGACTTCTTCCTGACCCCGTCAAAGGTAGATTCCCAAGTTTCAAAAACACACTTCGTCGTATTAAACATAAATCTGCTCCAGTATCTACAAGACCTCTAAACTTTACCGTGTAATAACATATTTCCTTCAGCTCTAGTCCAGATAAGGTGAATAAACTTGATGGCTTACACCTTACCATGTCCTCCTGAATAATGTTCGTATTCTTTTCTGTTTTTACTAATACTTCAACTCTACAGTTTGCCGCCCGGTGACCTGTTTGCCCGCATCTAAAGCATGTGAAGTTTTTTTTGGTACAGTCTTTCTTCATATGTGATGTATCTCCACAGTTAAAACACCTTTTCTCTTTTCCTGTACTTGATACCTTATCTCTCACGCTATCTGTGGCTCTCTCAGCTTTGTGCTCATTTCGATAGGCTGGCTTAGTCGAATGTCGTGATCTGTTATACACTTCAATTTGGACCTTCAACTCCTTGATGTTTCTGGCCTGATACAACATAATCTTGTTTGCTTTTGAATCAGGTACCCCTTCCACGAAATACTCTATTAAACTCTCTTCATCTATTTCTATTGGTCGGGCGATATCCATCAATGCATATAAAAATTCCTGTAAAGTTTCTCCCTTTCCTTGCTGTCGCTGACTCAATCTCCTATGCACAGTCGCTGCTGATATTTTGACCTGAAATTCTCGTTGTAATTCCCTTTTTAAAGTACTCCAATCCCTAACATTTCTTTGACTCCTCACAAACAACTTTGCCGCTCCTGTCAACAACTGTTTTGCATAGATAAACAATTGCAATTGGCTCCATTGAACTGTTATCGCACATTCCTCTAACTCTTCTATCTACTGATTGACGTCAGGAACATTAGAGCCAGAGAACTGCGACACACTTTCTTCTACATCTTTCAATGTGAACCAGGACCTATTCTGTATTTCCCCACTCAAACCATTTAACGCTGTTACTACAGACACTTCATCTTCCTCAACTTCTTCCTCATCCTCATCCTGAATACCGAAGTGAGTAAGCAATCTATTCTGTAAGTCCCGTTTCCTACCTTGCGACACCAATCCCAACTCAGACAATTTTTTCCGCAGCTCATCAACTCGAAGTGCAAGGATCTGGTCAAGTTCCATTTTACAAATTAATATTCTTAAATTACCTTAAGACTTATGTTACTTTTCTAATTAACTTTCCTTATTCTGCTACCACCGCTGTCCTACACGACGTTCACGTCTCGTTGCTACTCAGCTCTCACAACGCACAAATCAGCCGCTGCCTTTGCCGTCGTCTTTACAGCTGTCACCACAACTGAACCGCTCTTCTGTCGCTAAACAACCAATTTCGATGTTCCAGTCTCTACGACGCCTTTTCACTGCTACCACTGCTGTCATCTACGACGTTCACGTCTCGTTGCTACTCAGCTCTCACAACGCACAAATCAGCCGCTGCCTTTGCCGTCGTCTTTTCAGCTGTCACCACAACTGAACCGCTCTTCTGTCGCTAAACAACCAATTTCGAAGTTACAGTCTCTATGACGCCTTTTCACTGCTACCACTGCTGTCATCTACGACGTTCACGTCTCGTTGCTACTCAGCTCTCACAACGCACAAATCAGCCGCTGCCTTTGCCGTCGTCTTTTCAGCTGTCACCACAACTGAACCGCTCTTCTGTCGCTAAACTGACGCCTTCTAGTCGTAGCAATCTGCTGTCACACACGATGATTTTCTGATCCTCAAAATTGTCTGCTGCTATCGGCTTGTCTCTTTTCGTATCACCGTTCGCTCTTGGTTAATCGGCGCCAAAATTTCTGCGCGTCACCAATACCACTTTGTCACTGGCGTGTTTTTTTATTGTCCTGCGTCGTTGATCTGCTCTACCTCTGACGCTACTCTGCCTCGCCGCTGCCAACAGTTGATGTTGTTGAGCTGCCTTCTTAACGAGAACAAATAGTCCCACTATGCTGTTCCGTTTCTTGCCCTCCAACACACACCACTGTTCTTTCAGCCGATCGTATGACAAACGCGTCACTTTGTCCCCTTGATGAAGCTTCTCGAACGCTAGACGCCACTCGCTCTCAACATATGCACCGCACACACACGCCTGCCTCGCTCACGCCTCAGTCAATTCTTTTTTCTTTCTTCTTATCCCGGTTGAGCCCCCAATTTGTAAGATTTAATAATATTTATATTTATTATTTCTATTCACTTTATGTAGTTTCTATTTAATACTAGTAGTAAATATATACAGTTTCTTATCTTTATGTATTTGATTTAGTAACATAACTTAAACCGAATTCAACCTCACTCCCTGAACGAACGTGAGCGAATACCATCTCACTCAAACAACGAACGTGAGCGACTAACTCACCCTAACGATCAACAGTCACTCTCGCGCGTGTTATGTCCAAATTCCATAACCTCGCTTCGAACAACTATGCTGATGCGGACGATATCAGCATATTTGTTCAGAAGTGTAGGAAACATGACGCCACCGAATTAAGATTGTTTCTTAGCATAAACAACGAAAGCGAAGCCTACGCTGACGTTGTTTATGCTTAGTAAACAATAGGAAAAGTATAAAAGAAAAGGCATTTGCATATGCCAATACAGTTTGTGAAAAGTCTTAAGACTTTAGTTATTAAAAGGTGTAAACTAAAAATAATAAAGACTAAAGTTATAATTAATAAAAAACTAAAGTTGTTTTAATTAATACTTAATTGGCGCAGTCGTGGAACCAATATTCAAAAGAATATTGGAGTGAACATCGAAAGGAAAAAAAAAAAAGTTAACTTGAAAAAAAAAAAAAAAAACTGAAGTTGTGAAACAGCCAATATTCAAAAGAATATTGGGGTGATTTTTTTAACCGAGACTCCTCAAAGAATCAAATAAATGTTCAACGTTATCAATTTCATTGTCGGCATTTTTCACCAATTTACAAAAATTTAAAAAAATACTAATTAAATAATAAAAACAATTAAAATTTAAAAAACAAACAACTCTTACAACTAAATACATTTAAATAAATAAACAAAATAATAAACGCAAATATATCGAAACAAAAATAAAAAAATAAATAAAAATAATAAGAAAAACATACTAAATACTAACTTCGGTTATTTTCACCGAAGATTTGATTTTATAACTGTCTATTGTCATGAAGAAGGAAAACAACCTACATAATAAGATGATAAATGAAAAACTACAACATTAACAAAGCTTAATTACTATGTTTGTATTATTATAAATATTGTATGTGTATTCATGAAAAACAATTAAAGACAATATGCATGCAAAGGATTCAACATCATTATCTTCATCATATTAATATATATTATTGTAATTTTAACAATTATCAACAACAAAACAAATAACCACAAAATGAACATGAAAAAGATAAAAAGAAGGAAGAAGTCCGATTGTTGGAAACGATTGAAGGACATTGAGAAAAAAAAAAAAAATTCAAAAGCAAATGTGATGTGAAAGCGGCTAAAGGCATTTAAAATATTTCCGAAAGAAACACAAACATCCTATTCAGTTTACCTAAAAAAATTGTGAACGAAAAAATATCTTAAAGATGTTTTTCGACATAAAAAAAAAAAAAAAAAAACACGACAAAAAGCAAATTTAAATTCAGGGATTTTAATTATTGTAAAACAAAAAATATAAAAACACTATGAAAAAATAAACAGAATAACGAAAATGAAAGTTGAATTTCACAATTCAGAGAAAAAAATTAATAAACAAAATAAACGAAACGAAAAACTCATTTTCGAAAAGTACAAAAGAAACTACAAAAACAAAAAAAAAAAAAAAAAAACCAGCAACATTTATTTAATTAATTATTAATAACAAAGAATAAAAACAAAACATAATGATAATTAATTTAATAAAGATAAATCACTACCACTTATTAAATATATATTCATAAATTGTAATTGTATTGTAAAAACAGATTTTTCCAAAAACCAAATTCAATACTAAAGTAAAAAATATTGTAATTTTCCGTTTAAATGCTTTTCTTAGGCTCAAGAACAACAAATATATTCATAAAAATAAAATAAGAAATAAACAAAGTATGAGCAGATTCGATACAAATAGAAATATCGAAATGAATAACGAGGAAATACAACAACTGGGCGAAACCATAAGACGACAGGAAGCTGCAATAATCCAATTGCAACAGCAGCTTCAACAACAAGAGATGCAGCAGCAACAGCTTCAACAACAACAACCTCAACAGGCACAACGTAACCAGGACATATTTATGGCACCAAAAGACGTGCTAACGCAATTCCGTCAGTTGAAAACGTTGGACAAAGATCATAATGCACTAGCCTTCATAGCATCGGTGGAAGCAGTTATAGCACTATGCCCAGTGGACAATCTGCAATTAATGAACTTAGCGATGTCCATCATAGTGAACGAAAAGATAACTGGAGACGCAGGAGACTACGTCAGGGAACTGGGGACCACCGCAACGTGGGACCAAATAAAGAAAAAAATAATGGACTACTATCGACCAAGGACAACGTATGGGGACATCTTCAACAGATGCAGAAACATCAAAGTGAGTAGTCTAAGAGAACTATTTAAGTATTTCGAAAAATCTAAGTCAGACTTAAATAAAATTTATATTTATGACGAAACAAAACCGGAAATACATAGACCGGATAGGGTAGATAGGGACCTAGTAAACATACTAATCGAAAAAATCGATATACCATTGAGGACCCACATCAATCAAAATAACACGCTTAACGAGGTGATAACAAAATTCACACAAATAAAAGCGTTAGACGACCCAAGAATGATTCATTTTACCTATAGACAAAAAAAAACAACAATCACAACAACCACAGCAACAAAACTACAGACAGCAACAAACACAACAAACGCAACAAATACAACAAACACAACAACAATATAACAATAAACCACAACAACAATATAACAAATCGCAGCAAAGCGCTAACTACATTAAACCCCAACAAATACAACAGTACTACACTCAAAAGGAACAAAAGAAAAGTGGTAACTCGGCACAAACGAGGGTATCACATATGAGTGTAGATACGCAAAATACAAACAAAGTAGACTATCCCTCATATATGGAGATAGATACACTTGAAGAAACCGAGGGCGAGAGAAATGAAGAGGTAAATTTTTTAGCATGGCCTCAAGGTCAAGACTCCCCATAATCTCTATAACATTAGGGAAAAAGAAAGTTAGGTGCCTAATAGATACAGGTTCTACAACTAGTTTATTGAAAACCAATACGCTAGTAGAACAATTCCCGAAAATAAAGTTACAAAAACCAAGATACTTTAAGACAATTAATGGATTAAGCGAAGTTAATACTGTAGTAGTGACCCCCTTCCCCAAGGAATTCGGAGGTCAAGGAACACTCCAGTGGAAATTGATTGATTTTAAGAACGACAATTTCTCTGGACTAATAGGGCAGAACTTTTTAACGGCACTTAAAGCAAAAATAAATTCCGAACAACAATATGTTGATATACTAGGAACAAGGTTATACTTCGAAGAGTATAACTATCCAAAGGGATTTGAATTCATAACCACTATACAGCCAATACGTAACAATGAACTGACTGAGAGTTTTCGTTTAGACCATCTTAATTCTGAAGAAAAAGATGTAACTCTAAACCTGCTTCTAAAATACGAAGATCTCTTCTTTAAAGAAGGAGACATTCTCTCGGCAACGAATGAAGTTGCCCATGAAATTATTACGACCATAGACAGACCGTTATACTCAAAAATATATAGATATCCACAAGTACATGAGGAGGAAATAAACCATCAAATTAAAGAAATGCTCCAACAGGGCATAATTAAAGAAAGTAACTCTCCCTATATTAGCCCATTGTGGATTGTGGAAAAGAAACTAGACAATTCAGGAATAAAAAAATACAGACTCGTCATTGATTATCGTAAACTAAATGAATTTACGGTAGATGGCAAGTATCCGATTCCTAATTTGAACGCCTTGCTAGACAAACTCGGGAGATCACAATACTTTACTACTCTCGACTTAGCAAAAGGGTTTCATCAAATACCAGTTAGGGAAGAAGATAGGAAAAAAACAGCTTTTTCGACACCATCTGGGCATTACGAATTCACTCGGATGCCATTTGGCTTGAAAAACGCCCCATCTACGTTCCAGAGGTTAATGGACAGAGTCCTTAAAGACCACATTAACAAAACATGTGTAGTATATATGGATGATATCCTTATATTCAGCACATCCTTACAAGAACATATGGACACATTAGATAAAATATTTCGACTTCTTAGGAAGGCTAAACTAAAGATCCAAATAGACAAATGCGACTTTCTGAAGAAAGAAACGCACTTTTTAGGACATGTCTTAACTACGAAGGGGATTAAGCCAAACCCCGACAAAGTCTCTATTATCCAGAATCTTAAAGTTCCGACCAATGATAAGCGAATCAAATCTTTTCTGGGAGTAACTGGATTCTATAGGAAATTCATAAAAGATTATGCGAAAGTAGCATTCCCTATGTCAAAATGCTTGAAAAAAACCCAAAAGATAAACACTAACGATCCTGCGTATTTGACAGCATTCGAAACACTCAAAGATATGGTTACGAACTCTCCAATATTAAGATACCCTAACTTCTGCAAGAAGTTTAAAGTTACTACAGATGCAAGTAACTTTGCAATAGGAGCAGTACTCTCTCAAGAGGGACACCCAATCGCATATGCACTTATGTTCTATAACGACACTTTCCATAGTACAATAAAGAGCACCCCACTGGAAGTACAAAACTTCAAGATAGACCACAAAACTATTTACAATAGGTTAACCCAGAGAAAGGAGCAGTATATACAAAAAGCCAATGAAAAAAGGGAACCTTATTGCGAACATAGAGAAACTGGTTTTATAAAAAATTATAAAAATGTCAGGCATAAGGAACAACCCAAATTCAGGAAAGCTAAATTAAGAAACATACACACTAGTAATATAAAAAGACCTCTTAAATTTGCAGATAACGATAATAATGATAATGTTGGTAGTAACGATAACTCCCCAAGCACTAGCAACGGTATCAGTTAAACCAATACTAACATGAACGATGACGATAAGGAACAAATCGAACAGTACTTACAAAAGAACAGAATAAATAACTTACAGACAATAAATACAATTAATAGACAGATAGAAATTAATACGAAATTTAATGACATACAAACATACAATAACGAAATAAGAATTAAACTGGCATATCACGACCAGCTTTTTAAGTTACGGTATTTAGAAAATAAGGTAGATTATATTCTAGATAATGTAGCTTCAGCAAAATATAATACTTTGCATCCCTCCATATTAACAGCAGAAGAAAGTAATAAATTGAAAAATAAATTTTTCGGAGTGATGATATACAATGATTCAATAATACTAGCTATTAAGCTACCAGTAAAATACATTCGGGTACAACAATATGTAATAGTACCAATTGCTAATAATCAAAATTTTAAAATAGAATCAGGCTTAGAACAAATAATCAATGTTAACAATAAAACTTATACATGCCAAATGTTAAAAATAATGAAATATATCATATATTGTAATAATAAGTATTAATATAATAATAGTATATATTAACACGAAAAACATTGTAATAAAAATAAAGTGGAATCCAGGAGAATTCCATGACAAGAGGGGGAGGTGTTATGTCCAAATTCCATAACCTCGCTTCGAACAACTATGCTGATGCGGACGATATCAGCATAATTGTTCAGAAGTGTAGGAAACATGACGCCACCGAATTAAGATTGTTTCTTAGCATAAACAACGAAAGCGAAGCCTACGCTGACGTTGTTTATGCTTAGTAAACAATAGGAAAAGTATAAAAGAAAAGGCATTTGCATATGTCAATACAGTTTGTGAAAAGTCTTAAGACTTTAGTTATTAAAAGGTGTAAACTAAAAATAATAAAGACTAAAGTTATAATTAATAAAAAACTAAAGTTGTTTTAATTAATACTTAATTTAATAAAGACTAAAGTTATAATTAATAAAAAACTAAAGTTGTTTTAATTAATATTTAATTCGCGCTCAGTAGTTCTTATACTATAGCGTTGCCATGTAGGACAATCCGCTCCTAGTCTCCTTGCCAGATTCTACATGCATATATAAACAAGTAATTATTAAGAAGTATATATATATATAAATAAGTTTTATTGATACATATAAAAATAAGTTACAAATAAATAGGTTAATATTGATATAGATACATGAGTTAGAATAGTATAAATAGGTACATAATTGTACCATTAAATCAGTCTTGATGGTCGTAGGCATCAATTAAAAATTCGTACTCCTGCTAAGATCCAAGTCATTCTTTGCACACCATCCCGCTAGGATTCAAGTGATCCTTTGCACAACTAGTAATTTATACGTAAGGTCAGACATAAATGGTCCTTTGCTACTATAATAAATAAATAAAATAAAATTAAAAAACTATTAAATTACATGGCGATTCTTCTTAAATTGCAAGGGATTGGAAGAACAAGTTCTTGACATGAAGTATTATGAGTCTAAAGAATATCATCAAGTATTAGAACAGTTCGATTATAAGAAATTTCCAGACTGTAGTCTATAAGAAAATATTCACTCATATCATCTTTGAATAAAACTAACATATTCGCTGGAACATTCAAACCACAAATAAACCCAAATAACTCTCGCAATTTTCTTGGAGAATTAGTTTGTTTTACTTCATATAAACATTCACGCCACTCGTTGTCATTCGATGCAATCCCCCGCGCGCAGCATGCTTCCACAAAAGTAGGATACACAACCCCATTAAAGAATCGTAAATCCTCAAAAGACTTGGCACCACGAACGTGTAATAGAAGTAACCGTAAATGAAATAACTCGACATATTAAGGAGATACAACATACATTCGAGAAATAACTATTTCTGCCCCACGTTATCTAACAGTCCCCTTTGTTGCTTCACCATCCCACACGAAATGTTCTGGAGTTTCAATATACAGAAATTCATTTGCAGAAGCAACTTTTGTATTCAATTCAAAGAATGCTAATAATTTGGTTCTTGGAGAATTAGCTTCGGCCTGTTCCACATCATTTTGCCTTCCAGGCAGGTGGCAATCAAGCCAAACAGTTGTATGAAACTGATAATACATTGGGAATCAAATATCCTCCAAACAGCCTCAGTGGAACCAACAAGTCTACTATTTAAGAAATTTCGGATCTCATCTATCACGATTCCATTTGCCTAACATTCTCAACACCAAATTCTAAAGTCGCACAATCATACACTTTATAAACATACTTGTAAATGTATTTGACACTCTTAACAGTGGTGTAAACTTCAACATTCAAATGACAATTAAACTAAGCTAAAAGATACGATTTGTATGGGACCACAAATCTGTTATCAACACTATGCTTACGAACATCAACAGAAACAACATAATCACGACGTCTATATACTGGAAAACCATGAGTAAGTTCTGAGAAATCTTTAGGAAAATTTTTGGAACATTTTCCTTCTCTCATGCACACTGCATTACGATTAAGAACACTGCAGGGACCATGAATCGTGTGACATTTTTCTGAGTTATGTATTTTTAAATGATTATGAGCGTCAGGAAATTCAGCAGAAACAATTTTATCAATAATTACAATATTGTATTGTACTATCATTTTCCAAAGACAAACAAAAAAAATGTGCATGATGGAGATCACGTTTTTGAAATTCAATTGTGTAAATAATAGCATCAACTTTACCGAATATCTGGTTTTTAACTATCAAGTTGATCAGTTCATTCAATTTAATTTTGAAAACGCGAACAACAATGTCAGATCGAAAGAGAGCCTTAGCTCCATTTAAAGTTTCGATAATTTCGGGCCAATTTGGATTACATGCCATACTTATGAATAACGAAGGTTTTCCACACCTCTCTCAAAACGCGGTTCACCGCAGTAAGGTTAAAAATGTGTAAAAATTATTAACATATCTAATTACACATTAAAACAAACAATAAAATTTATTAATTTATACAACGAAAATATAACAACAACAATAACACGGCTTCAGACATCCAATGAGCGTAGAACAGAAGAAAAAGACAAACAAACCTCTCTCTTCTCCCATTCTACTGCATTCACAACATCAACGGCTGTGTGTTGTTGTTGTTGGAAAGAGGTTATTTTTAACACCTTTTCTTATCTAAGCAAATAAACCAATTTTGATAAAATTGAGAGATTGTGCACATCTCTCCGGTCATCCATCCACACCATGTGACTTTTTCGACTTTAACATCGAAGAAGCCACCTCCAATTCACCAGCCTCGAGTGGATCACAAGGATCCTCCAGCAAAGGTAGATTTTCCCCATGATCCGCCCGAGGGAAAAATGCACACAACAAAGAATTCATACAATCTATCCATGTTGTCAACTGAGTGCCGGCAATATGATGAGCACACACATTTGTCTGCTCACCCGTAACACTACAAATTCTGTAAGCATGACCCCAAGGATCATGCTCATTACGCCCAAGAAAAGTTCTCCATTCATCCTCTTTCACTTTTATAAGCATACGCTTATACTCTTTCAACACACGACTATAGTCAGATCTAAGTTGGTCTACATTCAAAGCATCAGCAGATCTGGCCTCTGGAATCTCTTCCGAAGTCTAGGAACCAGCATCCGCTTCATGCTTAACTCATTCGTCCTCCACTTCACCAAGATTGCCATTTTCCATTTGAACTCATACAACCTCATCGCTGCCTCATTCACAAAAGTGACATCAATGTCACTTTTTCACTGGGTTCGTTAACGACTCTAACATCCCGGGACACGGCCCATCCAGCCAGCAGCTCACACCGTATGCGTTTTGCATACCCGGACGCATGTCCAGGTATTTTACTGAACCACAAAGGGGATGCGGCATTCGCGTCAATACCAAGGATGATAGGGTCGCTACTCGGCAGTAGTAGCACCTCATCCAATTACGAAATGTACGGCTCCAGACTCCCACTATACCTGAAATACATACTCACAACAAAAATCCTACCGAAAGATCCACAAACGCAATTCCACTGCCACTTTCACAAACCTTCTAGAATCACATTCACCGCCACATCAGCGGTCACCATCCATGGCTTGCCACACAGGCGGACACTCTTCTTAAATTCCCCCTCACTTGTCTTATCCTTCAGGTTCATCTCATACAACTCCCTCATGAACTCATCAGGTCCAATCTAGAAGTGTACCCCCTGAACTACTACCCTAGGGCCTAACCTCTCATTCACACTCACTTCCAAACTTAACTCACCGAACTTATTGTTGTCCCTCATCTTGTTGAGCTCCACCATGGAAGGAGTGCGAATGATCGCACCACCATCCTGTAGTGGCTTCACCTCAGGCAAACGTACACCCAGTGTAGGCCCAACTTGTTTCACCACCTGTTCCACCACGTCCTTGGAAAATTTGCCAGAAGTTTTACTTCTGACAACCAAGAACCAGGTCTCAACTGGCTTCACCACAGGCGCAGATGTCGTCGGGGGAACACCAGGGTCGCTCACGGGTGGAACGCCTTGGACGCTTTTGACACAACAGTCGCGATCCGCATCTAAACGTCCTTTTAGGCGATCATTTTCTGCGACTAGTGTCATCAAAAAAAATGCATACTGGTTGGTGATCTCCAGTGTAGATCGGGTCACGGATGATGAGGCACCATTAAATTCATCTAGCTGACACTCGGTGACGTCAGCAGTAATGCTCTTCATCCTCTCAATAGCAGACCCCTTGCGTTTACCTGACGCCGACGCTGCATCAGAGGATGGCACCTGAGGGACAACAAAAGTTCCTTCCCCCATATTTATCCACTAACAGAGTCAACAGCAGCCTCGGAAACAGTCTTCTTCAACTGCTGCTGCCTCACACTTACCTTCCGCGAAGCCGTCGATATCACCGACGAAGCCTCATCAGATGACGACCTGACGTCAACTGACGTCACCGTCGTCCTCTGCTTCTTAGGCGGCATTACACACGCGTACGAGCGAGAATTAAATATAAATTTAAAATTTAAAAACATAAACTTCACTAATTTGTACACTTAACTAATAACAAAATCGTTAACAGTTATAGAAAAATAAGCAAAAGAGATTTAAAAATAAGAAGCATCTCGCGTTTATCGTTATACTAGTAGTGCAGTCCGCGGACACGTCCGACCGCATCGAAATCTGACAGCGTACTGATCGAGATAACTGTTATTTCTTGGTTCCACTTATCTTTCACGTCTGTTTCAAGCTAAGGTTTGATATACTGTTTATTTTCCTCGTTTCATGATTCTACTTTATTTTGCAAGTTCAAGTTCAATTTATTTTTTCTTTCAAGGTTAAATAAACACAATTTTATTTTTGTAAATTGTTGAAGAATACCGAATATGAAATTGATTAATTAATTTATTCACCCAAATTAGATTGCCTGAGTCCGGTTTGAAAGAGCATTTTTTTTAATCACCCCGTGCCGATGAGATATTATTTTTATAATATTTCCCGTGGATTGTGCCAATTACGTTATCCAGTAAGAAAAACTCTTTAGTGTATATTTTACTTGTTTATTCGGTGTATGCCTTAAGACTAACCTTACTTTAAAATTTGTCTGACACATGCAAATGTCGTTCTTAATTTTTCTTATTGTTTACTGTTTCATCTACACGTTTATCCGTATATATAACTTAACTTATAATACATATAAGAGAATTGCTACTTATCATATATTACGTTGGTTATAGTTTCTTTCCCTCTACACATATCTGAACATGATTTGAGGTCATGTAACTCGCGAGCAGGGCTTTACTATAACCCGAACAAGACTGGGTATCGACCACAAGTCACTTCGATACTAAACTACTGGAGTTAGTGCGCATGCAATACAAAATAAGAGACTACCTTGTCGCTACAGATCTAAAGCCATTAAGCTAAGCATGTACTATAGGTAAAACTGAAAAGCTACACTTTATACTTAAAAAAAAATTAAAAAAAGAAAAGACAAAAAATACGTTGATAGGTTGACAGATTAGATTTTAGATCATAGTATAGGTTGTATGATTGACATAAAATCCGAAATGGATCATGCTGCAAATAAGTAGTCTTACAGGTACTACCAGTACCAGTACTTGTAACTCGAGAAAGAACATTGAAATGTTTACTACCAAGTAAAGATTCGGAAAAAATTTTACCTACAATTAGATTGTGCAAGAATGCGTCCCCAAGTGTCGATCTACGACTGGATAATATAGGAAGACAGATTAATTTAAGATAGGTATGGTAACATGAAAAGGTAATATTGGGATCCCAGCGTAAGTTACACAGTGTAAAAAACAAAAACTGCTTTTGAACGGACTCAATACTATCATTTTATTTTTTAACCCTCCGATAAGTGAGAAGGTCGCTGGGGATATTTTTCATTTTCAAACTCAAATTACTGCTTGACGGTTCATAGGAAGTATACCCGACCCCCGAAGGAAATTTCTTGTAGAACGTTTCAAAAAATTTCAAGGCGATCCGACCAATAGTTTAGTTCTTATTGAGATTTTAAGGTGATTTGTGCGGGACCGAGGTCCATTGGGACTTGTGCTGTAATATCAAGAAATGTATACAATTAATCGGCAAACATTGAATTTGTGAAACCTTCCCTGCTTAAACTACTGAACCGACAAAAAAAAAATAATACCGATTGAAAGGTATTCTTCGCAAGATGTGTACAATGAAATGTCAATTGGTTTAACGTGCTTGCCTGTCAAGGGGGACTTGAGAACACGGTTCCAAGCACATAGATTGATAAACGTCAATCAACGTCCCCTTGGATTCGGTGTAGAAGCTAAAATTGGATTGGTTGATGATAAAGTTTATTCCTTATAATGAGTTGCTGTTTCCTGTTTTCCTTTCTATGAATTTAGCAGCTTCATATATAGCTATAATTTCAACCGAATAAACCGTACTGCAATGAGTTATAAGCCTATATTTGACTGGGGAGTCCTTGTATGTTACGCTGAAGGATACATGATGGTCCGATTTAGAGCCATCCGTGTAGATGAAGGTGTATGATTTGAATCGATTTTGTAATTCAAGGAATTTCTGAGAATAAACTTCATTTGGAGTGTATGCTTTGTTAAGTTGGCTGAGAGAGGTTAAGATATATGGAACAGAGTTAAATCACCAATTTGACTGAGGGAAGGAGGGGTATGGAAGGTATTTAGTATATTGAAAGTATTCTAAATATTGAGTGACACGCACTGAAGGAATTCACAAACGAACCTCCAATAAAACGCATGCATTGAAGGAATTCATAAAACTGATTTTTATTTTTCAAAATTACGTCTTATATACTAACATGAAATCTTATCTAGTCTTATCACTGTGTTGACCTGCGATGCAAAACCAATGGGACGCAGCCCATGTACATATTTATTTAGGCTATCGCATGATCCTACAATTATTTATTTAGGATATCTTATTGTATATAGGCTATCGCTTATGGTATTTATTTACATTATCTATGGTCATAAAATTCATTGTGTTTATAAGAGTGCGTGTAGCACTCTTTGTACAGATTATTATTATCTTTAATTAAACAGTATAGTTCTATTCTTACACTAATATGTGGTGTTCATATTTGAACATTTTGCAAAGGGCCGGCAAATGTTATGGCCTGCAGTTGTCGTCTTATTATTAATTTTTGAATAGTGTATGCTGTCAATATTGCAATGATTCTTAATCCTACTTCTAAAGAAGCATGCCCTATCCGGATGAAAATTTAATCCCCTTAATTCAATAATAATTCTTTGTCAGGCGTTCTATTTAAACAGTGTAATTGATAGGTGATAGTTTTAATGGGTCCCAGACTATTTTTGGTATTGTACTAACATCTCCGATATGCAAGGATAACATTTCTTGGCTCTCTGACTGAATATTATGCTGAGTTACTAATAGCTTGTCATCGGTTCTAGCCGTACATTCTGGCTTTAAGTTTAAGATTCCAATCTCGGGCAAATTGACTCATTCTATTTGTGCGTTTGTACACTGAATTCTTATTTTTGTATTGTATGGAACCTTAAACAACCAACTACTTTTCTTTTTAAATTCAACCCAATATGTCTCAGAATCTGTTGTGGTTTTATAAACGCAGTTTGTGTGCCTATTGGGCTTAAAAGGTTTAATTTCACATGTATTATCATTTGCATTACTCCAGGGAAAACTTCCTTCACAAATTCTCTTGTTGAACTGCCATTTTTGGCATTTGTTTAATATTGATTCCGCCATTGAATAATAGGAGTCTATCTCAAAATTAAAAACTAAGTATTCTGATCTTAAATGAACTATTACCATTTGATCGCCACTTTTAATTGGTACGGGAATTACTCTATACAGTTTAGATTGGTGCCTATCAAATAATGGAATTTATGCATTTATTATTAATTTCCTATCAATGAATAAACCTTTTGCCGTTAGTATTGTGTACACTTCTTTAAGCTCGGTACCTGACCTTTTCCCTGGGATAATTAAATTTTCAGATAGGCTGTCTTTTACTTTAGATATTTGAAACTTCAGTTGATTTGGTTTAAGAATATTTGTGTTTAGTCTCCCGTGATATATATCAATTAACAGACTTAAAACTTGTATTTTTTCACATTCATCAATTATGGAGCTAAGTTGTTTTGTAACCATAAAAAAATTAATAGATTCCTTATACACATAATAACTTTCTTTGAGGAATTCAGTCATATTTTCAATTCTTGTTATATTGTTTTTGAAGTTTGTATTAACGTCATCGGCAGTTCTTTTCAGTAGATTTGCTGTAGAATCGGCCACGGACGTTTGCTTCCGTATTAAGGCATTTAGATCGTGCTGATTCTCTAATAGATTCTTCATAGTTCCTTCCATTTGTCTCCTATCGTCTTCGTCCATTACACCAAATAATATATGATATAATGATCCAATGAATTCCAAAGGTGCACGTCTACTTCATGATTCTTGGTGAGTCATGAAGAGTTTATTATTTTCTTCTATTTCGGATACTTGGTTTTGCATATTACCCAGAATTAGGTTGCACTGTTCTTTGAACTCATGAAGACAAACAATCTTCATTTTATAATGCATTGCATTGTGCAGCGTCGTGATCCACGCTATTATTTGCCATCTCTCAATATATTTAAAAATGTTCATTTGCAAAAACTCTTTGATGATTTGAAAACAAAATTATAGGTTTGTCTTAATCAAGCAGAGAGCTGTGATATAACCATCGAGTGTTGGTCGTCAAAAGCAGATGAAAGCTATTTGACGGTTACGTGCCACTTCATAGATGGCGATCGGCTGTTTTAATGACATCAAAACTCATTAATGAACTGAATCACTCATCTGATAACATTTCGGAATCTCTGCGCGAATGCCTGCATAAATGGAATATATTCTCGAAAGTCAGCTGTGTGATAACAGACAACGCTGCATCGATGATAAAGGCTTGCGAAATGCTTCAGAATGAATACTCAGAAAAAGCCAATGAGCCGCTAGATAAAGACCTATTGGAGTATTGGAAGGATAGTAATGGTCTTTAAAAGTAACACTTATAATTAGAAATAAAATTGGTCTCAATTGCAGACTGGAACGAACGAAATGGAGCCAATGTAAGTTTTGGCATGTAAGTACTTGTGCATTCCGGCTACATCGACATAGTCTGAATGGATGTTCAGCAAAGGTGGAGAACTAATTTCGGACAGACGTACTAGGCTGATATCCCTCAACAAAAACCATTGAACCATCAGTCCGTCTGTATGAATGCAAACTAGTACCTCAGGTTTTGAGATAGAGAGTTAAAATTTTGCACGAACCTTCCTTTTTTTCCTACGCAACATATTTGTTTGAACCAGCCGAATTGGGCCACTAAGAGATGTGCCCCATTCAAATCCCCCATTCAAATTCAGCTTCTTATTAGAAAAACTTTTTTGTTTTTTGCACTATCAAGCTGGAAATTGAACACTTTAAGTTTCCGACATGGCCGCTATACATTTGTGGGAATGAGCCAAATCAAAACGTACAAATTCAGGTTCTCAGAAACCAGGAGCTGCATGTGAAGTATTTCATCTGCAGCATAGTCCAATATAACCATTTTTTCATGTTATACTTGTAATTTTTATATAAAAAATGAATGCCGAAATCTGTACGAATGCTCATTAATTGGAAACGGCTGAACCAATTTTGTTCATTAATTTTTTGTTGTAGTTATGGGGTCACCAATATGGTTTCTGCTGCAGTTAGTGGCTAGTAGTCGAGTTACAGGCACTTTTTTACCAAATTTTTAACATTTTTTTATATAGCGCACACTATACTAAGCCGATTTTAATAATTTTTTTTAAATGACAAATGATTTCAATTGAAAAGAATTGCATATTTATTTTTTTCAGTTTTTAGCTTTTAATATAATAATTTTAAGTGTTGAGTGTTTTGCAAACCACTGCCCGACCAAGCATAAAAGTTTTGTACGTTTTTTAATGCTTTGGTTGTTGTTATTGTTGTATTTTTCCTCTCTGAGTACGCTAGCTTTGTTTGTGTTTCAATTTTGGTTTGTTGAGAAGGGAAGTGGGAGGGTTGCTTTCGTTTGTTTTTTGTTAAGTTAGGGTGAGTGTAACGATAAAACCAAAGTGATCCCTGCTCAAAAAAAGGTTGCGAACCATTGCACTAACAAAGAAATAACGTTATGCAGGAGAGCGATAGACAGAAAATTTCTTCATAATGTCATGACAACTCCACATCAAAGCGACTATGAATGTGTAATACAGTGGTTCCGACCAGTTGTACGTAGGATCTTCTATATGATCCGAAAAATAAATTAATGTTATATTTCAATATTAGTATTAATTATGTTAATTAAAATTTTCGATTGAAGCTTAATTTTAACCTTGTGGTCCCTGCTAATATTATAATAATAGTCAAATCAAAGTGGTTTCTGCTCCAAAAAATGTTGCGAACAACTGCACTAATAAACAACGATATACAGGAGTGCGATAGACACAAATATGTCATAATGTCGTGACAACTCTAGATCAAATTATAAGAAAAAAATGTATACTAAAAATTTGAGTGAAAAAATACAAATCGTCACGCAATTTTTGAAGCTGTATCTCATGAACCGCACTAGGTAGACTCTTCAAATTTTTACAGAATGTGTATTTCTGTTTCCATATTCCCAAGAAATAATAAATTTGTTGAACAGTCCACCGGAAAAATCTCTAAAAAGAGATTACATTTCCACAACAACAACATGAAGTTTGTGTGTATAACAATGTGTATAACAACATGCAGCAAACAGCTTGTGTTGTACGAAACCAAGCGAATGTACGAAGAGAAGAGAACGAGAAACACGCAGAAGCTTGCAGTTGATCTAATTTTTGACAAGAGGGGACAGTCGGCAAACATAAACACTTTGTTTAACACGACAACAACAATTATACACTCCAAAGAAACTAAAAGCAATATACCGACGGACAGACAGACTGAATGAATGAATGAATCTTGCCATGACCCTTTCCAAAACACGTTGTGTGACCGGCATTACAAACTTCTTGTAAAACTTATAACATTGTAAGTAGTTGTATTTGTTTTGAGATAATCTATCTCTATAGGTTTTTAAGAAGTTTCACTTCTATCACATGTACGATGGCAGACGCGCAATTTTTTTGAGTCGGTTTTCTATTTCGTAAAATTTACTTGTCCATTTTTAGTGAATCGAGCAGGTGTCTCGTAGTGCGCTCAACGTGGTTTCGAATCCTGCCTAAGGCAAGATTTTCCGCTTAACTTATGACATACAATTTTTAATTTGCTAAGCATTGTTGAATTTAAATAATGGCACGAAAAAGCTCGTGACCAAACATTTGGTGACCCCAACGAAACGAAACGAATATTGGAACACCAATTCAGTTAGGCTGGATCGATCCCACGTTGATCGAAGTTCGAACATACTTGTAGCAGGTTTGATCGAAGACAACAAAGTTCGAATATACAACGCTAGTTCGATCGAACGTATGACCAAACAGCTACTTATGTAATGTTATCTATGTTATGTGCTTTTGGTATGCTATTTTAGTTAAATGAAATGTCCTGTCATGTATTGAGACAAGACCAAATAGAGGTTTTATGAAGGAAAAGAGGAAACCGGTTGGTTGGGAGAGAGGTTTGGAGACAGTCGAAACGCCAGACTTGAGACTACTGTCAGCATAGTTACCAATCTCGCTGTTATCAGTAGTTGATTCCTTCTGATACTTGTCTTGTGTTATTTTCGTTATATTTGGTCCCTGCATCCGCAGCGTAGCTGCTCGTGTTGGAGGGTTTCTGGCTCCACGATTTGTACATTTTTTAGATGTTTTCATTGTTTAAATTTCATTTTGTTGTTTAAAAGCATTGCATTGCTTATCAGAGGCTGTATGATTTACTGAGCAGTTTACGCATTTTGGAGTACAAGTACCGGTGTGGGGTTAGACCACAGAAATTGCATGTTGGTTCGTTTTTGCAATGTTTTTGTGTGTGTCCCTGTTTTTGGAAAGTTTTGCATATAATAGGATTTGGAATGTATTCGGAAATCTTAACGGTGTGCCAGTAGATATTAGTCTTGGGTGGTAAGTTGTATAATTCGAATGCCAAGAGCATAACATCGCTGGGTTGCGGAACGCCATCGGATGGCTTCATGAATTTTTATACAGAGGTTCCCTTTTGTGAGCTGAGCTTTTGTACAATCTCAGTTTCTGGGATATTAAGTAGGGTTCTTAAATAGTGGCATTCACCGAATTTAGAACTACCTGAAGCTTGCCATCAATTTTGTTTATGCCTGGAAGTTCAGTTGTATGTATGAATTTGTTTGCGTCGACCACTGAGTTGACTAATATTAGTAAATTACCGTCTTTTAAAATTTGAGACGGAAGCGATGTTGTTATTGATGAGTTTGAGTGCTTAATAAATAGCAAAGTAGTTATATTCAGATATCGTTTTCTCACTATCTTTGGCAGCAACTATTATACTTATATTTGGGGTTAGCAAGGTTGGCCACTGGAAGTTCGGGGAACGGGTTAAGAGGTTTTTGCGGCAGTTTGCGTTTTTTCAACGGAGGGCTTTCGGCCAGAGTACTGAACTGATTGTCCCCCAGGTTGGTTGGCCCCGTGCTACCCATGTTTGACTAAATAAGGCTAAACTACCCTTAAATTAGTTTTCCACTTTCCGACACGTGCAAAAACGGCTAATTTTGTCTTTTTTTTTTTTTTTCTTCGTTTTGATTTTTTTTCCGTACGAAGAGGATAGAGTTAAAAGGAAAAAGAGTAAAGTGAAAAAACTGATAAGAACTAGATTGCACTAAAACTGATGTCTGCTCGCAATGAGTATTAGTCGGCGACTATTATTTATTTATATTTATATTGATTAATATGCCCGGCCACTTAACGTAAGAATACTTTTCATTCTTAGGGTTCCGGACCCAAAGGGTACCAAAGGGAACCCTACTGCAGAGACTTTGTTGTCGGTCAGTCCATCCTCTGGTCATTTATCATGAACCGTTATAGCTAGAGAGTTAACATTTTCACAGAATGTGTAGTTCTATTCGGGCATTAGCAACAAATACTAAAACTAAAGTATTTTAAAAACTTACACAAGAAACATTTTGGTTTACATGGCAGCTATACAAACCAGTAATCCCGCGATATTGAGATTAAGATATGATATCAGAAACTTATATTGTCGCAATTTCAGTTTGAGGGAGGGTACTTTCCATACAAACCCTCATAAAAATTCATGTTCTTATTAGAAACACATTTTTGTGTTTTGTTCTATCGAACTGAAATTTAGACACTATAAGTTCTTGACATAGGCGCTACACATCTGTTGGAATCAGCCAAATTGGCTGGTTGGTAGCTTTACTCGCACTTGGCCAATTTTTTTTTATATCATTTGCTTTCGTACCCTATTCCTAATTTCTTATTTATGAACTTTCTGATTACGGTCTCAAATAAACGTGGCGCCCTTATCTTCTTGAACTTTGTGCTTAGAGAAGCAGTGGGTTTTGTTTCTTCTACTTTCTATTCTAAATATTGTATCATTTTGTTCTAATGGTACAGAAATTTGTCTATTTTCATTTTGCTTTTCTAATCTAGCTATTGCAATTTTTTCCATTGTTGCTTTGACGGAAGGATACAGTTTCATTTGAAATTCGTTAAGTTTTTGCAAATAATCGTGTTCATCATTAAACTGCACTGTTTTTATTCAAAAATATGAGTGCGGTCAGTGAAAAGTTTAAACGGAGTAAGTTTAGTTACTGAGTGAACAGCGTTGTTGTAAGTGTGTCTGAATCACTAGTTCTTGTTCATCTACTGTTCTTAGTTCCTCGAGATAATGTGAGCAACGTAATATTTTATACAAGTTACCATTCGCAAAATATCTCTAATACGCTTGTTGTATGGTTTTCTTGTGTGGCGCATATTGCACACATTTTACCGGAATTCAGAATACTTTTTAGTATGTTAGTTATACATATTTTGAACGACAAAGTGAGTTTCTTTCACCCGAATCCGCGAATGGATTTTGCTTCAATTTAATTTCAGGATATTTTACATCCCTTTTTAATTGCGTAATCAAAAGCAACCGGCAAACTAGTAGGTTTCATTGATCTAACCGTGGCGCCCAATAGTCTCTAAGTCAAAAGCGTTCAAGCAAGTTTTAGTATATAACTCCCTTTTGCGAGAGCTACCGTTTCGGTTTTATTGAAGCCTAGAACAGTGAACAGCGATGATTTAATTTTACAAATACCAACCAAAGAAGGTTCATCTCTTTTGTCGGCAAAGTGTAACAATAATGTGTTTTTAACCTCATCCCAATCTAAACGGACACCTTCATCTCGGAGAAACTCACTTGCCTTGCCCTGGATCCTGCTTCTAACATATCGGAGGATCATTCTCTCATACGGCAAGTTATTAGTTTTTTTGATAACTTCTAACACTTCTTAAACAGTTGCAATTCTTTCATTCCATCAAAGGTTGGCAGGTATTTAACCGGGTGCGGAATGCGATATGAATCAAAAAGTTCATTAGGATTGGTACTCAATTTAATTTGTTGTTGCTGAGGGGAAATAATTCTAGTTTGTTCCCTTGTAGTAGTTGGTAAATTTGTTTCTTTGTCTAGTAATGCTTTTCTCCTAGTTTTAGTGAGGGAAATCCTGGGTGAAAGTCCTTTTGACATTAATAGATTATTATTAGTATTAAAATATACATTTATCGATAATAATGCTTTACAATAATAAATATATGTCAACATATACAAAAGGTGTGTCAAAATATGTGATCATGATGTTTTAGCAATGTACATAAGTTGTGTATAAAAGAACAAAAAAAAAAATTCTTTTGTTTGTAGAAGTGGGAAGTGACATTCCTAATAGAATCAATTAACTTCTAATTTAATTTCCATTTATAATATCCGTTACGAGATTTATTCAAAAAGTATCGCGAATTTTATTTTTCTCGGTCCAGGTGTTAACGATCTTCTAAATTTTCTTTTTGCTATGTTGGTACATATATCCCCAAACATATGTTAGCAGCCATTTTGGAGTCTTAGTTTTTTTTTTTTTTTGTTAGATATAAAAAAGTGGGACGGTTTTGTATCGTCTTCGATTTTTGACTATTTAAAAACAAAAAGAACCAATGGATCTGTATTCATTTTTTTGTGAAATATAAAATAAAGAGCATTAAAGCACTTAAAATGTTGTCTGTGGTATTTTCCGTGTTTACATTGTGCAAACCAAAAAAATTATAAAATTAAATAACTCTTCACAAAAGGCTGAGAAGATGTTAATGACGATGACGGACCTAGACGATAACAACCAATGTAAACTTTGGAAACAGTGAAGAAAATTGTTATACAGATTTGTCAAATTACTATTGGAGCAGTTGCTAACGATGTCTGCATATCGAGTGGATCATGCCATGCAATTTTTTCTGATATTTTGGTAATGAAACGTGTGCAAGCGAAGTTTGATTCGAAATTGTTAAATTTTGAGCATAAGAAACGTCGCATGAGCATCGTTTAGGAGCTATTGATTGTCGTTAAATTTAATACATATTTTATGATCCCCTTTTTTTTGGAATAGTCAATTGGGAGTTGTATGTTTCGGTTTGCAAACAAATCTCTCAACATGGGCACAATTTGAACATTCAACGGAAATTGCCGTTGCCAAACTTACTAAAATGCTCAGATTTGTCGCCAATATTGCTATACCGCAGACTAAGCCCAACACATTTAAAAAAAAAAATGGAATTTAAGCACAAGCACTGCAGTACTGCGTGTCAGACGCTCTGTCGGGTAAAAATCATGTCTTCTAACTATCGACTGACTTTGAAAAACGATTCTATTTTTAGCCTCAGTTTTTGAAATTGCACAATTGCCGCAAAGCTCATAAAAGAGCTACGCTCTAATAAAACAGAACACAAACAATAGTTTCATATAGTCCAACAAAAAACAACGCGACTATCATTTAATTAGTATTTTTCATTGTTTACAAATAAGTTTCACGATACTTTTGATAATGACATTTTACTAACTTAAAATTTAGCACAGAACAAAAATAATTTGCAGATAATTCATACGAGCAATTTGTCTTACACTGACTAAGTCACTTCATAGTTTCCTTTTCTAAGTCCCTTTGCTATTTGATTAATGCGATGATGTTCGACGAAACGAATAAATGTCAGACACATCAGTTAATTATTTTTCTGCGTAAGACTTGATTGTGGCTTCAAAATACCAAAAAAAGGAAAAATCAACACCATCAACAATAAAATTATATGATGAGCATCAAGACCAGTAGTAAGCTTCGCTTACGCTGTCAGCTATATAATCTTTCTGTCTCGTGGTTTGTTTGACCGTTTATCTTTTAACCACTTAATCTTCGTTCAAATAAGCCAAAATGAAGGCTTTCTTAATTTGATTACGCGGACGAACGGACTTCAAATGATTAAAGAAGAATAAAGTTTTGAAAAGAAAAGGAAGATGACAAAACAAAAAAAAACAAAAAATTCAAAACTTATGAATGCTGAAGACTAAACGGTTCAAACCGACAACCGCTAAAACTTTCAAGCATCATTTGACCAAGCATAAAAACCATCATCATCAGTCTACATGTTATCAACCCAACAAATTGAGTTTTTTGTTGTCTTGAACGGGAGTTGTTGTTATTGTGAGTCTGAATATCTGACCGCCATGGATAAAACAGAATTTTTCAAAATAAAGCAATTGTAAAAAAAAAAAAACAAAATTGTGAGTATGCTTAACACTTACGAGCCTTTGATGTGAAACACGTTGACTATGTTACTAAAAAAATCTTTTTTGTTTTAGCTTTCCATCCAGGCATTAGCGACAAATACTAAAACTAAAATATTTTCAAAGGCTTAAAGGGGTCGCCATACAAGAAACATATGGTTTTGTATAGCAGCTATACAATCAAGTAATCCCACGATCAATAAATTTTAGTGGTTGATGGATATACATCAGAAAGTTATATTGTCAAAATTTCAGTTTGATCGGACCACTAGGAAGGGTACCTCCCATACAAATCCACCATTAAAATTCAGATTCTTATTCGAAAAACTTTTTTGTTTTTTTTGGACTATTGAACTTAAATTTAGACACTATTAGTTTCTGATATAGGCGCTGCACATCTGTTGGAATCTGCCAAATTGGCCAACTAGGTGGGTACGTCCCATACAAACCCAATATTAAAGTTCAGGTTCCCTTTCGGAAAACTTTTTTTTTGTTTTTTTCACTTTTGAACAGAAATTTAGACACTATCAGTTCTTAATATAGGCGCGGTACATTTCTTGGAATCAGTCAAATCGGACCACTAGGGGTAGTACCTTCCATTCAAACCCAATCTGGTACGAAACCCTTCGTGTACGAGTCTGACTCGCACTTGGCCGATTTTTATTTTTATCTTATCGAAAGCGTGAAGAGTATTACGTATATGGCATAGCCAAAGATAATCTTTTTGGATCTTGTTTAGCGTTATACTTATTTTGAATGAGAAATGTGAGCAGGAGTAAGGAATCTTCCCAAATTTGCTTCTTCCAAGAGCGTCTAGGTGTAAGAGTAGGGTAACAGCGATTGGCTTTACTTATTTTCTCAATAGAAGAGAAATAGAAATCACAAAATACGTTGCTCTCATTTAAATGCATATTCATATATTCCAAAAGCTTTCGAATTGAAATGAAGAATTTAAATTACAATGAGAAACAACAAGAACGACTAATCGCAGGCAAACATCGTCAACCAAAAAAAAAAAAACAATACAGTGATCACACTATTCGACGTCACCAAGAAATCTTAATGACGTAGTAAATTGCACATTTCTGTAAATGACGTTACCCTGTATTTTTAAAACTAATCAAATCAACTCAACTGAACTCCCTCCCTCTCTTTGTTAAAGTTTACTTGGGCGCTCATTTCATCTCGATCGCTAGTCAAAGAGTTTCAAATACATTTTATTTCATATTGTATCGTATTGATACTTCTCTCTTTGAGCACAAGAGAACAAGCAAGCGATGCTTGGCAATACACATTCTCACACATTCAGCTTAACTTATAATTGCTTTGGCTATCTCATTCTTTCATTCCTATCTCTTCCACCCCTTGCAATTTGCTGATTTATATATTTTTATTATTAAACTTTAATAATTTTATATTAGCCCAAAATGAGTTTTGTTGTATTGCCACTTATTTGTTGCAGTTACAAAGCATTTATAAAAATATAAAAAAACTAAAAAAACAAAAAAAATAATTAAATATAAAAATTACGTTGTCGCCAACTGTTTGTGATTGGTAACGCATCTAAACACTATCCAACCCACACATTGCTTAATTTCTAATCGACAAGAAAAGGGTTAACCAAGATTGCCTATGAGAATAACGAAAATGTCAAATTAACCAAATTAACCGAAACCAAAGATATTTTACAATAAAATATCTGCACATATATTGGAAGTTACACGATTCACACTATGTATGTTTTAAGTATGTTTACCAATTTTTCGTCAATTAATTAACGATTTTGAAAATATTATATTATTAATTATATTTTATTATTTCAATATTACGAGTATATACTTATAATGAAATTTTAACATGATTGCCAATGATTGATATACCTGGCATAGAAACTGCTACAGACCCAAAATTTTTAAAGTCTTTTTGAAAAAGGTGTCTATTTCATGCTATTAAATACATTTCATTTCTATACTCTTCACGGAGTGAATAGTATTATAAGTTTGTCATGAAGTTTGTAACAGGCAGAAGGAGACAAAAAAAAAACCACATAAAGTATATATATTCTTGATCAGCTCGATTAGACAAATTGATCTGTCCGTCTGTATGTATGCAAACTAGACCCTCAGTTTTTGAGCTAGAGAGCTGGAATTTCGCACGAACCTTTCTTTTTAACAGTACATTCGTCGGAATTAACCGAATCGGACCACTAGGGGGTACCTTCCATACAAACCACCACATTGAATTCATGTTCTTATTAAAAAAAATTTTTTGATTGTTGTCCTATCTAACTGAAACTTGGACACTATCAGTTTCCAAGATAGGCGCAGGACATTTGTCGGAACCAGTCCAACCGGACCATCAGGGGGGTACTTCCCATTCAAATAACCCATTTGAATTCTTTTGTTTTTTGTCCTATCGAACTGAAACTTCGACACTAACAATAGCATCATGGTATTTGCATTTCTCACAAACATAAAACTCATATCCACAACAACAACGATTCGATTACACCAACAATTATCACAAAAGTCCAAATAATAAAACTGGATCTGAACAGTTAGCTTCAAATGAAGAAAAACGCAATCACCAACCGACTAATAGTTAACGAAAGCAAAGCGTCACCTACCATATCTCTAAACCTAAACAAAGCAGAGCCAAGCAGCTGGCTTCAGATTTCCAATTATTTTCGGCGTCCGATGTCAACATTCCGAAGAACATTCTATCGACAAGCAACCTTAATAAGCCACTATTTGTGTGAAGAGATCAGATTCTTAATAATGCTCTGTATGAAATTGTCATCGTACTTAAAACATTGCCCAATGATGAAGTCCCAACCGCAGCATATACAACAGAATTACTAAAAATAAACGAAATATTCAAGCCCAAAGATGAACAAGGATTTGAGACGAGAACACCTCATCAATAAACGCAAACTGAAGATATTAGGTCATGAAGTACATATATAATATCATACAAAGAACAACCAATAAACCAATTGAACTTAAAAGTAGTTCGACTACTTATAATATTACGACATTACTAAATTTGAGGCCCCCCACAACAAGAGAATGATAGTGCAATGCAGCAAAAATACGGGCACACCCAAAACTGTATACAGTATGCGTCAAATGTGCTGCATAGGACTGTTGTATGGAGTCAACTACTAAAATTATTATGTGGTGGAGCTCATACAGCCTTATGAAATATACAAAACCCTTAAAATCCCCCTCAACCGAAAATATTGACAGATCTGAGCAAATGCCCATAACGTCCCATAATGGTATAAGCTACGCGCAAATTACAGCCCAGCCAATCAACCGACCAACCCAAAAATACAACTGAGAATCCGACCATAGGAAACAAAACAACAATAATATTATTCCTAATGAAACTAAAATCATAATGAAGCAATGGTGACTAACATGATGAATATAATCACCATCCTGACAAACAAAATGGACAATAAATTGAGGAATGCCAATGGTTTGCACAAACATATATTTCTAAATGACAATATGATCGCTGAAACCCATTGCACAAGTAATCACT
>JBAMAW010002074.1:0-40459 GCA_037043295.1 Amiota minor | reverse complement strand
TTTTTTTTTTTTCGATTCTGAGCTTAGGAGCGGAAGAAAGAAACACGTCTTCAATGATCGAGCAATGGAAACGGAAGCATATCGAAGCCAAAAAATCATCATTAAAATAAATGCTCTCTCCCTCAACTGGCTTTGAAATCCAGGATCTGGTATATGCCTCGACCGAAAGGTGTTTTTATATAACAAATTATTCCAATCTTGTCATACAGTTTCCAGCTTTTGGGGGAACGGGAATACTTCGCTTTATAACAGGTGCTCTCTGTACATGTCAAACGTGAACATCCACAATGACCTCAACGTTCCCCTCATCAAAGCTGAACTAGTCCAACTGAAGCAGACACATCACCTCAGGCTCACAACATCCTAACCAACTAGTTCACTCACTCTCACAGGCGACCAAAGTACAGAAGAAAATTAAAAAGTCACACTGACATAATTATTGCAATACTCGTATAACAAAATAACTTAATTTTTACTGAGAGCGTAATAGTACGTAGCTCATTTGATCAACGACTAGTTTCATGTCGTTTATGCTCTTGCAAATCTTCCTTTACTTTTAACATCTCTTTCTTTTTTCGTCTTTAAAGTACTGCTCATTAAGCTATTTTTAGAGAAATAGTTAGACAAAATCGATAACCGCTATATTTTACTTTTAAGTTCTTTTCAACTTCCATGAAATAGATGTTTTTTTTTAAACTAAAATACAATACATAAACATTAAACACTTTTTCATTATTACACTTAATTGTTATAAATTTGTTGATATTTCTTCATATGAATTTAATGCTTAAGACTTTCAATAACATAAACAACATTGTAGTGTAATAATATTAACAAACTCTATGTGAATATAAAAAAGAAGGAAGTAGCTAAATATATCTCAAAAACTAGACCTGATACAAAAAAAGGGCAGATTCGAAATCAGCGACCTTGAATTAGTAAAGAGCCAATAACATCTTTCGTGTTACATACAAAAAGTGTTTTTTGTCGACTAGTGTTATTGTTAGGTTTTGTGTTGGATGCAAAGTGATTCAATAAATAAATATAGAACGCGAAAAAAGGATGCCTACTTGCTAAATGCAAAATATCCTCTGTAAAACGTCAATTTGTATAATATGTCGTTCGAAAATTCGCATAAACAGGCTAAAAATACTATAGTACTTCCACTCGTGCAGATCATTACTTGCAGAAATTATCATTACATCGAAAAACGGCAATCTGGCTCCGTAGTTAGCTAAAATCAATCTCTTTCAAATATTGTACTTTCAAGCCCTTATAATTCACTAGTTGGTAATAATTCTTCGCTGAAACAATCTCTAATAAGGACACTTTTCAAAGAGTTAATGTCCGCAAACCTCCGCCAATAACTACTGCGCATGTCACCAATATTAACCTTCTGTGGACTGAGCCTAGTAGTTAACTTTGACAAATTTCAAACAAAAACTGTGTGCGGATGTTCTGCAATATAAGAAAACACATCGCCAATTACAAAGGATGGTGTGTCTATCAACAACTTAAAATCAATGTGGGCACAGCTGACCATTTCACGCCCAAGGAGTCAGGCAAACATTCACATACAAACGCCTCCTCCTTCTCGTATGCAATTGGAGCAGAAGGTAACCGTTATACATACATCGACAGCAGAATCAGCGATTGAATCGCTCTAACAATAACCGGACTGATTCAACCAAGTTTTTGATATGCAAAAGGAAATGTTAATAATACAAAAGTAAATACTTCAACTTGTATTAGGTCCCAGGTTCATTGTTGCGCCACACACAGTTTCTAGGGTAATGCATGTGTCATAGAAAAAGTATGTCTTAATTGCGTGCACAGCCACTGGATTATTTTGGCGGCTAGGTCACTAACCTACAATCCCTAAGATCTCACTCACAGCAGATGTTCCCCAATATTTTTTTGTTAATAGAACTACACACTTCAGCCCAACTCTGATCATTTGCCACTCAGAATTAAAACTGTAGTCTGATCTACTTGGTGCTTATCCTTAGTATGTTTCGCCAACTTATTGAACAAAATTTGCATCTAAATACTGAAATCACATCACGTAACGACATCGAAAATGTTGTTGATATCCTAACCAAAAATATTCAGTCAGCGGCAGCGATAGCTTCACCCACCTCTCGTCCTTTTATCTAGCAAACTTCCCCAGAAATGGTATAGCTTTTAGCTGTTAAGCGTTGTCTTCGTCGCAAAGTTTTGCGTATTCATCATTCTGTTAACAAAGCTGAGTATGAATAAAACCTGCTAAAGCAATAACTTAAAAAATGTGTGCGCCCAGAAAAGTTAAGTTAACTCCTCCAACGAGTCGATCCTGACAAAGACACCTCCTTTAACAGGAAATGCCGATTTGTTTTACAAGAACACCTGCTTCTTAAGACTTAATATCACGGTTCCAAGCACATATGTTGATTAACGCCAATCCACGTCCGCTTGGATATACAATATATCCACAGGTACCAAATTCAAGTCATACTTATTTTGGTAAATGAGTCTCTCCTTGGTCGGGAGTTGTTGTGTCACTTATTGCGACTATTCAGTGCATTGCAACTTGAGCCACCCGATAGACCGTCTGTCAACAATGACGACAGACATCATCATCGACCTTGCATTCCGCTACCTTATCGTTGAAACCCAAGCAACGGAAGCAAACCATGACCACCTCGTAGCTACGAACCCTAAACGAAACCCAAAATACTGTGGCAACAGTAGAACTTTCCGGAATCAGAAACAGTCTTCCTCAGCTCCTGCTGTTTAGCACTTACCTCTCTCCTCCTAGATTCGTGGATATCACCAACGAAGCCTCGTCATTAACGACATGACGTCATTATCATGTGCTTCTTCGGCGGCATATTAAATGACACTCGCGAATTTAATTGAATCAAAATTGTTTGCAATCCCTTTTTTCCTGTAATTTTAAATGAAGAGCGCACAAAATGAAAACGCGAAGGCATTATCACTTGAAATTGAATTCGAAAAGCGCAGTAAAAAACCGAAAACACGTTTTCTCGTTCCACGTCTGACGCCAAACTGCCTCCTTCATCATATAAGCTCACAGGATACTTTAAAAGGCAACCCACAACCAATCAAAAGTGACTTAGGTGTCTGTTGCAGAACTGACGCTGATAAGGCACAGGCATATGCTGACCGGTGCAGTGTGGCTCGAACGAGGACCGTTTTTATTCATTTATTTATTTATTATGACAAAATACTGTCATACTTAAAAATAAAAGGTCTTAACATAATACGTGATATAAAAACAAAACAAATAAGAAAAACATAATTTTAGAAAAAAAAAAAAAACAACTAATTACTTAAAATTAAACGTTATGCCCCTACTCACAGCCAATTGTGGTCAGAGACAGAAGGGATTTGAGAGCCAATGAGCGATCTCCACTTCTTCTGGTGGCAGTTCGTTTCAATTCCCGAAGCCAACGGAGGACCATGATGTTAAGCGCAGAGGAAGACATCTCAGGCGAGAGGCCGTGATAGAGCTTATTATAAAGAGTGCATAAAACTCGGAAAGGATCGTGTAGGGCATAGTTAGTTGTACATTTACCTAAAGCTAAGGGAACGTAATTTCTAGATGTACGACTAGGGACACAGAAACTAAGTTGGCTTAAAAACACTGACGAATCAACATTACCAGTAATAAGTTTATGAAGAAAACTTATACCAAGAGTTGTTCGGCGATTTTGCAATGATGGGAGATCTATAGTATGAAGGCAAACGTACACTGGGATCTCAATTTAAACCACGAAGTGCAAAGAGAAGGAATTGCTTCTGGTTAGACTCAATGCGGTCTTGATGTTTTTTTATATTGGGGGCTCCATACACGAACATTATTCAAGTACTGGGCGGACTAGAGTAATGAAAAGAATCTTGGTAGTATAGGGATAATTACATTCCTTAGACCATCATTTAATAAAGCCAAAAATACTCTCAGCTTTATTAATAGTTGAAGAAATATGATGTTGAAACTCAATTTAGGGTCAAAATTCACTCCAAGTTCACTGAAAATAGAAACACGCGCCAATGAATTATTGGCTACCGTATAAGAAACTAAGTGAGGTCTCTTACGATGAAACGTCATGAACATGCATTTAGCGCAATTTAGCACCAGAAGATTACATAAACATAAAAATTGGAGTGAGATTAGATCCTCTTGTAGTCTAACATGTGAAGAGATATTGTTAAATGATAGGCTGAGTTTGACATCTTCAGAATATATCAGAATACGAGAGTACTTCAAGGAAAGAGGACGATCGTTTATGAACAGATTGAACAATAATGGGCCAAGATGCCTTCCTTGAGGAACACCGGAAGGGACAACAACCGGACTAGAAAGAGTGGAGTTAAATAACACTCGTTGAATTTATTTTTTAAATATGAAGAAATCCAATAAAGGAGATGTTGCGGGAAACCTTAAAGGTCAAGCTTATGTAAAAGCAGATCATGATATAAGTAGTCAAATGCTTTGCTGAAAGCTATGTAAATCACATCAGTTTGAAATTTTTCGCTGAACCAAGATGTACAAAAGATGTAAACTCAAGTAAATTAGAAGTAGGTGAACGCTTCTTCATAGAACCGTGTTGACACGGAGAAATAATAGATTTACAGTGGTGATAAAGGGTTGAAGTAATCATTTTTTCAAACAACTTTGGAATTGCCGAAAGTTTTGCAATACCTCTGTAATTGGATATGTCAGATTTGTTCCCTTTTTTATGTAGGGGAACTATAAAGGACTCCTTCCAAATAGAAGGAAAAAATGCACTCTGAAGTGATATATTGAAAAGTTTCAGGAGCGGCTTACATAAAGATTCAGCACATGAGTAAGTAGATCTTTAAGATTTTAAATTGGTAAGAAGACACTCTTCACCAATTACAGGAGAAACAATGTGGTTACATTGGGAAATGGGATAAGGATAACGTTTGTAAATATATGACTTAGAATAATAAGTGTATTGAAAAAATTTTGCGAACAGATCTGCAATACCCAAATGCAGGTTTGTTCGGCAACTAGATACATCGACGAGGGAAATAAAGTAGCCTTGCGCTTTCACAAAGGTTTGAAACTTCTTATGGTAACGCGAAAATTGCAGCCTACAACGAGAGAGGTACTTATTGTAACAAAGGCTATTTAAAGAAATAAAATTAGCCCGAGCCACACAAAAGTTTGCAAAAACAATATAAGAGCCAGTACTCTTTTATTTTTATAAAGCCTCGACTTAATTTTCTTCAGGTTACAAAGTCTTTTAGTAAACTAACGTGGTGTTAAAGGACATAGGTATTGAAAATATTAATAACCGTTGCATAGAAAAAATGTATGGCAGTAGTCATATCACTGCAATTATGCAAAGAGGACCAATCAGTTCCAAGAAAGATTGTATTAAATTGGGCAAAGTTTACTTTGCGAAAACAAAATCGCCGGTAGCATGTAGATGTTGAAGCAGAAAGAGGACAGGTTAAAGAATGTGATATTTATATTATATATATATGATATTTATTTATCAATGCTGGATGATAAGTATCCTCAGGAAAGCATAAAGGTTGGGATCTTGAAATAGAAGTACCAACAGAATCATTACTGAAAACAAGATCAAGTAATCTATTCGGATGATTGACAATAGAGTTCATTTGAAATAAAGAGTGCTCAAATACGTCCAAGAAATCATGATGCGCTGAAGGAACTAGATAATTCGAGTTATCGAAAAAGTACCACGAAATGCGTGGGAGGTTAAAATCACCTAGCACGTTAAGAGAAACACGGTCTCGAAGAATGCTATTAACTGAGTTTATAGCATTGGCATGACTGAAATAAATTTTCAAATTGGAATTAGGCGGAATATAAGAACATGATATGAAAGCAGATTCATGAGGCGACAATAATTTCACACAAATAAACTCAATATTAGCTGAACAGTTCAAATTAACAAGTTCAGATCGCAGGTGAGATGCAACAGCGATGAGGACACCGCCACCACGGCGAATAGGGCGAGCAGTCCTAAATGTAACAAAGTTTGCGCAAAAAATTTTATTGTTAAGAATATCAGAGTTAAGCCAAGTCTCAGAAAACGCTATAACATCAGCTTCAAACGAGAAACTATCCCTATACAAAACGTTAAGTTAATAATATTTAATATATAATATTTTGATATTGAATAGAAAGATTATCAGAAGGCATAATTATTTTTTTGAGATAGATATGTCACATCTATGACTTTTATTCTGTAGCCTGATGTTGACGTATGTGCTTCTAGATATATTTGTTTCTAACAGAAACGCTAATGCTTCATCAGGAGTTAGAGGTATAGGATCCTGCGTTAAAAACTTCTTTCTTATTTGGCTGGCATTGCGTCCCGCTGGTTCCCTAAGCAGAAAAGAAATGTCGCTACATTTTGCTTTCTTTGCGGACACTGCAGTATTATGAATGAGAAATAGAGTACGAGGGTCAATCAACAAGTACTTAGCCTCACCGCCCGATGGCGCTGCTTTAACAAAAGAGTGTTACTATCGTGCAGTAGATTCTTTTAGTAGCCTACTATCAAAGTTTCAGCCAATTCCCTTCATTAGTTTTGTAGTTTTGTTATGATAGCCTTTGGAAGCGAGCGTGTCGGTCAGTTTTACAAAAATGGAAAAAGAGCAATATTGTTTCATGATTCGCCTCTGGTGTGTTTGGCGCTTTGTAAGCGCAATCCGGTGGAGTTCTTGCGTCGTTTCACACCACACCACGTACCTACGTGTTCAGTAAAATAATCAGCAGAATTTCAGGGCTCCGCCAAATTTTCCGGGTTGCATTATATAATTAAAATGTTGGTTTCTATTCTCGTTGGAGTATACTCTTTTAGAAAACAAAACGTTTTTTCCACCAAATCATATGATTTTTTTTTTTTAGTTTATGCCAAAAACAGCGACTTTGGAACCATAGAGCACCTTACCAATTTCTATTTGGGTATGAACCACGAGATATACTCCAGAACACGATAACTCAAGCAGTACAGGACAGCCAAAATGTTGCTAACTGATGAAGAACTACAACAACTTCGTAAGGATACCTCCAAACGCAACAACGATCATCGAGCAGAGACTAAGAAACGTTCTGACATTAAACATCTCAGCCCAAAGAACAACAGTGCAGGTGACATAGTATTAACAACAAAGGAACCGGCCAGTACCGGCACGTAATGCAAGTTAGTACCACGCTACAAAGGTCCTTTCATCATTTCGTAGGTCCTACCAAAAGACCGATATATCGTCAAAGACTTACTGCCTTCGAACCGAACGAAGCGTCACTACAAATCGGTTTACTCATCGAACCAGTTGAAACCTTGGTGTTGCCTACCTCCCGATGACGTAGAAGATTTTGATGAAAGTAACGAGGATGGAACGGGCGAGGACCCCCGAGTAGTCAGGAATGCCGACTGTGAGCGACTAAGCAATATCGTCCACGATACCCCTGATGAGCTGGAAAAATCGTCTGCGCCACCCCCCACTTATTTGACAACGATTGCCAGCGCCGAAAAAGAAAAAGGTAGGAAGGAGGTCGATCAACGCGAACGAGGAAAACCTAGGACGCCATGCAATCTTTTATTTTCTCGTATTCTTTTCTACTTTCGTTTTCAGTTGATTAATTGTAATAATAAAAACGTTTTCGCCTACACTTGTAATCGCGGCCAGTTGTCTTGTTGTTATTTTTATGTTATACACAAAAACAAACAGCAGCAACACAAGCAAAGCCATAGTTTTTTGCAAACGTATGTAAAGTAAACAAACATAAGTAAAGCATATCTCTCTTGCTCATGCGTAAATATTCATTATCTACGCTACAAACGCACAAACCAATGCGTATGCCCTCTACGTCTCACGTATCATCACTCATTTTGATTTCCATTTCATTTTTTTCGACCTACACGTGACTAAAAAAGTTTAACATACGTGTTGAGTTGTCGGGTCAATTAATTGTCTAATTATTTAAATCCATGTTAAAGTCGACCCAGCCAACTTTTTGAATTTATTGTGAATTGGCATGCCTGTCAAAGTGAAGTGCTTTACCAATTTAATAAAAATAACAGTTTATTCCCAGCATATTGAAGTATGAATATTAAATTATTTTTAGCAATTTCGGTTTTTTTTTGCAACAATTTGCCTTTTTTCGGCATTTTCAATTGTTTCCTTGAATTCCACTAACAAAAAAAAAAAAAAATTACTGTTTTAATGTTGGTGCGCAGCTGCCAACTTTCATTAAAAAATTGCCCAACTCTAAGCACTCTCATCGAGAATGACCATTTTTAAAAATCCGAATCATCACTCAATTCGTAATTCGACTGTGGATCGAATCACTTTCTAAAATAATAACCCATGAATGACGTCAATTTCTTTGTGGTTGTTGTCGAATGTGATTCGAATCACGATTTGATTCGAATCATGGTCCACTGTAAATGGGCGTTGTATGAACACCCCCACTATGTATGCTATATACACACAGCATCAAAAGAAAGTGAACACATTAGTGTTTTGAATTAAAATTTTTATAATTATGTATTAATGAATACAAAATAAAAAGTTAGTATGCAGAATTCAAGGCTTACATTTTAGGAGTCGATTTCAATATAAAGTGTAATCAAAATCAATAAATGTTATTTTGAGTGAATTCCTAATATAAAAGTGTGTAAAATCAAAAAAAAAAAAAAATATTCTTACCATGGGAAAGCAAACATCTAGTGGCACTCGAAAAATCATATTAGAATTACGAGAGAAAGGCAAATCTTTGCGTGAATTTGCCGAAATTGTAGGCAGGGGCCCTAGCACAATAAAAAAAATTATTGACAAATATGCCACACATCGTCGGTTAGAAGATTTGCCGAGATCTGGGTGTCCAAAGCGACTTACTGATACTCAAGTTAGAGCTGTAGTAAGAAAAGTAAAGGCAAATCCAGCCTTAAGTGCAATCAAAATTTCAGAAAATATTACCCAGACATCAGACAAATCAGTACGGTCAGGAGAGCCCTTCATAAAAATGGCCCACACGGACGAATACCCCGCAAAAAGCCATTCATATCAAAGGTAAATCAAAGCAAGCGCGTGGATTTCGCCAAAAAATACATTAATGTGGCTCCAACTTTTTGGGAAAACATTCTCTTTACTGATGAGAGCAAACTTGAAATTTTTCATGCCATAAGTTCATCAAAAATATGGCGTACCACTAATGAAGCCTTTAAAGAAAGTTGTGTAACCAACACAGTTAAGCACGGTGGGGGCTCAGTTATGGTTTGGGGCTGTATGGCGGCATCTGGAGTCGGAAATCTGGTTTTCATTGAATCAACAATGAACAAGATGGATTACTTATACATTTTACAAAACTGGGGGCAACCCAGTGTCGACAAAATAGGCCTGTCGGGCAATTGGATCTTCCAACAAGATAAGAATCCAAAACATACAGCGAGAATTCTGAAGGAATGAATAGGACCCCTAAGACATTTGACCATCCGCCACAATCTCCAGACGTCAATCCCATTGAGCATTTGTGGGAACACCTGGACAGGAAGATCAGGCAGAGGACGATTTTGAGCAAGGAAGACCTAAAGAAGTGTCTAATGGAAGAATGGGTCAAAATCTCTCCTGATGTGACAAAAAACCTTGTCCAATCGATGCCAAAGAGACTTAAGGCGGTTGTGTAATCTAAAGGGAAAAATATTTACAAAATATTAAAATTTAAAAAAGTGTAATATTTTAACTTAATATTTGCCACTTTGCATATACTGTTCACTTTTTTTGACGCGTAAAATTTGGACTTTTTTTAATTAATGTGAATTATTTTTGGTTGTGTATTGATTTTGATTACATTTTAAATTAAAATCGACTCCTAAAATGTAAGCCTTGAATTCTGCATACTATTGTAACTTTTTATTTTGTATTCATTAATACATAATTATAAAACCTTTAATTCAAAACACTAATGTGTTCACTTTCTTTTAACGATCACATAGTCAAGCGGCCCAACTTGTGAGATGTGCCTCGTTCCCACGATATTGCTGACGCGGCTTTGTCTGGGCGTCGTCCGGTCGTTGCTGCAATGCGCTGATCGACGGGATCGGATGTATTGCACGAGGCGCAAGCCAAGCAGTTTTGGTCGTTGCTGCAATGCGCTGACCGACGGGATCGGATGTATTGCACGAGGCGCAAGCTAAGCAGTTTTTTGGGCTAGTTTAGATTATAAGTAAACTCGATGTGTAGAGTTATTGTAGTTTAGTTTAAGTTGGGATTCGGAAATAAACAGTTATTAAAATAATTTGTATGTATGTATGGTACTATTTACATTTTTATCTAGATAAGTATATTGCATTGTTAATTCATTTCATTGTCACTTTCTTCTTTTATGCGACAGCTTTGTTCGATCAGGCTTGCCAACTCCCAAAAATATTTACCCCTAAAGCAAAATCAAAAATCCCTAAAATAGGAACAATGTAAGTTTTGAAATATTTTCATTTATAACCGATTTATAACATCAAATACAATATTAAATCATTTTTTTCAGCTTCTTCTGACTGTTTCGTTTCATTGCAGTACATTTTTACAGTAAATACATTTACCATTTTTTTTTTTTGGATCGCTGAAATGTGAATCTAACCATCAATAAACTATGCAACATATCTATAGATAACCTATTGTACAACTTATTTTTTACTATTTATATTATATGTATATAGAGAATGCGCGCTCGACAGTTGTGTTTGAAATTGGTAGCGTGATACAATAAATACGAGTCCGAATTTCGCAATATATTCGAACGTTTTACAGCCAGCTATCATTATAAACTTCAAAATAGAAGTCAGATGTTGTTGACATGTTGGACCAATATTATGTATGTATATCATCAATTATGCCACTCTAACTCGTTGTTATGAAAACTGTTTTTTTTTTTTTTTTGTGTCTATGCACATTTCTGGTATATATATTACATACAATACTAAGCTAGTGATGATGTATCTCAACTACTTAAAAAAAAATTGTGATCAAAAAAAGACTTGCTCGAACACTACTTAACCTTTTAAATCTGGATTTATTTCCCAACTCTGTGGAAATTGGCAATTTAGTAATATTAATTATTTATATTTAGATAATTAACTTTTTATTCAACAGTTTGATAATGTTAATTAACTTATAATTAATCATTTAATTCACAGGTTGATAATATAAATTATTTATATTAAGATAATAAACAGTTATATAGTATTGATGATTGATTAAAACTTATGCCTTCGTTGTAGCTGATCGCACGTCCGATCACTTTGGTTGCAGAATACAGAAGAGGATACGAGAGAATGAATTCTCGTTTATTCTTTTTTGTTATTTATTTTTATTGTTACAATCAATCCTTTTTATTTTTTATTTGAATGTGTGTGGTCATGCGAAGTCATCTACGATGCACCATTTGGACCAATGCCCCCTTCTTTAAAGTATTAGACATGCCTTTTTTTAAGATATTTGCTTCTTATAAAATTTTACCCATATTGTTTAATCTAATGTATTATAAAAATGTATATTCAGCCTTATATTATAATAGTTTCTTATTCGAAGGCCTAGTAGCTAATGCTATAATGGTAATAATTAGTTATAATAGTATTGTATTTTATTTTAAAGTTTTTTCTATTTTTCATTGATACAGTCGAATCGCGATAATTCGTAATTGCAAGGGACCAGCAGTTTGTTACGAATTATAGAGGTTTTCCATTTATCGAGGTACAAATTATCGCGATTCGACTGTATTTATTTGTTAAAATTAATTAAAACTTAGTTTAATAAATAAAGGAAGAGGTCTCGTGGGACACCTGTGTGGAGCGCAGCTCCATTCAGAACAAAATTTTTAATTATTATTTTTATTTATTGAAACAGTTACCTATGTTTTAATTTCCCCTTTTTCTTTGATTATTATCATTATTATTATTTTTATTTATTTATTTATTTTCTTTCTCTTTAAACACAAAAGAGAATGAACGATGTTTTCGCTGATGACTGCATTAATGGGAGTTCTATTAAGACAGAATTAAGTCAAAATAAAATACAAAAATTTTCTCAGTTGCAGGACTCGAACCGCACGCCCTCAATTTACCAGTCCTACTCTCTAACCACTACACCACGCAGACATTTTAATTGCCTTTGCCTAAATAGCTCCAATATAATAATTATAAGTATTTAGAGAGCAGAATGAAATAGTCCAAGTAGTTAAGATGTATGTGTGAGTTTACGAATTTCGTAAAGACTTACATGATATTAATTTTAACTGCTGCTTTACTTGTAGTTTGTTGGCCATTATCATCATCATGTTTATTTGTTGATCATTATCATCATTATGTTTGCAAAACTTAATCATTTCATTTTTACTTATTTATATTTGTTGTTTGAAAGGCCACAGCAAAGCGTGGCTGTGCAAAGCTAGTAATTTATATTTACACGAAACAAATTAAAAGCAATCATTTTCAACATAATAATAAAAAAAAACTGGCTCGTTGACTCAGAGGTTAGTGCGCTGGGCTGACATCCCAAGAGTCGCGGGTTCGATTCCGCTCAAGGCAACTGTGGTCCTGCACTTTTCTATTCTAATTTGCTCCTTTCCTTCTTAACTTTCCCCTGAGATGAGGCTTCTATCGCTATTGCTTATATTAAATACTAGATTATAATTTGTAATTAAAATCTTAGTTTTAAAAAATAAAAAAAAAAATTTCCCAGTGCAAGACTCGAACCCCACGCCAGTCCTACTCTCTAACCACTACACCACACAGACATTTTAATCATGTTTGCTTAAATAGCTCCAATATAATAAAACAAACAAAAAATTTTTAATTTGAAATACAAAAAAAAATTTCCCAATGCAGGATTCGAACCCCATGCCATCAAATCGATGGCCAGCCCTATACTCTAACCAATAGAAGAAAAAAACTGAAGATTCTATTTATAGCATCATTTTTTGAAATTTCACCCATGCCGTAACGCACATAAAATAACTTCGCTCTAATAGTGTAGAATATCCTTTTCTTAATACGTAAAAAAAATATCTACTCATTGCTAATATCAATGCGTTCGATTGAACATTGAAAAATATTTGTCTTCCACTTTTCTGCATATTCGTTCATTTTACCATACTCATACAAAAACCAAACGAAGTAAAGTAACAACGAAATACTTCAAAGAAGACAAACAAAAACGTAGCTGCGCTGCTTTGTGTCCGCTGAACAAGCAGAGGTGCTACTCCGTAACATTCGTGCTTCCCTAATCAAAAAACAAAAATTGAAATAGAGAATTCTGCTGTTCTATCCACCTTTTTGGAGCTTAACTGTCGGTTAACTTTAACGGCAAGTCCCAACCAATGAGGAAGAACACGTCATCCTCGCAGTGTTAGGAATTGCTTTAATTTTCTTGTGGCAAAGCAACCCTGAATTGTCATATGTGAGTGAGACGACTGGTCCAGAGTTACCACGGCCCTAAGCAACGTTTACCCTTACGTAATAACCTGTACTAATGACTATATTTCTTTTTATCTTTATGCATAACCAACAAATTGGTTGTAGGCACAATAGCAAAATTAATTTTAAAACAAGTAAGAAGTTTAACTTCGACTATGCCGAAGTTGATATACACTTCACGGACCCTCTTGAAAACGTTTTTGACTACGCTCTGTGATGGAGCATTCAGAAATATTTACTTATGTTTAGGATATAGTCAGTACACATAGAGCATTTCAACACTGAGATCGTAATCTTTGTATGAGAGCTTTACGATCCAGTAATCCTAGGGTTTTGAAATCTATACAGTTGTTGAATATGGGCCAGACACTTATATAGTTCAAATTTTAATTTAAAAACACAAAAAACAAACAAGTTTTTCTAATAAAATCCCAAATTTGGGTTTGGGTTTGTATGGGAGCTATACGATCCAGTAAATCCTAGGTCTTGAAATTTACGTATTTTATGGACATTAATGAGTAATTCATAGTAATTTAATAAGGAGCTCAATTTAAATGGATGGTTTGTATTTGAGGTACCAACCTAGTGGTTCGATTCGGCTAGTTCCGACTGAGTGAAGAGTATAATAAGAACATAAGCATTAACAGCAATCAACGAATTTTCAGTACGTATAATATTTCGAAAACACGTGTCATTTTTTGCAGACTTAGCTACTTAGGGATATAATCAAAAGTCAGAATTGGAAGAAAACGAAATGATATTTGAAATATTGAATAATTTATAAATAAAGAATTTTACACAATGTAAATTTTTTTTTTTAATTGTGACTATGTAAAACTTTTCTTCCTATTCTGATTGTTGATTAGACCCACAAGTTGGCAAGCCAGCCAGGGCTTATATTTGTAAAAACAGCCCCTTAAAATAACCCTAAACAAAAAAATCCCAGCACACTTATTTTATTTGATGGGAAAACCCCTAAGTAGGCAAGCAAAAAATTCGAACTAAGTAAGAACGATTTCTTTGGAAGTGTTTATGCTTCCGACATCACTGCTTTCTTATTCAAACCGAATTTTTGTTTGTTTACTCGTGCAGAGATGCATAAAATATAAACATCAATATAAGTTATTTTTTAAAATCACATTGCTTCAAATAAAATATAATTGTATAAAGCTTATCTTGATTTTTCGTAAAGTCACACAATGATTTTTCAGTATACAATTCACAAAATCATTACCAAACTTAAAATAATGTAAAGTAATTACACCACAATGCAACTCTGCTCGAAACAACATTTCGGGAGGAGCTTAAGGTTCCCATCGACACCTCAAATGGTTGATCAAATAGCTCTCTTTTTAAGAGAGTGGAAGATATTTGACGTGTCGATGTGAGTGTTTTTACGTTTGACCAAATGCTTGCATAAAATCATATCTCTCTCTTCATTTTTGCATTTGAAAACCATTTGTTGTGCCGATGGGGAAATCATATCATTATTGTGAATGGACTAGTGTGCTGTGTGCGAACACAAAAACAAAAAAAAAAGAAACGATTTTTGGTAATTACGAAAACACCATCATCAAAAAGAACAAAAGGAAAAGAACAACAACAAAATATTTCATTTTGGAAGTGTTGTTGCTAGTCAATAAAGGATTATTTAAATATTTTATTGTTATTTGTTTTGTTGGTGATTTTGTTTTCTTATTATATATTATGGTTTATTGTTTGTTTTTAAAAGAAACATTTAATTTAGCATTTCAAATGGAAAAGGAACAAAGAAATTTCCTTCCTTTTCTTTGTTGCTTCCTTCCAAAAATAAATATTTTATTGTTATTTTGTTTCTTTTTCTTCTTTTTAATGATCTTGTGTTATGTTATTTCCGTATTCACCAAATACCATTTCTTTTTTTCCGCATACAGCAAACTAGTCCATTCACAACAAGATTTCGCCATCGATACATAAAATAGCTCTTCAATGCAAAATTACATAGAGTGATTTGAAGAAAAATCAAAACGTTTTGATTTTATTCAACTTCTGATCACAACGCAAAACCATCCTCATCGGCACATCAAATAGCTTTCGCTCTCTAAAAAACAAGCAATTTGATGAACGATTTGATGTGTGTATTCCTAACTTAAGAGTGCTATTTTATAGTATATTAACAGTGCTTAAAAAGTAGATTACTTTAGTGATCAGATGAAAACGGTGATTAATTCCTACAACAACCACACGGGGCTATGAAAACTTGGATTATTGATTTTTATCACCGTGTTCATCACAGGAGCTGCCAAATGTATCAACGCTCCTGCATTTCTTGCCAGTGCTGTGAAGTTTTCCGTTGTTTTTCAATTACGTAGAATGAATGAAGAAGGCAATTGCAAGAACTATTTCCATACACTGCAAGTTTTTCTGAATTATGTATTTTCCACAAATTTTATGTTTCAACTAAGAAACGTGCGTGCACGTTCCATGTATGCATAACCAAAACAAAAAAGAGCTGATTATACCACAAAATAATCACTGTAAACAGCAGTTTAAAAATTTTTATTTTTGAGCACTGTAAAGACACCGTTCGACTTCAAATCGATCAAAGATCGACGTTTGTGAAATCTATTCGTGTGTTAAAATCGCATTAAACAAGTGTTTAGTCATGGCTTCTAAGTTAGCTCGAGGTCATTGCAACCGAACTAAGCGGTCGATAAACATGGCAATTGTTATGTTTTATCAACATAAGGCCAAAGGTAGAAGTCCACCATTCAAATATTTGTGCACATTTTATGAAAAGAGAGAGAGTGCAAGCCGTCGTGTGTCGTCGATGGCTATATTTGAGGGCTTGTGCACCATAACAAAGCACCTATTTGAATTAATGTTCTTGTTAGAAAAACTTTTTTTGTTTTTTGTCCTATCGAACTGAAACTTGGACATTATCAGCTTTCAATACATGCGCAGGACATTTGTCAGAAGCAGCCCAATCGGACCATTACGGGGGTATCTCCCATACAAACCACATATTTGAATTCATGTTCTTATTAGAAAAACTTTTTTGTTTTTGTCCTATCGAACTGAAACTTAGACACTATCAGTTTCCAAGACAGGCGCAGAACATTTGTCGGAACCACCCGAATCGGACCAGTAGAGGGTACTCCTATTCAAACCACCCATTTGAATTCATGTTCTTATCAGAAAATTTTTTTATTTTTTGTCCTATCAAACTGGTGATGGTGATGATAGTATTCAACTATCAGTTTTCACTACATGCGCAGGACATTTGTCGGAACCACCCGAATCGGACCAGTAGGGGGGTACCTCCTATACAAACCACCCATTTGAATTCATGTTCTTATCAGAGAAACTTTTTTGTTTTTTGTCCTATCGAACTGAAACTTAAACACTATCAGTTTCCAATACATGCGCAGGACATTTATCGGAACCACCCGAATCGGACCAGTAAGGAGGGTACCTCCCATACAAACAACCCATTTGAATTCATGTTCTTATTAGAAATTTTTTTTATTTTTTGTCCTATCAAACTGAAAGTTGGACACTATCAGTTTCCAAGATAGGCGCAGGATGTTTGTCGGAACCATCCATAACGGAATTGGTAATTTGAACACATTGTGTAAGGTCGTCCTACCAATCAAGAGAGTAGAAGCGATGCCGCTGAAAGCTGTGAGTATACAACGAAGATTTAACGAATTTAATTTACCAATGATTTCTGTTTGGACATAAGTTTTCCCACAACCTGCATGAGCCGTTGAACAAAATACATTGCTAAATTCTCGTAAAACACTATCTATAATATTACGTTGTACATCATTAGCGCTATTAAACATATCTTCAAAAATTTTTTCTTCTTCAACGCGGTTAGTACTATCACTGAAAACAGAGTGAACAGAGAAAAAAAAACAGGGATTGAAAGACCAAGTTCTTGACATGAAGTATTATGAGTCTGAAGAATATCGTCGATTATATAAATATCCTGACTGTAGTCTATAAGAAAATCTTCACTCATATCATCTTTGAATTCATTCTATAAAACTAACACACTTCTGGAACATTCAAACCACAAATAAACCCAAATAACTATCGAAATTGTCTTGGAGAATTAGTTTGTTTTACTTCATTTAAACATTCACGCCATTCGTTGACATTCGATGAAATGCCCCGCGCGTGGCACGCTTCCACAAAAGTAGAATACACAACCAATTATAGAATTGTAAATCCTCAAAAGACTTGGCACCACGAACGTATAATGGAAGTAACCGTAAATGAAATGACTCGAAATCTTTAGGAGATACAACATACATTCGAGAAATAAATTTCTCTGCCTCACGTTGTTTAACATTCCACTTTTTTGCTTTACCATCCCACACGAAATGTTCTCCAAGCAGCCTCAGTGGAATCAACAAATCTACGATTTAAGAAATTTCGTATCTCATCTACAACGATTTCATTCGGCCCAACATTCTCAACACCAAATTCTAAAGTCGCACAATCATACCCTTTATAAACATACTTGTAAATGTATTTGACACTCTTAACAGTAGTGCAAACTTCAACATTCAAATGACAATTGAACTTAGCTAAAAGATACGGATTGTTTGGACCACAAATCTATTATCAACACTATGCCCACGAACATCAACAGAAACCATTTTTTTAGAACATTTTCCTTCTCGCATGCACACAGAATTAGGACTAAGAACTCTACAGGGACCATTAATCATATGACTTTTTACTAAGTTATGTAATTTTGGATGAGGAATTTCAGCAGAAACAATTTTCTTAATAGTTTCAATACTATCATCATTTTTCCAAAGTCAACAAACTATGTGCATGAGGGAGACCTCGTTTATGAAATTCAATTGTGTAAATAATAGCATCAACTTTAACGAATATCTGGTTTTTAACTATCAAGTTGATCAGTTCATTCAATTTAATTTTGAACAACAATATCAGGTCAAAAGTGGCCTTAGCCCCATTTAAGGTTTCGATAAATTTGGGCCAATTTAGATTACATGTCATAGTTATGAATAAAGAAGGGTTTCCCTTTTGCTTAAGTTACTATAAAGGTCATCATACAAACATTAGCAGTTGTATTTTCAGGACGGTGACAATATTCAGCCATTGAGCTAAAAGAAGGTACAAACACATTTACACGATTTAACTCATTAGCTTATTTATACATAATAGAATGTAATATACATCCATTATTTGCTCTAGCATTCAGTCTATGACATACAGCAGTTTCAACGTCATAAAAATAAAGCTGTGCATATGCCGGATCACTACTATAACCCGGAGTAATTGAAGCAGATCGGTGGTAAAATACGTCATGAATCTTAAAATGATAAATTCCATTCAAAACTCTGTCATCTAATGTAAATTCAGAACTTAACATTGTAAATTTTAATGACATTGTCATTTGAGTTCAAACCTTGAACTAAATTCATAAAAATATCATTCTGAATGAGGGGTGGAAATGCAACTTTTCCCTTATGACAATACAAAGTAAAAGCGCTAGTGTTACGTAAAGTAATTTCAGATTGAACATGTTTTCCTGAACAGAAATCACAACGTAAGACTCGAAATTACGCGGAATTAAATTCAATGCAATTGTATACGTTCCATTTAATAAATCAATATCTTGATCGTTTGAAGTACGTGCGATAACATTTTTAACTGATCTCATGTAATTTATGTCGCGTGTACGCTGATTTTTACCAGTTAAAGTCGGTCGGGAAAGCATATTGAAATAATAGCAACGTTAAAATTATGAAAAAAATAATTAAATAAAAATCGCAAACATTTTTGCAAACCAGACACAAAACACTCGTTAAATGTTAAGAAATTACATAAAACATATAAGTCTTTGCTGGAATAAAAGCAAAACAAAACTAGAAAGAAGGTTATCTTCGACTATGCCGAAGATAAAATACTCTTCACGGGGCGCAGTGAATGTTTCATTGTAGTATTCAAATGGGTGGTTTGTACGGGGTACACCTTTTCTTACCTAAGTAACTAAACCAATTTTGATAAAATTGAGATTGTGCACATCTTGCGGAGAATACCTTTCAATTCGTAATTTTTTTTTTTTTTTGTCAAAATCGGTTCAGTGGTGTAAGCAGGAAAGGGTTCACAAATTCAATGTTTGCCAAAATATACAAATAAACAAAATATTGTATAAGCATACCTACATATGTCTTTTTATTTTTATTGCGAATTTTTGGTCATTCCCAACTATGTTTGGTCATGTTACGTACAAAACAATTTTAAGTAAAATTGTAAGTGTAAAATTTTGCTTAAAATTTAAATAAAAGACGTAGCAAGAATGAAAAAAGGAATTTGCAGTAAATATTTTTTTGCATACACTCTAAATTGCTGTAAAACATCTATTTTTCACAAAATTTCCATTTTAAATATATCAAAAACAAAAAGTTAACTGTTCACCATCAGCAAATCGAACGGCGTGACTATAATACTTCAGCTTGTTTGTGTTTGAGCTATCTTCGCCTACAAAGTAATAAGACAACCATCCTTTTTATAATAGGTGTTTCTTAGCTTGGTCACGCTACAGAGTAATAGTGCCAATTAACATAAATAATAACAAACTGCATTAACAAACAAACAAACATAAGCTATTGTAATTTTAATTACTCCTTTATTGAGATTTTCTGACTTTTCCGGTGAATTTTCCAAAAATTTTATGATTTGTTGTGTATGTAGCAATAGAAAGCCACACTCAGTGAAAATCTATGTGACTAGTACGATTCATGAGATACAGAATCCAAAAAACGTGACGATTTCTTATTATTTCACCCAAAATTTTTGCTCAGTGCCGCTAAGAAAGTTTCATTTAAAAAAAAAAAAACAAACACTTTCTAACATAAAGTCATAACTAAGCTGCGATTCCCAACGAACCCTTCAGCTCACGATACAAGGTGCTACAACTACAACAACAACAATCAGTAACAACTACAACAATAACAACCAACAACAGTGTCACAATTGCAACAAATAAATAACTACAACTATAAAAACAAAAACCAGCAACAGTCCTACAATCACAGTTGCAACAACAACAACAGCAGCACCTTAAGCAAAAAAATAATGTAGGTAATTGTTCGTTTTCTGCAAATTAAAATCGTAATTTATGCAGAGTGCTAATTTATTTATTTATTTGTATAATGCTAACCTAAAGTTAAAACTAGAAATTAACAGAAAAATAGCCATGGCCGCCAGGGCCTTCAGCTAATAAAGATATTTATGTAAATAACAATGATGATAATAATAATAATAGTGACTAAATAAGTGCTTAAATTTAAGGTTAAAGTTTACTGTACAGATTTGCTTTTTTAAAGAAGTTAAGAATAAGATTAATGTTAGAAGACGGATCGGAAATGATTGAGATGGGGTCTATATTAGCAAATGTGGAGGATCTGAGGTGGTGCAATGAGGAGCAGGATGTGATAATGTGGTGAATGTTATTAGGAGCGTTATTACATAAGGGACAGATGTTATTTAGGTTTTTATCGATGAGGTGCATGTTTGTTAGGTTTGTGTGACCAAGTCGGATTCTAGTAAACTTTATCTGATCAAGTCTAGATAAAAGTTTAAAAGTTGGGGAATTATAAAGTGTGGTGGCAGTGGTATTTGGAGAGTGTATTAGCTTATACCAGCTGGAGGTGTGTTGTAGCATGGTGATGTGTTTAATATTTATGTGTTTTTTGAGAGTATTAACAATGTCGCTTATGTTGTAGCTGCTAAAGTTTTTGTAAGGGCATTGTAGGATATGAGGAAGAGGATTAAAGAAATAGGTGAACCTTGTGGTATGCCATTATTAAGGGGAAAGCTATTGGATAGAGTTGTACCTGTGTTTACAATAATTTTCCTGTTTAACATAAAATTTTTAACATAGGCGATTATTTTGGGCCCTAATTTCCATTCTTGTAGTTGGTTTACAATAGTGTGTATGCCAATCTTGTCGAATGCCTTGGAGAAGTCAAGAGAAATTATGGACAAGTGACGCTTGGATGAGATAGCTCGTGTTGCTAGGAGATCTATATAAAGTAGATTATCTAGAACAGATTTGCCTCTCTTAAAACCATACTGGTTGTTGTGAATGAGTTTGTTTGTTGAAACGAACCACCACAACCTTTTGGAAATTATTTTGTCCAAGACCTTAGCAAGGCAAGGGGTTAATGATATTGGTCTGTACGATTTGATTTCAGTTTTGATCTTATTAGGTTTGAGTATAGGTATGACTAGGCTAGGTTTATAGGATTGGGGGATATAGTTATTGAGGATGTTATTGAAGTGTTTGAAGATACGGAATTTAAAGACATGGGGTGAGTTTTGGATCATGGAGTATGAGATGCGGTCAGGACCTAGTGTGGTCCCTTTAAGTGAGTTTAGTGATGAAAGGAATTCCACAAAGGAAATATCTATTTCGTTAGCTGTTTTGGTCGGAGTGTAGTTAGAAGAAAGTGTAATAGCATTGTGCTTGTTGAGCCGAAATAGAGGAGAGAAGTTGGAATCATCAGCTTCTTTGGACCACTGGTCTGCAAAGCAGTTGACTATGATATTTGGGTCTGTTGTGAGTGTATTGGTATCGGGGTCGAGGATACTGTGGATATTTTTTGTGGGGTAAAGACCACAAAATCTTTTGATGTTGGACCATATTTTGGATGAGTTGGAGTTAGGAGATATATCTGAAGTGAAGTCAGTAATAGATTGTCTGTTGGCAATTTTAATTGCCCTTCTTTATTTAGCGTTAGCCTTTTTAAATTGTATCATATTAACAGTATTCATGTGTCTTTTCAGTAATGACCAGTTATTGTTTTTAATTTTTTTCAGAGATGATAGCTCTTTGTTCCACCAGGGAACTGTGCGGGTCATTGCGTACGTGGTGTTTTGGGGTATGGAAAAATGTGCGCTACGAATTAGAGTTTTCTTAATTAGTGCCGCTTCTCTGTTGATATTATTGATTGGTTGGGAAGTGGAGTTTGATTGTTTCAATAATTCTTGGAAAAGGGTCCAGTCGGCTGATTTTAAGTTAAATGTAGGTTTGGCAATGTGATTTGGTGTAGAGGTGGGAAAGAGAGAGAGAAAAATTGGAAAGTGATCGCTTCCGCAAAGGTTGTCAGTTATTTCCCATTGAGTGTAAGGTGTCAGTTGGGAAGAGCAGAAGGATAGGTCTATATGGGTGAGTGTGTTGTGGGTTGAGTAGTGAGTTGGCGACATATCGTTTAGAAGGGTAAGGTTAGAATGTTGAATGTAACTTGCTAAGGTTTTGCCTCTTTTATTTTCTTGTGGGGAACCCCAGCTGTTATGCCAGCTGTTGAAGTCTCCTGTAATAACTGAAGGGTGGTGTAGGTTGGAAAACATATTATGAAGGTTATTATTGTTAAATGGTTTGTTTGGGGGTATGTATGCAGATAGAACGGCGAGTTTGATTTTTGAGTGCACCAAGACAGCAGATGCATCAAAGTCATTATTTAGTGGTATTGTATTGTGGTGTATTGAATTGTGAATTAATAGGGCGACAGCGCCATATGAATTGTTAGAGGAGTTTTGTTGGTGCATGATATAGTTTATTAGGATAGGTACATTTTTGAGGGAATGTAGATGGGTTTCTTGTAAAGAGATTATTTTGGGGCTATGGTGTTTAATTAGTATCTGCAACTGGCTGTAATTGTTTAGATAACCATTAATATTCCACTGTAAAATACTTAAACAAGTAGTTAAAATTCTTATGTTAGAAATTATTTTAGAAAACCCGAGGATTGCCGCATTCAATGGGTAAGAAAGAAAAACTAGATTAGGTCTTAACTGTCGCTAAGGGATGGATCCAATTTTGGTCTTTTCTCTTTTTGCTTCTTCTTATTATTTAAATATATTATTTTTGTTAATAGGTTGTTGAGTTACTTTAAGTTTGAGATTAGATGTAAGCTTGGATTTAAATCTCTTGTCACCTTCAATGGGGGAGGATTCCCCATCTACGTCCATTAGGTCGATGTATGCTGTTGGAGTCCTTGGGTCTAGATGAATGCATGGTGAATCACGGTGTACAGCTAATGTTGAAGGTTTCGAGGAGGTTGCTGTTATTGTTGTTGTTGTTGTTATTGTTGTTGGCTACTACTGTGGAGAATTGTGCATTGCGTTGTAGGTTGCGGATGTTGTAAATGTTGAGTGCGGATTTGTGGTCTACGTTTTCTTTGATTGTAATAGCTGTTAACTCCTGTTGTTTAATAAATACTGGGCACTTCTTATCGACTGGAGTGTGATTATTTTCAACTTCCGGATTATGTTTGCAGTTAATGCATGACTTTACCTTTGAGCAAATTTCGTTCTCACTTGTGTCCTCTGAGCAATTGGGACATATTTGATTGCTTTTACAGATAGAAGTGGGGTGTCCAAAACGTAGGCAGTTCTTACATCTTAGTGGGAGAGGGATATACGGTCGTACGTGTACCATTCCGTAACCAATCCGTAATTTTTCCGGTAAAGTGTGAGAAGCAAAGGTAATAATGATGAGTCCAGTTTCTATTAAAGAGTTGTCTTGTTTCTTTTTGATTTTGTAGATATCTGTAACTTTTTGTGTTTTCAGTTCTTCTTTTATTTCCATCTCTGGTATATTTGTAAGGTCGTTAGAGTATATAACGCCCTTAGTATAATTGAGAGATTTGTGCTCTGTAGCAGTTACTGTGTATTCTCCAATTTTATTTAGTTTTAAAAGTTTTGTAGCTTGAGCGTCAGTTTTAGTTTTAACGAGGAGAACACCTGCTCTCGTTTTTTTACAAATATCAACCTTACCTACGCACGTGTAGTCGATGACTATTTTTATTAGAAAGGGTGATGTATTTTCGAAGCTTTTATTATCCGTTCTGCTTATGACAATATATTTGCCTGCAGAGAAGCTTTTTTTGATCGTTGTTGTTGAAAATAACTTGTTCACGTCTGGCGGTTTATTCATGTTGGTTGATGAACCTAAGTTCTGTAGCTGCTGCTGTTGTTAATTCTTTTTGTTTTGTTTGACAGTTAACGCTTTCTGTTTTTAAAATGGTGAATTACTTGGAAGCTTTAGTTTATAACAATTGTAGCCTGGCGCTTTTTGAAAACACAACTGATCGCAAAGAGATTCGGATTACAACTCAGAGTGATAATTAAAACTATTATATTAAGGAAAAGATAGTGCAATCTTTAATTGCAAAAAACAAGTTTTGCGTGTGTTGCTATTGATCTAAATTAGCCTATTATAATCTGTATGATTAAGGGGTCGGAAAAGGACGATATTATTGAAGTGAAACTTCTTTAGCGAAGGGGGGGAGTAAATCCAATAAATATAAAACTGAAATGTGACGGACAACAAAATTTGATGATGCTTCAGAGACGTAGCGGGGAGAATGAATGTTTATGCATGAGTAAGAGAGAGATAAAAAATGCTTTACTGATGTGTGTTTTTACGAAGAGCGTACAAATAAGTGGCCGAAGACCGAGCGAGCTTCTGTTGAGAAAGGAAGTGCGCAGGTTGCTTGTGTTGTTGATGCTTTCTTGGTATTGTTGTTGCTGCTGTTTCGTTTTATGTACAAGATAACAACAACAACAGACCCAATGCTGAATTGTTGTTGCTTTGCTTTATATTAAAATTGCATTTACGAAAACCAAACACAAGGTAATTAATTATTTTCGTTCCGTACAAAATATAAACTTATTTATCTTTTTCTTATTTATGCATAAGCATTCATTCTCTACGCTGCAGATGAACCCGCACAAGCCAATGTGCATTGTTTTGTGCGTCTCCCACTACGTCTGTGAAGTATCATTGCATTTTGATTTTCGTCACATTTCATTTTCTAACTTTTGGATTTACCTCCTTCGCAAAAGAAGTTTCACTTCCATATTGTGCTTATAAGGGTAAGGCACACTACTTATTTTTTTTTTAATCGACTTGTTAGGTGCCCTTAGACTTAAGGAACCTAAAATAGACAACGCAAGCGAAGTTAGAAGCCTCTTGGAGGCCTGTGTAAGTCAAGCATTAACATCAGCATTAGAGAAATAAATTCCAATTACACGTTAACGAATTGCAGTCACAGATTGAAAGATTGACAGTAGCCCCTGAAGTAATAGCGAAAAATATGTAAGGATCATTATGGACCTTTCGATGAGAGTGAGAAGCCTTTAGACGTTTTAAAGTCCATTCCGGAGATACCTATGTACCTTGGCGCGAACCCGCACATACCGCGTATGATGTTTTCTTACATCATGTTGGCTTATTGCGCCACTTTCAAGGGGTCACCATTCAGCGAAATAAGGTTAAGGGCGTGGCTAATGCTGTAATCTCTTCTTTTAATAATAAATTTTTATGCCATAATATCCCATCTAGATGTCACTTACGCTGATAAACGCCCCAATTATTTAACAGAGCAGGAACTATCCACTGAAGGATCCTTATAATTTAGTGAATTCTATGATGTATTCTCACGAATAAAACAGAAGTGAGGTATAAGTCGGGAGTAGCCGAAATAATAGATGAAAAGTATAGGGCTGATGGTTAAAAGGTGTTTGCGAAAACCACTGCGTGACATGCTTTTTTCGTCACGACCCACGGATCTGCCATCTGCATTAGCACTTGCTTAGGAGGTGGAAGCGAATTATGAAAGGTAAATATTCGCAACTACTACTACTGCAAACGGCAACCAACAGGCTAAGCAAAAAAAATCCAAATCATATTAACAACGGCCAGTTTTATAATCAATTTGGCAAGAACAATAAAAAATGTAGGTATCTGGGAAGCAATCAATTCGGCCAGCAGAGTAACGAAAATCACATGGTTCAGAAGCATCGATTACAGGATAACCGCGTTAGACCAGAGCCAATGTACGTCGACCCGTCCACCTCCCACTATAGGTAGACCACGAATTATAGGAGGCAAGATGGCTAGGAAAGAGGCCAATTCCATAATCAAAATCAGAAGAGAGCAGTCAGTGCAGTGCAGCAATCACAAATTCGAACGAATTAGTCACATAAGTCAAAAAGAGGCGGAGCTCGACTATCCATCTGAGTCTAAATATGGGGACTTTGCGGAGGAGGTAATAGAAGAATTCGAGTAGGAGGAAGTGAAGTTTTTAAGGGTGCGTCACCCTACGCTGGATCTCCAGGACACTGAGGGAGGGGATTAAACCTATTCCACACAATACAAATGTTATCGTGATGATTCGGGCCAAGGATGTGGACCCAACTTATGCAAAATTGTTCACAATAATGGTTTCTTGAACTTTAGAAAAAAGAGAGGAGACTTTCGCACAAATGAAACGAAGCAAACTACTAGCTATGTATTGTCTAGGCTTTGCAAAAATTTAAACATTGTCTGTACGGTGTTGCAGAACTTAACATCTACATAGGTCACCAGCCTTTGACCTTTGCAATTTCAGATCGTTGTCCAAACGCTAAGACAAACCCTGCAAGGATAATCATGTGGCCGATGCTCTGTCGCGATAATTTCTAAATGTCAAGGAAGGTGAGGTTGAGTCAACCATGGATACTCACTCAGGTATTCCTTAAGACAATAAAGTACCCGGAATTTGTCATTTAAATTGCCCGCGTTAAGTAATTTTTAGGTTGTTTTTCTCTATGTTGGTAGGACTGTCCTTAATTACTATGCCAAAAATGAGGGCGATCTGTCAACCAGTTTGTTTAAAGCAGCTATGGTTTAATCAGTCCACCTCAGTTGTTCTCGGCGAATTTTGTTTGATGGAGTGTATGGAGTTATGCCAGATTCCCCGAAGCGGCAATTTGAGTTTGGCGAACCGGAAAAAGTCACACGGAGCTAAGGCAGGTGAATAGGGCGAATGGTCGATGGTATTTATAGCGTTTTTTGTAACTGATGTTTACTCGACAGGATCAGTTTAGTTTCTAACTTGCATTGATAAATTTTGCAAATTTGCCGTTTTGCAAGTGATAGCATCCCGTATGGTATGGTATGGTTACTCCAGTTAGTCAATATGTTCCCAAAAACTAAACTGATATATTGATATAATGAACGATCACTATATTCAGATACGACCAAGGACTGCTTAAAACATAATTTCAACATAGATGTGGTAAAGTCTCCACCGTTTCATAGCACGTCAAATGGCCAGATGGAAAGATTCCACAGCACACTTGGGAAGATACGTAGGTAGATGTCTGAGACTTGAGCGGGGAGTTGAGGATACTATAGATCTTATTTTATTGGCTACGATGGAATACAATAACTTATAACATAGGTGAAAAGGCTCTCATCAAATTTAACCGTCACCTGGGGAACAAACTAACCCCATTATATGTAGCAGGCGTAGTCGAGTAGGATTTAGGCACTGCTGTGATGATTAAAAGAAGGGTGGTTCATAAGCATAATCTAAGATGGGTTGATTGCGACGAGAGCAACAATCATTGTTTCTTACCTTAACTTTATTAAACACTCGTATTTATATCCTAGTTAATTATCCTTGTCAAAAGATAATTTTTGTAAAAGGAGCGCTGTTGCTGTTGCAGGGATGTTGGTATTGTTCTGCGAGCAATTCATCACTTTATCCTGTGCGAGGTCATGGTCATAGTGCGGGCCGCGAACATCCCATTTTATTAAGGCGGTATACCCCATAAGTAGGATCGTAGTGTACAAATAAATATAATAAATTATATCGTCTCCTTAATATTCTCTAATTCGTTTATGAACTATTTTTTAATTTAGTAATAATCTTTGTGTTTTCTAAACTAAGTAATAAATACTTATCCGTTATCAATTACTACTGTTAATTGAATTACATTATTTATTATACTTTAAGAACATTTGTTAATTGTTTTGAAGTGAGTTGGTTTGCGAAACAGTATCAATAGAGCAAGGATTGTAATAGAAATTTAGTCTTAATTTGGTGGCTCTTGTGAGCGCATCTGTCGCAATAATAAGGAAAAAATAAAATTGAAATATAAATAAATTTAATTTATATCACAGCCTGACAGTACCGCTTTATACGGTTTTTTGTATTTAGCGTCATGTGAATAGAATTCACAAGATTGTTGTCTAAGTACATTGCAGATATTAACGTACGCTAATGCAAACTTAAGAAAAATTTTAATACCAATAGAAATTGTTTTTATGGAATAGTCAGATATGTTTGTCACTTTTATTGGGAGTACAAATTAGTTCCACCTGCAAGTTGTGGCCGATTTTGGAAGCGATTACCTATTCCATTGGAAAGGTTTGACACCTGTCAACAATTATTAGTGTGGATCAGCATCTGTTTCTGACAACAACACTGTTTTTTGCCTCTTCGAAAATGTCCGGATTTGTGTTAAATAAACAGCATTTGCGGGAAGTTTTGATTTTCTTTTTTAATGGGAAGAAAAGTGCAGCTGAAGCCCATCGAATGCTTGAGGAAGTTTATGGTGAATCTGCTCCGATGGATAAGTCATGCAGAGTGTGGTTTCGATGCTTCAAATTGGTGATTTTAGTGTCGAAGACAAAGAGCGTCCTGGCCAACCCAAGAAGGATAAGTTGGAGGCTTTACTGAATCAAGATCCGTGCCAAACGCAAACTGAACTCGCATATCGTCGGGAGTGACTCAGCAAGCAATTTCCGTTCGGTTCAAACAATTGGGATTTATTCAAAAGCAAGGATATTGGTGCGGAACGTTATCGACTACAACTTATGCGATTGAGCCGTGCATTGCGTGAAAAACAGCCAGAAACGGCCGAAAGGCATGACAAGGTGATTTCGCAACATGACAACGCTCGGCCCCACGTAGCTGTAACGGTCAAAAATTACCTGAAACCGCTGAAATGGGAGGTCTTACCCCACCCGCCGTATTCTCCAGACCTTGCCTATTCTGACTACTGGCTTTTTCGACGGATGCAAAACGATTTGGGGGGTCACCGGTTCGGGTCTTTTGAGGAAATCGAAAAATGGCTCAATGATTGGATCGAGACTAGAGAGGACTCATTTTGTAGAGAAGGTATTCGAAAATTACAGAGGCCTTCAGCTCAGGGGAAAGTTAAGAAGGAGGAAATTAGAAAATCAGACTTGCTTGGGCTGGAATCGAAACCTTAACATAAATAAATAACTTTTTATTTTACATACATATTGGGTTGTTCGGAGAGTAATTTCGTTTTTTTCGAAACGGCGGCTTGTGTGAAAAAGATTGATTGGAAATATGAAAAGTGAAAAGCAGCATTTTCAGCATATTTTACTCTTTTTACTATCGAAAAGCATGAAAAAAAACCGATCTGTGTGGTTGCAAACTTTGATCCAGCAATTCTGGAAGGCCAGTTAAAGCTTATGAAGACAAACCGGAGAATAACAACTCCTGATATCGCGGAGAGATTAAAATTTTCATCATTTGAAACGCCTAGATAAAGTCTTAAAGCTCGACATATGAGTTCTCCATGCTGTTACGAAAAGTAATTTGTACCGTCGCGTTGACAGGTGCGATTTGCATCACGTCAAGAAAATTATTATATATATATATAAATTATTATATACAATATATATATATATATTTTTTTTTTTTGTTCCCGATTGGATATGTACTATTGTTTTCCTACATCTTATATCTTAAATATAAAAGAAAACACTAAGTACATTTTTAACAATAAGAGGGGAAAAGGCAGTGGACAATATCGAACATTTTCGAATGGTCTCTTGAATAATGATCTGGATTACTGGATTACTGGGTGTCTTAGGCCTCATTTTTGAGGCCAACAACCGCAAGATGCCTCTCAACGCCTCCCGTAACCCTAAGTTAGGTCAGATCGACTGGTCTGCTTCGTTTTAAGCGTCTACGTCTAGACAATTCGTGAGATGGAAGGTCTGTTATGTCTAGATTGGTATGTCGCTCTAATGTTTTGTGGTACCTCCTGCTAGCATTAACGATTCCTGAATCATAGTTACGCCGAGGTCTTTGTGAATTTCATGGTTAGATATAAACCAGTCCGCATTAACTATTGATTAAAGTATTTTCGATTGTTGACGCTGAATAATGTTAATGTTAGTTTTTTTGGCTGTACTCTATAATTGCATGCCGTACGTCCATATAGGCTTAATTACACTATTGTGTATTACCAATTTCCCATTGGTTGTTAACTTAGATCTACTGTTAAGAAGCGGGTATAGCTGCTTAAATTTTAATATGAGTTGATCTCTCTTATTCTGAATATGATATTTTCACGTCAGTTTACTATCAATATGCATGCCCAGGTACTGTGCCACATTGCTTAATGGAATGTCAGTACCTTTAATTTTTAATTGTCTTGGCTGATAAGCTGTCTGTGTTGTGTATATCACTTGCATCGTATTTAGTTCATTCACTTTTATTTCTCATTTATCAAACCAAGTGCAAGCTTCGTCAAGAATATTCTGCAGCTTAGTTGTTGCTACAACTAAATTTTTATGGGAGTACATTAGTACTGTATCGTCAGCGAAGGTAGCCACCATTGACGAGTTATCTCCGGGAATTGGGATGTCTGATGTGTATAAAGTATACAACATAGGACCAAGCACGCTTCCTTGAGGGACTCCTGCTCTTATCTGTCTTAGCGTAGAAGATTCATCCTTACATTTTACGTAGAAATAGCGAGAGTCAAGGTAGCTTTTAATGATTTCAAATCAGTTGGAAATACGGTCCTAATTTTACTCAGTAGGCCGTCGTGCCAGACTTTGTCGAAGGCCTTTCCTATGTCCAGAAAAACACCAACACAGAACTTTTTTCATCAAGGTCCTTTAAAATTTTGTGAGTTACTCTGTGGACTTGCTGAATTGTGGATTGGTATGATTCTGTTCACGTCTAGTATTGGTTGTATTCGGTCAAGTAGGAGACGTTCAAATACTTTAGAAAGTAAGGGCAATAGGCTGATTGGTCTGTACGATGACGCCTTGGTTGGATCTTTGCCCAGTTTGGGTATGGCTATTATTTCAGCATCCTTCCATAAAGATGGGTAGTGCTTTAGTCTTAATATCGCATTGAACAAATTCCTAATAAATACTAGATCTAGGTGGGCAATAAATAGCTGCTATTGTGAAAGGTCCATATTTGTCTTCTAGTAGCAATTTGGTCGACTAAATGTGAGCGTGTCGATAATTTTTTAGTTCAACGTGTTGAGTATTGCATTTAACAATGATTGCAGTGCCACCATGTCCTGAATCATCCGGTTGGTTTTTTTTATATATTTATATAGTAGTGATTACTTGTGCAATGGGTTTCAGAGATTAAAGCTTCGTCAATCATATTGTCATTCTTCATTTATTGTCCATTTCGTTTGTCAAGTTTGGTTTTCAGGATGGTTTTTATATTCATCATGTTAGTCACCTGTTGTTTTAATTGCTTCATCATGATTTTAAGTTCAGCTGAATCATCATATGGCATAATGTTATTGTTATTTTGATGGGAGGAATTACTGTCTATGGTCGGATTCTGAGTTGAGATGACTTAAGATTTTTGGGTTGGTCGGTTGATTGGCTGGGGTTGGGAAGGCGCAGCTGTAATTTGCGCGTAGCTTATACCATTCTCAACTTTATTGGACGTTATGGGTATTTGCTGAACTTTTGTGAAATCCGTCAATATTTTGGGTAGAAGGGCAGGAAACCGTTGGATTTTAATAGTTTATTTCACAACACTTGTAATTGGCTGTATGAGCCCCATCACAGCGAGCATATTTTATTTTAGTATTTGACTCGATTGTTTTGTGCTTACCAGCACATTTGACGCATACTGGATACTTGGTACAATAGTTTCGGGTGTGCCCGTATTTTTGGTAGTTGGTGCATTGCACTATCATCCCCCTGTTGTGGGGGGTCGCAAATTTAATTTTGGTGTGTAGTAATGACGTAACATTAGAAATATTTGTATTGGTTGAGCTACTTTTAAGTAAAATTGTGAACAAAGGAAGTGGTTTATTGGTTGTTCTTTGTTGGATGTTATGTATGTTTATAACTTCGTGGCCTAATATTTTCAGTTCGCGTTTTATGTCGCCGGTGTCTGTTGATTGATGAAGGTGTTCCAACATAACTTCAGCAATTCCATGATTTTTTTATAATGTAGGGGCTCTGCCGGTTGGATACGAACTTCATCATTGGGCAATGTTTTGAGTATTCTTCTACCCCCTGCACATAAATAGGTGGTGGCTTGTTAGCTTTTGGAATTTGCTTGGAGCCATTGTCCAGAGTATTCTTCTCTTCTTCTACATTGTCATCGTCGATATCTAAAACGCCAAAATAATTGGAAGATGGCTTGCCAAGCCAGTAGTTAAGTGTGGTCTCCTTTTTTTTTTTGTTTAGTTTTATTAGTTTTTGAAGATATGGTAGGTGACGCTTTGTTTGGTTTGGGCTGTTAATGTTTGGTGATTGTTCAATCGGTATGGCTGGTGATTGCGTTTTTCTGTTTCTTTTATTTGATGCTAACTGTTCAGATCCAGTTTTATTATTTGAGTTTTGTACTTCTGTGTTAATTGTTGGTGTAGGCGTAACTGTCGCAGCGTTGAGCAAAGAGTTGTTGAGAAAACTTTTGTTGTTGATGCTACTATTGAAGCTGTTGATGTACAGGCATTGCTTTGTGTTACAGTTGTTGTAGTTGCTGATACAGTTGCAGCTTGGGTAGAGTATAGGGGCGGTTGTGGGGAAGGGCATTGGGTGCTCCATGGTAAGGAGCACCTGGTGTTCGCGCTATCAGAGCAATGAGCAGGAGAACAAGAACTTGCCCTGCACTCAGGCGACTTGGTGGTTAAAAATGAGGTTTCATTTTCGTTTTTGGGACAGGAAGAGACAAACGAGAAATATGCATTTCTTGTCGTCTTTGTTGTTGAACTGTTTTTTTGATGAGCAAAGCTCATCTTAAGGATTTTGTTATTGGCTTCTATTGATTTATTTGTATGTTTTAATTTTACTTAACTAACGCAATGATTCGCATAGAAAAGGGAATTAGAAATTAAAACAACAAGAAATTTCATTCAATAGAAATAAGTAAAAACAAAATTTTTTCCCACGCTGAGCTTGGGAGCGGAAGAAGGAAACACGACTTCACTGATCGAATGCCAGCATGGAATGAAATTAATTTCGAAATTATTCATCGTTTTTATATAAATTTAATTGCCATTTCTTGCCATTACATATTGAACTCAGAGAAATTTAATAACTTTTGCTTTGAAACATTTACTATGTATATGGAAAATTATTCTTGGTATCCGATATCTCCTACAGTACACAAGGTGATAAAATATTGGAAAACTGCATAGTTCCAGTTGGTTCTTTAGGATGAAGTGCATCAGAGGCACGACACAAACTGTACAAAGGTGACAGAAGATCAGATGCCAGAAAATGTAGCCGACAATATGTCTGACGTTTTTCACAGAACTATGGATTCTCCTGATCCGTTATTATCCAGCATCTGCTTAATAGAATGTCAACAAAAAAAAAAAAAAACAAAACCTTATCAGCAGAAGTTTGGACGTCAAACATTCAGTTAGTCCAAGAAGGCGTGGATTCTTCCCAAAATTCATCGAATGAAAATAATGTAATGGAAATCCCAGATGAACATGAAGAGGATGATGAGGAGGATGATGAAGAAGATGATGAACAGGATAGTTTTGGAATTGTTCAAATTGATTAAGAAGAGTTCAGAGAGGAAATAGAAAAGCATGATTTTAATTATTACTTTATTTTTCAGAAACCACATCATTATTTTTTTTCGATTAAATTAACTTATCTGTTAACTTTAAATTTTAATAAATGTATTTAAAGCGTTACCCTATTACTCATTCTTAAATTAACACTTCAAAAAACATCGAAATTATGTATTTAAAATTTGGCTCAGTTTAAAAGCTTTAAAAACAAAAAAAATAAGTTTCAATCGGTCAGAACACTTATAAGGCAACTACAATATATGATATAGTGTTCAGATTGAAAGGAAATTTTACAAGATCATTCAGATACCCCTATAATATATTTACACCAAATTTGGTACTTATATATTCATTTTTAGACTTTACGCCAAAATAACGGACTTTCTCCTATGTATATGTATGAATAGGACTAACAACATGGTTTCTACGGTACGGTACTTCTACTGGCGCTCGCGGTACTAATACACGTGCGCCTTTCCTACAAGGAAGAGGAAGGGGTTCACTAAGCACTACGAGCTTCTAAGTAGGCAAAAGAGCTGCACGATCGTTGTGAATCAGACGAGTTGAAATTCTTGTATGGACAAGGACTCTGGCTAGAGGATTAACATGTCGAACTAGTTTGTCCATGTAAATACCTTTACGCTTGGAACATTCTTCTTTTATTGGTTGTACTTCCAGGTCTTTGTGAATGTCTTCATTTCTGATACACCATGGAGCTCCCGTGATTGTTGTAAGTATCTTGTATTGTGCTCTTTGTATAACTTCAATGTTACTCGCGCTCGCCCCACAATTCAGAACCATAAGTCCAAATTGGTTTAATAACAGAGTTATACAGCATCACCTTCTACTCAAGTCTAAGTTTATATTTAGAATTAATTAGCCAGTGAAGACTTTGCGCCCTTAGTTTCATATACATCTTTTCAGCTTCTATATGCCGTCTGTCCAGATGAACGCCAAGATAAGTTACCACTTGAGTTTGAGGAATTGTAGGACCATTTAATGTTACTGGAGAACAAATCCGTCGGTTCAATGTAAATGTAATGTGCTTACATATTCCCTCATTGACTCTAATTCTCCAGTTTGATAACCACTCCTGAAGGCTTTTGTGATGAGCATCCAAGCCTACAGAAGCTTTAACCGGGCAAGGGGATCGGCTGATTACGGCAGTGTCATCAGCAAATGTCGAAGTAACAATTTGACTACTTGTTGGAATGTCGGCAGTGAATAACATGTATAGAGTTGGTCCCATAACACTGCCTTGGGGAACGCATGCTTTTGTCATAAATTCATTTGAAACGAAATTTTTCTGTCTTACTTACACTCGTTCCATGTTTTGCTCGAAAACCAAATTGATGATCTGGGATTGAACTATATGCTTGTAACTGGTGATTGAGTTTGGCTTTAAGAACCTTCTCAAATAGCTTAGAAAGACATGGAAGCAGGTAGCAGACTTATAGGTCTGTATGAAGAAGGACATGTCCCATCCTTCCCGAGCTTTGGGACCAATATGATAACCGATTTATTTCATTGCCATGGAAAGTATGATATTCGAAGGATAGCATTGAAAAGACACAAGAGAAATACTATTGCTGCGTTTGGAAGTTCAGTTATCATTTCTGGCACGATTCTATTAGAACCAGTAGATATTTTGGGTTTCAGTTGAGTCCTTACAATAGATTCAATTTCACCTGAGCTTGTTTTTAATGGAGACATATTTGCTGAATTTGTGATTGTCCAGTGAAAAATTTTTTTTGCTCCTTTGAACGATCTATGGCAACGTTCAACCAACTCGTTTGATTGTGTATGATAGCCAGTAGTATGTACGTACTCGCTGCCGATGAGGTGAGCCAGTTCCTTGAAGACAGCGGACTCAAACTGAGAACCTTGATCGGTTATTATGGTTTTTGGAGTCCCGAAACGTGAGACCCAGTGAGTCCAGAATGCTGTGGCTACAGCCTCGGCAGTGATATTGATAAGCGGTACAGCCTCTGACCATCTCGAAAAACGGTCAATTATTATCAGGCAATAACGAAGGTTTTGATGTAATGGCATCACTAAGATGTCTAGATAAACGTGATCGAATCTGCCGCTTGGAACTTGTATTTTCTCTGGTTGAAGATAATTATGTTTTTGAACTTGGATGCAAAAGATTATGGACAAAATGAAAAATCTTGTTGCGTAAAACGTCAGGCACGTACGGGCGTAGACGTCCAGTCGATATATTACTGTAGAGCAACGTACTGTCGTCGTAGCGAACTATCTGCAGTTTGAGTGGCGTTTTCGCCTGGAGGAGAACTTGTAACTCAAGGTCCGTACTTTGTGCCTCTTCGATCTGAGACAATGATACCGCTGTTGGCATATTGATGGAGCACAATCTCGAAAAGGCATCTGCGACCATGTGATCAGAACCCTTTACGTGCATGATCGTTGGGGAAAATTGAGATATATAACCCAAATGTCGGAGCCGGCGAGGAGAAGGTTTTTTCCGGCCGTTGCTGAAACGAGTAGATAAGTGATTTTTTGCATGCCGGTGTCGTAAGACCAGTTACTGAGTCAACTAGTCGTTGGTTTTTTAGATCAATAAGCAACTGAAATTTCGATAAAAAGTCTGCTCCTATTATAGCCGTGTGAACATCAGCGATGATGAAAGCCCATGAGAATTTGCGGCGAAGGTCCAAGTTCCGTTCAACGACTTACTTTCCATATGTGGGAATGACTGTCTGGTGTGCTGCAAACAACATAAGATCGCCTTGTTTGGTCGTTTATTTAACTATCGATCGCGGTATGACGGAGATTACAGATCCGATCAATGATGTGTAGACGATATTCTGGTATGATGGAGGTCTGAACTGTGGAGTCGCTGTTGGTGGGTGTACCGTCGCTGATCAGCGTATCGAGCGACGGCTTTACTAGTTTAACGACTGGGCTCGGGAACAAGGTGGATGACACTTCTGTGCACGGTCGCTGAATTTATAATGATCAAAAAACAAAGGTGTCTTCATTCCGCATCTTCTTGCAGGCTAGAGTTGCCTCCTGTCGCTGGTTCCCGTGATGAGCTGTGCGAGCCGTTACGAGACCGGTTGGCAGACACAACCATCGACTGGAGGCTTTTTACCTCCTTCTGCAGAGCATCAAATTTCTGAGAGAGTGCACGAATACTATCGGCGACTTCCTTAGATGGACCAGAATAAGCAACAGCACTCACAGATGGATCCTCAGAAAACAAATGTTTCGATCCGATAGCGAAAGAAGCGTGAGTGCCACAAGCTTCAAGAATTTTGTCTGCAACTTTTGCCAGTTTATCTAAATCAGTTTCAGTCCAAAAAACAAGAAGCGGACTATTCGTTTGTGGCTTCTCAGACAGGAAAAGAGTGAGAATAATTTTCTCGTTGCCCGATTCTGGAGCAAGTCATCGTATGTCGGCAAGAATCTCAGACGGTTTTAAGCCAGTGGTTCTGCCACCTTGCAAAAGACGGCGCACCATGGATTTTGCAGATTCTGCGAATTTTTCGAGTAGACGATTTTTGATGCGTTGATATTTGTTTTCTGCTCTCACAAAATATTCTTCTAAATGCAATATGATAAGGTCGAAATTGTCGGTGTCGTCACTAATTTCGTGCCAGTGCAATGCGCGTTCTACTTGTGCGAACCATAAATTCGGATTGTTCCCCGTGAAGTGTACTGTCAAACGCGTGTGATTTCGATTGGCACCTGAACACTTACTCGAAGAGCCTCGAGTTGCTGCTGTAAGTCGCAAATCTGGTTCAGCAAGTTCTGCTCTCCGCCAGGCATGTTGCTTTGTTGATAGTCAGAAAAGCACAGTTTTTTCCCTTTTAAAGACCGCAAATTGTAACGACGCTCATTCACTCACGGAAAAACAGTTGCGTGACGCCTCTTAGTTTTCACAGAAACTCGTGCGTGCGTTTGTGTATGGTGTCGTTAAAATTCAAGCGATTGTGCGTGTGTGTGTGTTGGCGTCACTTCGATGATTTTATTTGTGAGAAAACAGTAATCATATATTATTATATACTTGTTGTTTTAGATCACGTCGGGGTCACCACTTTGGTGTGTTGCCTTTTTATTTGGCATTTATTAGTTTTAATATAGTGTGTTTTGCTAAGGTTCAGTTCTTGTGTCAGTCATCCCAACCGTCACAACTATCGCCAACTACTTCCACCATTGCCAACCACTTCGCATTTATCGACATCGATAGTCATCGATCGCGGCAGGTATGGTATCGCAACTCATTTCCGACAGGCGTCGGTCATGACGCCACAGTATCTCGTCAACAGCGGCACTTAATGGGTACTCATGGAGTTACCAGTCAGGTTGTTTGGTCCATGTCATTTTTTTAACATTTTTCAATTGGCGCAAAATATACTGAATCGATTTTATAATTTTTTTTTAAGAGCAAATGAATCTTAATGCAACAAATTGCATACTTATATTTTAATTTTTTTTTTTTAATTTTAATTCTTTAAAATTGCTTAGGTTATTATAATAGAATATTAAAATATATTTTTCATTCAAGTAAATTATTATTATATACAACAAAGCATTTTAAAAAAAACACCCAATTAACACTTAGGAGGCGTAGCAACGCACGCCGGGTAACGCTAGTTATAAATAAATAAAAATTAATTAAGCGAAAAATCGAATTAAATAAAACTGGTTTGAAATACTTTAAGTATGCACTTTCCTGCTACGAACATAAATCCCACAATATCTAAGCATGTAAGGAGCAGGCTCGGCCAATGACTCAAAACAACAGAGAGTGGATTCGAGCACTCTATCACGCTAATAAACCTTTTTTTTAGCGTTCCGGACCCAAAGGGTACCAAAAGGAACCGTATTGCAGAGATTTCGTTGTCCGTCCGTCCATCCATCTTCGGGTCTTATCTCATAAGCCGCAAAAACTAGAGAGTTTTCACAGAATGTGTAGTTCTATCCGGGCATCAGCAACAAATACTAAAACTAAAATATTTTCAAAAACGGTCCCCATACAAGAAATATTTTGGTTTGTATAGCAGCTATACGATCCAGAAATCCCACGATCTTGAAATTTGGACGGTTGGTGGCTATACATCAGAAACTTATATTGTCGAAATTTCAGATTGATCGGACCACTACGGAGGGCACCTGCCATACAAACCCCGTTTTCTTGCTTCCATCCATGAATACTGCCTGCAGGTTGGTTATTTCCCGAAATCTTGCAAAACTACAAGAATCATAGCCATTCCTAAACCAGGGAAACCACCTGACTCTCCTGGAAGCTACCGCCCTATCAGCTTATTATGCTGCTTCTCAAAAATTCTTGAAAAAATCATTCGGCAGAAACTGAACGTGCATCTAGAAACACATTCTATTATACCTGTGACTCAATTTGGCTTAAGGCCGAATATGAGTAGCATTAATCCTCTTCTCAAGCTTAAACGTTTTATTAAGCAGAATATGCAGGATGAGAAGTCAATCGGTCTGGTTACTTTAGACATACAAGCAGCTTGGCATGATGGCTTAGTACACAAATTGATGGTTATAAATATGCCTATTTACCTTACAAAAATTATGCAAAGTTTTCTCAACCACCGACATTTTTTCGTCGATTTAATTGGAATTCAATCGCACACCAAGGATATTATTACTGCGGTTCCGCAGGGATCAGTATTGGATCCGATATTATTTCATGTGTATACCTATGATATACCTATTTTTGAAAATTGCATTGTATCCACTTTTGCCGACGACACAGCGCTTTACTGTACGGGCCGGTTGCCTGTTGTATGTAGATATACACAATACCATTCAAAACTCTTTAACGGTCCTGGATACATACTAAAAAAATTTAAAAATTTTGTTAAATATTGGCAAGACTAGTGCCATCTACTTCTCAAGGTGAAGGAAAAGTATTCAATTATCCAATCTTAACCTAAATATTAATAATACTGACATCCATTGGACTTATAGCTTACGATATCTAGGATTACACTTAGACAAAAAACTTTCATTTAATGTACACATTGGTAAAACTCTGGATAAAATAAATAAAACTATTTGTATACTTTATCTCCTCAACCGAAAATCCAAACTTTCACTGGACAATAAACTCATTATTTTCAAATCGATATTCAACCCAATTTTGCTATATGGATCTCAGGTTTGGGGTGATTATGCTTCTACGCACATAAATAGATTACAAATTGTGCAGAGCAAATTGCTTTAAATACTACTCAATTTACCATTCTATTTTCCAATACCCGATTATATAAAAACGCTAAAGTTAAAACAGTTCAGGAAAAAATAGTTTAATACAACTGAAATTTTAATGATCGCAACATTAG
>JBAMAW010002072.1:0-104648 GCA_037043295.1 Amiota minor | reverse complement strand
AATAAAATAAATGCCGATCGGAAGAATATACTATTTTATTAACTGAAGTATGTAACTGAACTATATTGCATTTAGATTAGTCAAAAACTTTAATCTGAATTACAATACTTTAAAATGGCTCACTTAGAATTTTTATTACTACTTTACTGTTTTTTTAACAAACGAATTAAAATAAACGTGATATAGCAGAAGAAAAGGACAACTACTAACAACGAAAGATGAACGCAAGTGGGACAAATAAAAAAAGTTTGTCGTTTTCAAAGGCATATACAAGTACAGTCGTAGAAGACAACATAACGGGATCGTGCACAAATATTTTCTAAACAATTTGGCCATCGAACGTGTCAAAGATAGCAGAAGCAACAGCAACAATATCGAAGGGATAGAGGAAATACAGAAGAATGAAAAAAGTAATCTGCTTCACCTATATAAGCACACTATTGAAGTGAAACTGCTGCACAATATATTAGAAATCAAATTTTAAAATAATTGTTAGAGTTGTGTTGTATAATACAATATTATTCATGTATTTTATTATTAAAGAAGCAACTTTAGTTTTGAAAGTATATTATAATTAATAATTTAAATAATTGGGGTTTAACCCAATTACCGTATTGATTAATATGATATAGATAAGCAAAGTCTCAGCGACATGTACAAAAATTAATATGCGAGATCGGCATCGTGTGGGGCATACTTGAAATTCGCTCACTCCATGAGCACATAATATTAAGCATTTATTAATATATAACACATGTATTTAAATAAAAATAAAAGAATAATTAACTGTCTTTTCGAAATTTGTAAATGACGCGATCATTCAAAATGACCATACACACTCATACATTCGCCTGAACTTATGTCTACTTTAACTATTCCATTTTATTCTCTCCCCCTTTCCACATCAAAAAAGCAAATGCGATGTTTGTCGATACGCATACTCATACACACATCTAACTTATGTCTGCTTTGACTATTTCATTCTTCTCTTTTCCAAACACCCCCCACCTTACCCCTTGCAATTAATCTTAGGCACACGAAGATTGACTATACACATGCTCAAATATGCAACTTAACTTATGTCTGCTTCACCTCTCTCTTCTCTCATTTTACTGCTTGCACAACATTAACGGCTGTGTGTTGATGTTGTTGTTGGAAAGAGGATATCTTTAACACCTTTCCATTCCTAAGCAACTAAACCAATTTTGATAAAATGGAGATTGGTGCACATTTTGCGAAGAATACCTTTCAATTGGTATTTTTTTTTTTATCAAAATCAGGAAAGGTCTTTAATTTCGATGTTTGCCGTTGAATTATATAGATACACACATTTTTTGTCATCGATTTCACACCTAAGCTATCAAACCGATTTGATTAACATATATCCCATTCGATAGGTTTTCATTAGTAGATGTCCACAATACCTTAAGACAACAAAGTACACGGAATTTGTCATTTAAATTGCCCGAATTAAGGGTTTTTAAGGTTTAAGGTTTTCCTGTATGTTAGTAGGACTGTCCCTAATTACGATGCCAAAAATTAGCGCGATCTGTCAACCAGTTTATTTACAGCAGCTGGTTTAATCAGTCCACCTCAGTAGGTCTCTCGGACCCTTTTCTTATCCACTTGAGACTAGCCACGAGGGAGACAGAAGCGAGCCAGTAACAGAGAGAACAATTAAGAGGCAACAATTTGTTTACTCTCTTTGAACTGGTGTCGAGAACGAAAATTCTGAACAAAGGAATGTGAAAACGAAACGTTATGGAATTTTGTGAAGTGCAGTGACCACGCGTATTGTTGAACCAGGGCATTTGGGAAGATTTTTGTCAGTTTTGAGTGGTGTTTACTGTTTTTACAAAGTGAAACAAATCTTGTGAGACACGCCTCTCATTATGTGTGCCGACAATAAAGTGAGGTGAGTGGTGTATTGTTATTATATGTTGTTTATTGTTTTAATTTGTACTATTACTTTCTTAGGAACCTGTGGAAATCGAAATAAATTAAATTTGATTTTTTATCACCATTATTATGCAAGGTAAATGAAGAAAAATATTTTAGTTATGTTAAGTTTTTACAAATGCAGTAACTATAATAATAATAAATAAATAAATCGCTTTTCTATATGTATTTCATAATTTTTAACTGTCTAGCATCAACAACAAACCGCAAACAACGTAAAATAACAATTAATATCGGTGTGCCATTTAAATAGGAAAGTAAAAAAAAGAAAAAATATAAATTTAGTGCATTTCATTAAATTTTTAATGTAAATTTCGTTTTTCATAATTTTTCGCAATGACATGCATCCAACTCCGGAACAAGCGACTGCACAAGAAGCAGGCTCTCAAAAGGAAACACGGGAAGCTGGGCAAGGAAACAGGAAAAATAGCGTTGGAAAAAACAAATTTCTTTTTGATGATATTTAGACTTAAGTTGTAAAAAAAAATTAATAAAATGTAATATGGATTTAAAATCTTTTTAACTTCTTGGACTTCAGTTGGGAGCGAAGCAACGCAGCTGTCTAGTACATATCGAATAAGTTGAACTTGAAAAAACTGAACATATATTGAAAAATATGGAATAAGGCAGTGTTCCAATTAACAGCTTCACACTGCATTAATACTCAGTCTATGAGGAATTATATGTACACTATCAAATATACGCTTTCTTACTCACTCTCATTTTGTCCAAACACATTTGTTTAATTTGGTGCTTCTAACGAAAGCAAACATGTTTTTGTGTTTGATCTCGTTATTGTCTTTTTTGTTTTACAACACTGAAGTTGTTTCTTTTGAATGTTGTTTTCGTTTTCGAATGTTTTCATTTTGATATAAAGACTTTGGCGGTAACTGGTGCGCCTTCTGACGTCAGATCTGTTCTATCTCTGCCGTACACCACGACATTGCACCAATCGTCAAGACTCATTCATGATTGCAAGAAATGTTAAATACTTCATCTTGTCCCTCTGCGAATCACGCAGCCATATTGTACAATATTAAAATAAAGAAACAATAAACTGATACGCGAGTTACTAAGCCGTTTTTTATGTGATATTGGTGGCATGAGGCAATCAGGACAATACGGCTGTAACCAGAAGATGTGTGAGTGAGACGAACGATGTTCGGCTACCATCTACCGTTAAACTCTAAAACATACAATAAAGCTATATATAAATGAACAAACAGAAACTGAGTTCTATAGCAATGAGGTTTATGTGTTTCAGCATAATGAGACTTACAGTAGAATAAAAATAGATGCATTACTTATTAAAGAAATATTAATACGTGTATATTAAAACACTAGCGCTTTACAACAGAATGGAAAAAGCATAAAAACTTTCTTCATGAGAAAAGCACAATGAAGTACCAGTGTTTTACGTGCTCACTTATCTGTGAAGACTTAAGAACATGGTGCCAAGCACATGGATTGATAAACGTTAATCAACGTCCCCTTGGATATATATCCGCAGGTACCAAATTTGAGTCATATTTGTTTTGGTAAATATGACTCCCTCCTTGGTGGGGAGCGAGACCCATTTTAAAACTTCTGCTGCTCTTTGGGCCACAGCACCCGGTTGTATAACGCAACTCCACGTCGATTTATTACTCTACCCGTATCTGTGTATTAAACCACAGCCAAAACGATACTCCCACAAGAGGCAAAAAACAGTGTTATTGTCTGAAACAGACGCTGATGCACACTAATTATTGTCGACCGATGTCAAACCTTTCCATTGGAATAGGTAATCGTCTCCAAAATTGGCCACAACTTGCAGGTGGAGCCATCTTTTGAAAGCGGACCGAACTAATTTGTACTCCCAATACATAAATGTTCCAACTTTCATGGTGATCGTTCAAACGCTGTCGGAGTTTAGCACCTTCAAACTAAATTTTTTTGTCTATTTTTATATGCATATATACTTAGATATAGATTATAGTGTATTACTAAAGACTATTTAGTATATAATATTATTATTTCTTTATTTAACTAATAATGACCATATACTGTCAACTTAAAAGTAACTGTTAAAGGAGATTAAACCAAAAAGAAGAATAATTAATAACAATAAGTGATTAAAATTAGGCATAAAGCTAGAAGACAGAAGGGATGTGTGAGCCAATGAGCGGTGTCCACTTCATCTAGTAACAGTTTATGCCAACCCGAAGGCAACGAAGAAGGATGATGTTAAGCGCAGAGGGCGAGGTCTCAAGCGAGAGGACGTGATAGAATTTTTTATAAAGAGTGCATAAAACTCGGAAAAAATCATGTAGGGCATAATTAGTTATGCATGTAACTATAGATAAGGGAACGAAATTTCTATTTATACAATTAGAGATACAGAAACTTAGTAAGAAACCCCTAACATTTTGATATTGAACAGAAAGAAGTTTAGATACAATACTTAGTTTTTCAAGATTGAGTTCCAAAGTGGAATTGGAACTAGAATAAGGCACTCTAGCATATGGTCGAAGTTTTTATCCATCGAAGTTTAAATTCATCGACACTAGTATTCTCATGCGAAAGTTTTGCATCACAAATAGTAGCAAAAACATTGTCGGGAACACTTATTTTGAAAGACGCAATATCACGCGGGTTCGACAAATTAGATGTGTGAATATTCGCCTTAAATTTTATTTTGGTTGCAATATAAGAAACATATGGTCGAAGTTTTTATCCATCGAAGTTTAAATTCATCGACACTAGTATTCTCATGCGAAAGTTTTGCATCACAAATAGTAGCAAAAACATTGTCGGGAACACTTATTTTGAAAGACGCAATATCACGCGGGTTCGACAAATTAGATGTGTGAATATTCGCCTTAAATTTTATTTTGGTTGCAATATAAGAAACAATATCATCGCAGTTTCTAGTTGCTGCCAACCTAGAAATGAAAACATATCGGCCGGGAGTAATCACAGTAAGAACAGGAGCTGATGTGGCACAAGTTGAAATAGACGAAGGCATGGAAATAGTAGTGGTGATTTGTACCGGTGGAGGCACTAAGAGGAATGTAGTTAAGGACGTAGATAGGTGATTAGAGGAATGAGGGGGAGAATCAAGACAGAAAGAAACGTCGGCCATCGAACGCATAGACGCACAGATGCACAGATTTCATACACTGCCTCATCAGAGTAGTTCATGGAAATGACGTTTTGGTATTTGTTTTGTTTACTTCAGTTTATTTCAGTTAAATACAATAATTGAAATTATAAAATAATAATAAAAATGAGTTAAAATAATAAATGTTAATTAATAAAAAATTTCAAATAATATTATTGTACATATTCTTTTACTAATTTAAAAGATTTTTGTTTAAATTTTTAATGTTTAAATGGAGGAACATAATTTGATTGAACATATCTTCATTTGAAGCTACTTTACAGCTTTTTTCCGTAATAATGTTCCTACCATTTGAAAATGCCCTTTCTGCACTACTGCACGCTGCACTACTGGCTGGTTGATAATATTCTTAAACTAGCCTCTTGGCTACTACATAAGTGATGGAATTCTTTATTGAATGTGGGATAGGCGAGTTCCAGGTTTTTTGAAGTTAACCCGTTCTTTAATGTTTGAAATGCCTCCAAAGCTTCTTCATCGAGGTTTATTAATTTTTTATCGGATAGTTTTTTTTGATAGTCTACCATTCTCCCCTCTCAAAATCGCCATAAGTGGCTTAGCAACTTTGGCGTATTGAAGAATAAAGCGCCTGTAGGGGCCGGACATACCTAAGAACGAACGAAGTTCTTTCAATGTTCTTTGTGGTGGAAAGTTGACTATAGCTTCAATCTTCTTCGAATTAGTTTTAATACCTTTTGATGTTATTATAAAACCCAGAAATTCTACCTCTTCTTTAAGAAATTCGCATTTGTCAAGTTGGCATTTAACGTTTGCTTTCTCTAGAGTTTGGAATATTCTCTCTATATTTTCCATATGTTCTTCTAGATTTTTTCCAAATCCCACTATGTCATCAATATAAACATAGCATCTCTTGCCAATATGCTCACGCAAAATATCGTCAAGAGCTCTTTGGAAAATAGAAGGTGTATTCTTTAACCCAAACGGCAATCGGGTAAACTCATATTTACCGTTGTTGACTGAGAATGCCGTTTTTTCGATATCCGAATCTTTCAGACGAATTTGATGGAAACCACTTTTGAGGTCTAAGACCTCAATTGAAGAATTGATTTCCACCAATTTGGGCTAGTACCTCGTTTATTTCTGGAATCGGGTATTTATCAGAAACAGTGACCAAATTCAATTTCCTATAGTCGATTGCCATTCTGAATTTTTTTTTTTTTCCTTATGCATCCAGTTTTTTCGGTACGATCCACACTGTAGAGTTTTAAGGTGATCTTGAAGGTCGAACTATGCCGTTCGCTAAAAGTTCTTTGAGCTGAGTCTCTACTTTTTCTTTGAGTGACATTGGGTATGGGTAGTATTTTGAGTATATTGGTGTGTCTGAGTTTGTCCGAATGTCGGCCTGTACTTTAGTCATAAAGGTGAGTTTGTCATTAGTTTCGGTGAATAAGTTATTGTGATTTAGGAGAATAGCTCTGATTCTTTGTTCTTGATCTGTTGTCATGTGGTCCATTCGAATGGGATTGACTTCTTGTGAAGTTTGTTGTTTAATCTATACCTTTTTCTTACCCAAAGTAGTGATGAGATTATTTTTGATATCAATCACTGTAGAAAGTTCTTTCAGGCTGTCATTTCCGAGGATTGCATCGAATAATTGATGTATCATAGACTGGCTCGTTGGTCCAGAGGTTAGTGCGCTGGCTGACATCCTAAGAGTCGGGGGTTCGATTCCCGCTCAAGGCAAGTCTGGTCCTGCACTTTTCTAATTTTCTTTTGAGCTGAAGGCCTCTGTCGCTATTGCTCATATTAAATACTACGTTATAATTTGTAACTATAATCTTAGTTCTAATAAATAAATAAATTGATGTATCGGTAGTATATTGAATTTAATATTGTATTGACTTGCGACGAAAAAGTTTAGTAAAGTATGATGTGTAACTGATATTTCGCCTCTAACTGAGTTGGCGTAAAAGGGGTTTTTATTTAATATGGGAGTTTGTACCATTTGTGGTCGAATGTAATTTTTATTTGAGCCGGTGTCTATTAGTATTTTAATAATTTTGTTACTTTCGTTCTATACTCGAAATAAGATAGCGAAGAGTTGTTTATCCTAAAAAATGAATGTCGCTGTAGTCATTAATTGGTCTTCCTCAAATTCTATGTTTAGTCCATGCACGTACTCTGCTAATGTTTGCTCGTCTTCAACATTTCCCTCGTCAATTTGGTCTGTTATTGTTCTTTGTTTAGTTCATCAGTATTTATGTGAAATTTACGTTGCATCTTGTTCCGTGGGACGAATTGTTGAGTGTTAGGTGCTGGCCTTTTAAAAACGAATTGATTTTCTTGCATTACTTTATGTAATTTACATTCCTGCTCATACCACTGCAAATTGAGGGTTGTTATAGGACGCGAAATTGTTATAGGGTCTTCATTGTAAGTTACTATTGAAACCGTGTCTAGGTTGATTGCCTTGATAGTTAACTAGTTTGGGTTGGAAATTGTTATTGGTTCATTGTGGCAGATAGGCTAATTGAGGATAAAATGTTGTTGGTTTAGAGTTATTATTTTAAACATTGCGGGGTGGTATCGGTGGTGGTATTTTTCGATAGGTAAGTGCATTATTCGCATAATGTGTTCGAAAATTTTGGTTTTCCAATTTCAGACACAAATGTAACACTTGGTGTAAATCGGTGGGCTCCCTGACGGTAAGTAGCCTTGGTAAATCTTAATCCATTCTCTGTAGGTGCGAGTCTTTAAAGATGCCTATTCTTTACTTAAGTCCATGCAATCTATCTTATTCGGTATAAGCGAGAGTTGTTGATATACTGCCTTATAACATTCTTGGATAGATCAGTTACCCTGACTGAAGCATGTAATTTTGTACTCCAAAGTTGACAAGTCTCTTTCATCCCCATAATGTAAAGCAAGGCATCTGAAAATGGCTATCCAGTCAAGAGGTGTACTGTACGATCCTAGTACAACATCTGCATCGCGTATTATTTTCCGTCTTACCACACTTAAGATAAAATATTTTGGGGTTCCTTTTGTATGGTCATATCGTACACAGAAAATATGCGACCTACATATTTCTTCCAAGAACTGAACTCTGAGGCCTATCCAGAGAACTTTCTTAGGCATCTTACCAAGTCTGGTATCTTGTCCAGGTCCTGCAACTGGTATATATGCTCCTGTCCAATCGTTTGGTCTTGCACTTTCGTAAAGTCCGTTATAGGGTAGGTTCTTCACTATCTGCGGTCCCTGCGTATTCATAATTTCGGTTATCATCAACAGTAACTGAGGGCGTAAATATTCTAAATTCATATTGCTATCTTGAGAAGATGAGGTAGTTCGTGCAATTGGAGTTAGTGTAGAAAATGGTAACACAACTAATTTTTTAATGTTATGAAAATTGTTTTTCTAATTCTAATTTATTTAATATCTTCTTTTGCTAAAGTTTTTATTATATTTAAATATTTTTTTTTATTGTTTACATTTTTATGTGTGCTTTCTAATAAATTCAATCAATATTTTTTAAATTTTCTTTCATAACTTTTTCTTTTATGCCTAGATTACACCTTCTTATTTTAAGATTTATTTTTTTCTTTTTAACTTACATTATCTTACACACAACGACGAGTCGCTGCCAGATCCTACTGGCTCCGGTTCCTTCTCTGTCCGAGATTCGAGAGCGTCTTTCCTCGTCTGTTGAGTTCTTTTCGCGCTAGCTGCTGATTTTTCTGCTGTCCAACTTTTAAAGATTTTTATTTTTATTTTTTTTTTATTCTATTCGGGTTTTTTACTTTTATTTTCGCATGAAAACATTAAGTTGTAATGTCCTTATTCCATTTGCAAATTTTACCGCATTCGCTTGAAGGATATTATCACCTTATAATGTGTTTTGATACGACGCGCGGGCTCCAGTTAAACTATTGTTTTATATTTGGTTTAAAAAAAAACAGCTTTAAAAACACGACACGCTTTATTGCAGGTTTATTTAAGACTGATTTTACAAATGTTATTAACTTAAGAATGATACCTAAATGGAATACGATAATTTGCTTAATAATCAAATTTTACAAATGTTTTCGACTTAAGAATGATACTTAACTTGAATACAATAATTTGCTAATACTGAGAAAACTAAAGAAACCCAAAGTTACCAAATTATTGCGCAAGCATTTCCTGTGAAGTGCAGGAAAAGCTGACCAAGCATCTTGGTACCCACGTGTGTCGTTATTTGATCTATTTCTTATTTTTAATTTCTTTTATTTTACCTTATACACAAACAAATGAGCATCATTTCTCTTTCTCTTTCTCTCTCATGCAATGCAAAGCATCGTTCGGGTGCATACTAAAACCGACAACCAGTGCGTGTATTTGTTTTTAAGCTGTCATGTACATTTTGTTGTTGCTTTGATCAATTGTATACATACTTCTTTGTATATATCATCTCTGTAGTACATGGGACTAGCGCAGGAGCGCTCCTGCTCTAGTCCCTTTTTCACGCCAGCAGTCCCCTTCTCGTCTCTTTTACATGTAAATGAGCATCGAACAGGCAAGTCCTACGAAGGAGTCAATCGCCACCGCTCGATTACTTTGGGACCGGTGCAGCGTCGGTCGGCCGCTCCCTTTGGGACTAGCGCGGCACCGGTCCCTAAGGGTCAAGTTCTGAAATTTGAAGCTCCCCAATTTAAAATTGAAATTAAAAAGATTTTAAATTCATATTACATTTTATTCACTTTTTTACAACTTATGTCTCAATATTATTAAAAAAAAAATTGATTTTTCCAACGCTATTTTTCCTGTTTCCTTGTCCAGCTTCCCTGTGTGTTTCCTTTTCCTGCTTCTAGTGCCGTCGCTTCTTCCAGAGTTGGAAACAGGTCTTCGTGAGAAATTATGAAAAAAAGAAATTTACATTAAAAATTGTATGAAATGCACTAAAAAAATTTTTTTCTTTTTTTTTACTTTCCTATTTAAATGGCGCACCGATATTTATTGATGTTTTACGTTGTTTACAGTTTGTTGTTGATGCTAGACAGTTAGAAATTATGAAATACATATAGAAAAACAATCTATTTATTTATTTATTATTATTGTTATTTAAATTGTAAAAACTTAACATAACTAAAAGATGGGGAGCACTGGCTGCTATGTCCTTCGGCTCAGAAAAGCAATTTAAAAATTCACTCTATAAAATATTTTTCTTCACTTACATACCTTGCATAATAATGGCACTGATAAAAAATCAAATTTAATTTAATTCGATTTCCACAGGTTCGTAAGAAAGTAATAGTACAAATTAAAACAATAAATATTAACAATAAACCACTCACTGCACTTTATTGTTTTTACGACGCCGGCACAAATAATGAGTCGCGTGTCTCACAAAATTGTTTTCATTTTGTAAACAGTAAACACAACTCAAAATTGATAAAAAATCTTCCCAAATGCACTGGTTCAACAATACGCGTGTTCACTGCACTTCACAAGATTTCATAACGTTTCGTTTTCACATTCCTTTGTTCAGAATTTTCACTCTCGACACCAGTTCAAAGAGAGTAAACAAATTTTGCCAATTGTTCTCTCTATTACTAGCTCGTTTTTGTCTCCCTAGTGGCTACTCGCAAGTGGATAAGAAAAGGGACTACAGAATAACTACTGAAAAAGGGTTATTGCCACGGAGCATACTACTGGGTCAGAGTATAGATTTTTGATTATTATTGAAATTTTCGTTGGGAACCCTAATTTTCTTAAAAATAAAACAGAGCCTATGGCACTCACCTTAAATGTAGCTTTCTATTAGTGGAAAAATGTTTAAAATAGGTTAATTATTTAGTTTTTGAGACTATTCCATACAAATAAAAAAACAAACATTTCCCCTTTTTAATATTAGTATAGAGCACATTTTTTGTCACCAACTTTACACTTAAGCTATTAAATCGATTTTGATGAAAAATATACCGTTCGATATGATTTCATTTTTAGATGTGCAGAGTATATTTTTTATTAAAATGTGTTGGATAACATCAATTAAAAGTTTTTATAAATGTAAATATAGAAAAATACACACACGCATTAAACATTGACATATACACAAACAAATGAGAATCATTTCCCTGTCTCTCTTTCTCCCTCTTTCTCTTTTATGCAGTGGAATGCATCATTCGAGAGCATACTAAAAACGAAATCAAGTGCGTGTATTTGTTGTTATGCTGTCATGAACATTTGATTGTTGCGTTGATCAACTCTAAGGGCCCCCGACATGATCACGCATTTAGCATTAGGCATTTCGTATACGTTCATCATGCTGCATCGAATTGAGCAGATGTGGAGTCAATAACGCCGATGACGACGCCGTTGGCTCTTTGTAAAAATTTCGTATGCCATCCGCTGCCGATAACCACGACGTCGGCACTTTGCAAATATTTCATAAAAGCAGTGCACTTGCCTATATTTGTCTCTTCCAGACGTACTTACCTTGTGAAGGAGTTACTGAGATAGCATGGACAATGAGAGAATTATGGTGGTGAAAAAGAGCGTTGAGAGAATAAAAATCATGATGAAATATCTACACCGATTAAATATTTCATCATGCTTTGTACATGCCATGCACACACTTCTTTCACAAACAGTATGGTAAATGACTAATAAAATGCGTGACAATGTCGTGGGCCCTATATACATACTTCTTTGTCTACATCAAAATATAAATACGGGAGCACATTTTGTATATCTTGCGGTTGCAAATGAAATATCAATATGTGTCAGAGTATTGTGGGTGAGAAAACCATCGTTTAGTGTGGTCAAATTGGATAAGGTTATGAATTTAAAGAGGATATTGCCCCGTGTATTATTGGTGGTTGATCCTCAGCTTTTATGCTAACTGTAGAAGTCCTCTCTAATAAAGGGATCTTGGTGAAGGTTGTCAAACATATTTTGTGCATTGTGAAGGTTGAATGGATTGTTGTTTGGTACATATGCAGAGATGATAGTAAATTTAAGGTTAAAGTGTATTATTGCACCGTGGATTAGAAGTCCCCCGCCTCCATACCCGTTAGTCGCTGTTTTTTTGTGGTAGAGTGTGTAATTGATTGGGATAGGAATGGTCTGTGTGGCATAGAGGTGCGTCTCTTGGAGGGTTATTACTTCTGGATTAATGTTTTTTATAATGATTTGCAACTGATTGTAATTATTTAAGTAGTCATTAATGTTCCACTGTATGATTTTTAGTACATAAAATTGAGTTAATTTATGTTTCTTGTTAAAGTTTTTGCTTTGGTTCTTAACCAGTTACATAATAAAAACATGGGAGCACATTTGTTGTTATCGACTCTACAGCTAAACTATCTAACTGATTTTCATGAAAAATATACCATTCGATAGGTTTTCATTTGCACAATACACTTTTTATTAAAATGTTATATATTTTGGGGCAATTGGTCCAAAATGATCCACATACAATGTGTGCAATGGTTCTACTCGTTTTTCCACCTGGTCTAGAAATCCTTCCTTTCTACCGACATTCTTGTTATGGATAATGCATCTGATGCAGTTGTCTATAAATTTCGCCAGTTTCCCCTTTAGATGATACCTGCTTTATTGAGTGCATCATTTCTGTATGGCAAAGTATCCCATATTGTAAGCTTCTACTATGATTTCTCTTTCCATTTGCTTTGGTACCACCAACAAATCAGTAAACTCCACAAACTTAAATAGCTTTTAACACCATGCAGCACTTTCCTGATCCGAGCAGACACTTCCACGGAAACTACCATGACTTGTGGATAGCGGTTGAGACAGTCCACTTGCTTTAAACGATCTCCCTTTCTGTGCTCCATCTCAAAGTCGTAGTCCTCCAGATAGAGGTCCCACTGAGCAACTTCCCTTGTTACGTCTATTTTACTCAAGGTCTGCTTGAATGTTGCGCAATCAGTCACCGGTGTAAAGGGTATGCCCAGTATGTCGAAATTTCTTACAGGCCATGAAAATTTCTTTGGCTTCATGAATGTAACTATGCTGACATGCCTTTGCTTCTGTGGTTTTCTTGATCCAGAGAAACACTGGATATAGCTGTCCATCGTACCATTGCAACAATGTTGCAGCAAAACCATCTTCCGACACGTCCGTATGAATTTCCGTCTTTGCATCTCTCTGGTATATGCGTAAGACAGGCATTTCGACTAATGTATCCTTCAACAGCTGAAATACTTGAAGCTCTGCGTGTCCCATCTGGAACTGCATTTCCTTATGCAAGAGACTGGTCAGCGGCTTTACTATCAGTGAGTACCCTTTGAAAAACTTAGAAAAACGTCCGTTAATCCCAAGAACGAAACCTTCTGATCGCTTTTGTTTTCTCCATTCCAGGCTTTATCTGTCCAGCTTCTACGATATGCTCTAAGAAATGGATTTTTTCTGAAGGCAATTGCATTTGTTCCATTTTATTTTTCAAGGATACTCCGCTGTTTTTTGAAAAACTTGCTTCATCTTTTCCAGGCATCTTTCTGCTGTTACAGCGTGTATTATGATGTCATCCATGTACAGATCTAATATGTCTTCATTCATTAATTTCAGGAATACATCATTGACAAAACGGATGAACACGGGTGGTGTATTACGAAAGCCAAATGCCACTCCGTTGAATTGAAACAAGCCCTCCTTCGTAATGAACGCCGTGAATTTTTCACTGCTTTCCTCGACTGTGACCTGAAAAAAGCCATCCACCAAGTGCATTACGGTGAAATATTTTCCCTTCTATAGGTACAGGGAAGCAATCTTTCAAAACCATCTTATTCAGCTGGCGATAGTCAACGCAAACTCGGTTACTGCCATTCTCTTTTTTTAATATCACCAATCGGCTAGTGAAACTTGACGATGAACGCTGAATTACGCCTGCGTCTAACCACTCGTTGATTTGCTATTAAACTTCTGCGGTAATGGCGATACGGCTTGGTGCATGCCTAAAGAGCATGATATCAGGTCCAATCTGTAGCTCGATCGGGCACTCAGCTGTCTTCTTCACGGAACATTAGGAAACAACAAAGGACATGCCAATGGATCCAATAAAGAGAGCAAAATAGAAAAATTATGAAGTTTTTCGGAAAACAATCATACCTCTCTCAGAAGGCGTTTCACCGTCACTGCTTCTAAAAATAGCTGCAACATCAGTCTGAATAGCATCGTTATATCGACGAAGATGACACTCTTTATTCACGTGAATCATCATACGAACATTAGCAGTTTTATTTTTAGGACGGTGACAATATTCAGCCATTGACCTTAAAGAACGTACAAACACATTTACACGATCTAACTCATTAGCTAATGCATGCATAATAGACATATTACATCCATTATTTGCTCTAGCATTCCGTCTATGACGTACAGCAGTTTCAATGTCGTAAATATAAAGCTGTGATTATGCCGGATCACTACCACAACCCGGAGTAATTGAAGCAGATCGGTGGTAAAATACGTCATGAATCTTAAAATGATAAATTCCATTTAAAACTCTGTCATCTCATTTAAATTCAGAATTTATCATTGCAAATGAAGCATTACAGGAACGCAGATTATCAAAGTAATTCTTGGACATTGTCATTTGAGTTCAAACCTTGAACTAAATTCATAAAAATAATATTCTGAATGAGGGGTGATAATGCAACTTTTCCACAATACAAAGTAAAAGCACCAGTGTTACGTAAAGTAATTTCAGTTGAAAATGTTTTGCTGAACAGAAATCACAACGTAATAATATTAAATATTAAAGACCCACAGCTAAATATCTCAAAATTACGGGGAATTAAATGCAATGCAATTTTATACGATCCATTTAAAAAAATCAATATCTTGATCGTTTGAAGTACTTGCGATAACATTTCTAACTGATCTCATGTAATTTCTCTGGCGTATACGTTGAATTCTACCAATTAAAGTAGATCAGGAAGACATATGGAAATAATATCAATGTTAAAATTATGAAAAAAATAGCAATGTTAAAATTATGACAAAAAATTTGTGCCTCAGAAGCACAATATGGAAATGAAACTTCTTTAGCGAAGGGAGGTAAAAATATCAGATGAGAGGATATGTTAGTAGCAATGAGGTGGTTTGAAGAATATTTTCATTTCCCATACACGAACGTTATCGCACTGTGGTTCATTCACCTGGAGTATGGACAGCGGGTTTATTTCGCATCAGAAAACGCAGCGCAAAGAGCTGAACGACCACCAGGGACAACGCTGACAAGCTTCTTCGAAATATGCGTAAGCGATCCATTTGCAACAAGATTGCTTTACTCGGAAATGCCAAAATATTTTACATGGAATGCTTGATAACGGGATACGTGAATGTATATTCAACCGAAGCATTAAGGTGCATTGCACAGTTCACCCGAGAAATTAGGAATGTCTTTACTTGCGTTTGTTATTAGTAAATGTTCGTTGACCAACTTCATTCGAATTCCTTAGAACCGTCAATGGTGAATTATGCGCAACATATCTAGAAGCCTGTCAATGTTTACATTTACTTGAGGACGATGTTCATTGGGATCACACACTCGCGGATACTGTTATTTCGTCTACTTCGAATCAAATTCGATGTTTCTTTGGCATCATTCAATCATCGTGCTTTCCATCGAGCCCATATGATTTGTGGAACATATATAAAGACAATATGGCTGAAGACATTTTGCATCGAGTACGTTCAACTATGCCAAATCCCGAACTTCGAATTTATGCGGAGATACACAATGAGGTGAGATATCAAATCTTTGGAGGATTTGTGCATCATGATGTCCGGCAAGATGTTAAATGAATTAGTATTGTCTCTGCATAATGCATTCAATCGTGAATTTAAACGAGAACGGCAATACGAAAGAAACGCTTTGAATCAGTACAAAGTTAGGTGCTACTTTTAAATCAGCAGCAAAAAAAGCTTACGATACAATAATGAAAGCAGTAAATGGAGGAATATTTTTCATCGATGCATCCGGTGAAACTGGCAAAATATTCCTCATTTCAATAATTTTACATACAAGTCGGGCACAAAGTCAAATGGCCTGGCAGTAGCATCATCTGGGATCGCTGCTTCATTATTAGAAGGCGGACAAGCCACTCATACTGCGCTTAAACTGCCATTGAACTTTTAAACAATAGATGAACCGACATATATTTATATAGATAGATAGATAGATATATGTATGTAGATAGAAGATGGGATAGATAGAAGATACGTACACCACCCGTGCGCAGAAGCGGCGGACTGCTAGTTATTGATAAAATTGTTTCTGTCGAATTCCTGACCTTCATACTTATCGGAAATTACATGAATTTATAAAAAGTCATTTAATTAATGTGGTGGTGTCCTTAATCCTAATTCAGTGTGCATGCGAGAAGGAAAATGTTCTAAACATTTTTCTATAGATTTTCAGATTGTACTCATGATAATGTGAATGGATATCCAGTATACAGACGTCGTGGTTATGGTATTTCTGTCAATGTTCGAGGGCATAGTGCTGATAATAGATTTGTGGTCCCATGCAATCCGTATCTTTTAGTTAAGTTCAATTGTCATTTGAATGTTGAAGTTTGCACGACTGTTAAGAGTGTCAAATACATTTTCAAGTATGTTTATAAAGGGTATGATTGTCCGACTTTAGAATTTGGTGTTGAGAATGTTGGGCGGAATGAAATCGTGATAGATGAGATCCGAACTTTCTTAAATGGTAGATTTGTTGGTTCCACTGAGGCTGCTTGGATGATATTTGAATTCCCAATGCATTATCAGTCTCATACAATTGTTCGGCTTGATTGCCACCTGTCTGGAAGGCAAAATACTTACTTTAGAGAAGGAAATGTGGAACAGACCGTAGCTAATCCTCCTAGAACAAAATTATTAGCATTCTTTGAGTTGAATACAAACGTTGCTTCTGCAAATGAATTTCTGTATATTGAAATTCCAGAACATTTCATGTGGGATGGTAAAGCAAAAAAGTGGACTGTTATTGTCTAACAGTGGGGAAGAGAGTTATTTCATTTACGGTTACTTCTATTGTATTATACATTCGTGGTGCCAAGTCTTTTGAGTATTAACGATACTATAATGGGGGTTCCACTTTTGTGGAAGCATGCCACGCGAGGGTGATTGCATCGAATCACAATGAATGGCGTGAATGTTTAAATGACATAAACCAAACTAATTTTTATTTGTGGTTTGAATGTTCCAGGGAATGTGTTAGTTTTATGGAATGAATTCAAAGATGATATAAGTGAAGATTTTCTTATAGACTACAGTTAGGAAATTTCTAATAAGCGCACTCTTCTTATAATCGATGATATTTTTCAGACTCATAATACTTCATGTCAAGATCTTCGTCTTCCAATCCCTGTTTATTTCCCTGTTGATTCTGTTTTCAGTGATAGTACTAACCGCGTTGAAGAAGAAAATATATTTGAAGATATGTTTAATAGCGCTGATGATGAACAACGTAATATTATAGATAGTGTTTTGCGAGAAGTTTTGGAGCAATGTATTTTGTTTATAGGATCACGCAGGTTGTGGGAAAACTTATGTCCAAACAGCAATCATTCGTAAATTAAATTCATTAAATCTTCGTTGTATACCTACAGCTTTCAGTGGTATCGCTTCTACACTTTTGATCTGTGGGAGGACCTTTCACAATGTGTTTAAATTACCAATTCCATTATTAGAAAATTAATTTTCAAATATCAGTCCCAACCGTAGTCAAGGTAGATTCTCCAATTCTGCTTCACTGATTGTAATAAGCGAAATTTCAATGTGTCCTTTTTATGCTATGAAATTAATTGATAGATTGCTGAGAGACTTGAGTTCGGGAGAGAACAGAGACAGATTAATTGGGGGTTAAACAATATTTTTATGGTGTGATTTCAGACAAATCCTGTCAGTTGTTCCTCATGGAAAATTGTGTTGCATTGTGGTCTGAAATTCGAAACTTTCATCATGTCACTTTAACTTGAAATATGAGGGCCCTTCATCATATATATATATATATATATATATATAATATATACATATATATGTATATATATTCCGGAAACTACTGACATTTTGAATACAGTTATTTAGATTTCAAAAAATGGTGATTGTTTATTTTAAATTTAGGAGTCTTAAAACGAAAGTCTGGAGAGGAGCAGGCTTTCTACAGTTTTGTTAAATGTTGCACGTGAACATAATAATTTTCCTATTGTGTTTTTAAATACTGTATCAGTAGTGGTCTGTCTCCCCAAAGTTGATTTTAAAAGAAAACGAAATTTAAATATATACAGGAAAAGCATTAGTTAAGGGAACGCGCATGCGCGTAAAACGAATGTACGGAAATTCAATAGATTGAGGTGTTAACAGGTGTAGCGCGTCATATTCGAATTTTAATTCTCCGTATTCATTTGATTTATTCGGGAACTCTTTTACCGTTCAAATTTCAAAGAACTCAATTTTCAGTGATTCCAGTTTTTGCGATGACTATAATTAAATCCCAAGGTCAAACGTTTCAAAAAGGTGGAAGCTTCGACAATTAGTGAGCTTCTTAACGGACTCTCGTTCAGTCTTCGGCGACTTGTTCGTAAGCTCTTCATCAAAACACACATCAGCAAAGCATTTTTTATTTCTCACTTGTCACATATATTTTTTGAAAAAGGAAGACAGGCATCAATTTCGAATCCTTAGCGACCCCGGCAGTACTTTTCAACAGGTAGCATGGGCAGTCTGAGTGCAGAAAGTACTTCCAAAGTTACTTCCAACAAGGAAGCAGCTCAAAATTAATATTTGTTTCACGAAAGCAACCCCTACTTTTCATTATTTGCCCTGTTGTTTTTGTTCATTTTGGAGCTGCTTGCATATTGAAGCTGCTTATGGTCTACTGTGCGTAAGATTATCACATCGCTTATACATTCTTTTGTATAGAGCTATGCCCTTTTAACAGTGCTAATAAAATAGCTTGCTTCAAAATGATTTTCACACTGCTTTTATAATAGGTTGGTGGAAAAGTAACTTCCGAAAATTTGAATTCCTATATTTAAAAATCTGTAAGTATTAATCCGATCTGGGAATGCTTTACAACAATGAAAAGGTGGCAACCTTGGTAAAACCATGCTTATAAAACAATGAACACGTCATTATTAAATCTGCTGTTTTTGCGTAAAGGAAATGAGTGCCAAAACAGAGAAAATTCGTTACAACTTATTGTATTTCTATGAAAACGGTTATTCCACAGCGAAACCTCATAAAAAAATGTGTGCACATCATGGAGAAGGTACTTTATCAGAATGTTCAGTTCGAAAATGGTTTGCGCGATTTCGTTCGGGAAATTTCGATGTGAAAAACGCGCCTCGGTCTGGTCGGCCAGGCACCGAAAAAGTTGACCAAATTATTGAAAAGGTGGGGAATGACCGGCACATAAGTACGCGTAACATCGCTAAGGATCTTGGTATCCACCGTACGATAGTTTTAGACCATTTAAAAAAGTTGGTATGCAAAAAAGCTGGATGTTTGGTACCACACAATTTGATAGAAAAACCGACGCAAGGTTTCAAGTGTTACAAGCATCGCTAAAAGTGATAATACCTATATAGTATTGAAGGTATAAAACTACGAGAAAATCAAATTATGTCAATATGTCAAATTTAAGAGCAACTTGTTCATATAAGTTTTCACATTTATTAGTACTAACAGATTAGTGGTAGTTCCCTTTATGAAATACTAACGTTAATCGGCGTGAGTTGCTACACCCCCTATGCGTTAATTGGGTGTTTCTTATAAAAAGCTTTGTTGTAAAATGTGTAATTATTAATTCACAATATATTTTAATATTCTAAAGAATATTTAAGAATCATTTGTTCTTTAAAAACAAATCGGTTCAGTATATTTTGCACCAAATAAAAAAAATTTAAAAATGGCATAAAACTATCTATATCTGGACAACAGCGCTACCTACCGGATCCAAATGTAGCAAAGAACCTAACTGTAACTCCATGAGTACAACAAAAAAAAACAAAATCATCAAAATTGGTCCAGCCGTTCTCGAGTTTTGCGGGGTCATACTATTTTTTGAGTGCATTTTTATATATATAGATGATCACCCTTAAGAAGAGAGTGAAGTGGTTCAGGTGGAAGGAGAATATCTTCTAATTGTGTCTTTTCCTTATAAGCAACACATGCCTTTCGATTCGTCCTTGAATTTCAATGCCAAGCAATGTTCACACACTACTGACATAGTATCTATTGATACTATTCGATCGTCCTTGTAAGAAATCGAAGGATCGAAATTCATGACAGAATTTTCTTTATTTACCCATGAATTAGTAACTCGTGCTGATGATCTCTCTCTCTCTCTCTCAGCTCTTATCTATCCCGAAGCTGACTGAGGCGAGCCTCACGTTCCGTTGACGATTCTTCATGTCTTGCTGAACGTACTCTTTTGGCATTCACTGAACTACGACCTATGTTCGAACGACGACGTCTTCCAGACATGACTTTCTTATTTCTTGATAGTAATAATCAGACTTAAATAAAAAAAAGTTAAAATCACATTTGAAGAAACTTTGCTGTGTAAATAATGAGAAGCTGAAATATTGTAGTGACAGTAAATGCTTTTTCCATGAACTATAACACTATGCCAACTACATTAATTTTAAAGATAGGCTATCTGTATAATGAAAATAACAGTATTTCTCCACTATTTAATAGATGTTATTATAAATATAAACCTTCCTCTTCAATCACTCTATCTATTAAAAAAAAACCGCATCAAAATACGTTGCGTAGTTTTAAAGATTTAAACGAATATAGGAAAAAAAGCGACTTTGTTTCATAATATGTATAGATAATAACAGATGGAATAATTTTACGAAACTACTGTAGTAATTGTTAATTTATTGTATTTTTAGTTTCAGTGAGCAAATGAATGAATGAATGACAATGATGATAAAAATTATTTAAATTTATGTTTATTGTTTAATCTTATTACAGTCTACGATGCAACAGTGAAGTCGGCTGTTGCCCTTGAAAGTGCCGTACTGCATCAATTTGGACATTTTGACCAGTGTCTAGATCAGACGAAGAAGTTCAGCGAACAGGCCTCGTTCAAAACTCACTTTGTACGAGCCAAATATTGTTTGGTTCATGTTGTCGTTGATGGTTTAACGGTACACGAGATAAACTCACGATCCATAAAGGTGAATATTTTTATTTTATAGGATGTGTAGTGTATAAGCTAGTATATTAGTCTTAGTATGTAAGCGTAGTGCATAAGAATTGTATATGTGATTGTGACTGCTCTCGCACAACGAAATAGAAAAAGAAAAGATGATTATTAAAACAGCAACCAAAAGAACAAGATCGTGTATTCCACTCTATACCACAACCTCAGAAGTGGGATAAACTTACAAAAAATTGACTATTCTGATTCTGACAAAGAGTTGAAAATAAAACATTATGAACGAAATATTAGAAGGCTTGACTGTTGAAGTTCTGAAAAAATTATGTACGACGTTATCTTTACCGTCTGCGGGTAATAAGACGGCATTAAAATCGCGTTTGTTGCTTGCTCCAGAAGGTTAACTTCAGAAAATTTTAGACATAGAAATTATAATGGAACAACAACAACAAAAACTTCATGATGAAAACATAGAGGAGAAATTACTGCAACAATATTTACAACAACGATAACGACAGAAGGCGAACAGCAAGCAAAGAGGAACAAAGTATGATAGTATAGCAACCGTTAAAACTTAATGGCGAAAACAAAGCGGAGAATTTAAAGGCTGAACAAATTATGACAGTAAAACAATAGCAAAAAATTAGTGACGGAAACATAGCGGAGAATTTACCGCAAGATTAACTTTCGCAGCGACGTAGGCAATTATTTCTATATGCAAACTGAGGCTGAACAAGAATATATGCAAACTAAGCTCAAACAGAAACAACTAGAAGTGCAGAGATGTGAAAATGAGGCTGAAAAAGTGATCATGTAAGCTAAACTCAAAGAGAAAGAACTTGAATTGCAAAGACGTAAAAACGAATTGCTCAAACAGGAGCAATTATTGTTGCTAAGACAGAATGAAATACTGTTAAAAAATAAGGAAAAGATGAAAAACAATGTCGTTGAGTGTCAAAATAACACAGTTTCATTCAGAGCACTAACAAATTTTGTTCGCGATTTTGATGGAATGACTGATGCCAATTTCTGGGATGACAACACATTCTAAGCACTGTTTATTACAAAGTTAACAGGAAAGGCACAAATGTAGCTGTATTTCAGAGAAAGCAATTCTGATGAAAACATAGATGACCTGCTCGAAAAACAATGGAAGAGGAAGCGAGCGGGAAAAATTTAATGCACGCAAGTAGCGGCTGGACGAGATATTTGCAGATTATTTTAATAACAAAGTGCAGAACGTATACTGATAGGGAAAAGTGAGTTATTTCTGACCTTGGTAGACGGTATGCCAGACGAGCAGCTCCGTAACCAAGTCGCAATATAACAACATGCCACTAAGGAGGATCCATTTCGAGCACTTCTGCGTATAAAATTACCAAAATCCAATCTACAGAAGAAAAAATCATCGATTTCGGACAAAAGACGTTACAACTGCAACAGCGTTGGACATTTTGCAGCTGAGTGCAAGAAACCGCTGAGGGAACCTGGGACGTGCTAGAGTTGTGGCAGCACAGGTCACGATGTAAAGGACTGCTGACCGTACAAGAAGAAGACAACGGCGGAGCCGAAAAATGATTATGTAGGAGTTTTGAATGTATTTATAGAAAAAAATGTGTATGCTTCACTTTCTTCAGAATGCTTCATTGATTCAGGAAGCCCCATCAGCTTTGTTAAAAGACAAATGATACCCAAAGAAGTTAATTTAAAGAGTGTGGGAAACATTATATATTATGGTTTAAATGAAACAAAATTAAAAATATTTGGAAAGGCTATATATTATATTGCATTAATGAATAAAAAAGTTGCAAGTTTAGGAAAAGATTTTTTATGAAATATTCGTGGTGAAGATAAATTAAAGAAAAAAATCTGATAAAGAACGATTTAAAAAATCAACACGTAGAGTTAACACAAAATCTTGATGACCACTGATATTCTTTTAGACCAATTAATGTCAATTAATTTAATAATGAAAACAGATTTACTGAATTTGAATATTAGAGAAAATATTTCGCTTGAAGTTAAAATTGAATTCGAAAAAATGTTCCAAAAAAATTACTTAAAAGCTGAAAGGCCTAATATTCCTAAGGTTCGTGGTGAAATGAAAATCTTATTACAAAATGAAAAACCGTTTAATTGTCCCCCACGTAGATTATCTTATACTGAGAAACAAGAGTTTCACAAAATTTTAGACGACTGTTTAGAAAAACCTACTATAAGAACAAGTGAATCTGAATTTGGGGGATGCAAATTAGATGAGAAATGGTACCTTATATAATATATATATACCTGTTTTATATACCCGAGGCCATGGAAAGCCATGTTTAGGTATCATGACGAGATGGGTCACGTTGGTGTTAACAAGGTTACTGAACTGGTTAGAAAGAATTACATATTATTACAAAAGATGATGAACTTATAAAAGATTGTCATTAAAAAAATGCTGGACTAAATGTATCAAGCTAAATTGAAAAATAAATATACAACTTATGAAATAAATATTTCTCTATCTTTTTCTAAAAACATATTTTTGTACCCACGTATCATGCACGTTTTGTGTGAGATATTTTCCAATTATTTCAAATGTATCTTTTTGGTAGTCTTCTTGTATACCAGTACATTTTCATGATTAAACATACAATCAAATCGCATAATAATTTATATTGACAGTGATGTCATAGTTAGTAGGGTCGATTCATTTTGAACAAAGATATTTATTCATTTTTTTCTTTGATGCATCTACAATCAAATATTGTACATACGCGTTTAAGTTATTATTAAAACTAGAAAGAACGTTATCTTCGTCTAAGCCGAAGATGAAATACTCTTCATGCAGTGAATGTTTCATTGTAGTATTTAAGCTTTTTTCGCAACAAAATGGGTCAATTGTATGGGAGGTACCCTCTCTATTGACTCGATTCGGCTGGTTCCGATAAATGTCCTGCGCCTGTCTTGTCAAAGTTTTAGTTCGAAAGGACAAAAAACAAAAAAGTTTTTCTAATAAGAATATGCAATCAAATGGGTGGTTTGTAAGGGAGGTACCTCCCTATAGTGCCGATTCTGCTGGTTCCGACAAATGTACTGCGTATAGTAAAAAAAAAGGTTCGTATACAATTTTAGCCCTCTAGCTCAACAACTAAGGAACTAGTTTGAACATACAGACGGACATGGCTTAATCAATGTCTAACCGAACTGATCAAGAATATATATACATTATGTGGTTTGTTTTGTCTCCTTCTGCCTGTTACAAACTTTATGACAAACTTATAATACTATTCACTCCCGTGAAGAGTATAATAACCCAAAAATATAATGAGTTACAATAAGACTATTAAAATTAATTCATTCATAGAGACTTGTTTGTTATTAAGTAGCATAGGAATGTTATACTATCACAAACTCACAAACATAAAAATTATCAATTTAAAGGGAAATTTTATTTTTATTTATTTATTTATTGTATAATAGAAAACTTAATTCTAAAATACAACATTAAAGCTGAAGCAACAAAGGCCTAGATGAGATCAGAATCTTTTTTTTTTTTTTTTTTTTGTGTTATTTACAATATTATCATACTGATTTAGATTTAACTTATTTATTAGTAATATGAAATTTTTTAAGTTATTTTGACTGGCTTCTGTAAGTAGATGGCGAAGTGGAGGGATGTGAAGGGAGTTACACAGGGATTGGACTCGACTGCAATTGTCAGTGAGATGGCCCACACTTAGTGTACCTGAGTTGCAAAAATTGCAAGTTGGTACTGGTGTCTTGTTGAGAAGATGTTCCTCTAAAAATTCCTACTGAAGATTCTAACAGAGTTTGTAGTATTTCAAAAAAAAAAAAATGCAATACTGGAAAATTGATGCGCAAACTGTTCATTCAAATAAGGCTTCCGATAAAACATTAGATAGAACATTGTGCGATTTGCACCGCACAATGTCGAGAACTACTGAGGTGAACTGATTAAACCAGCTGCTGTAAACAAACTGTACAAAATTTGATTTGATTTGATTGATTTTTGATTTTGTTAATCATTATCTTGATCATGTTTGAAATTAAGGGATCTTATGTATGTATCTTCACTACCACTACATATTATAAAACAAAGTCACTTTTTTCCTATATAAGCTTAAATCTTTAAAACTACACAACGTATTTTGATGCCGTTTTTTTTTAATAGATAGAGTGAATGAAGAGGAAGGTTTATATTTATAATAACATCTATTAAATAGTGGAGAAATACTGTTATTTTCACTATACATATACCTATATGCCTATCTTTAAAATTAATGTAGTTGGCATAGTGTTATAGTTCATGGAAAAAGCATTTACTGTCACTACAATATTTCAGCTTCTCATTATTTACACAGCAAAGTTTCTTCAAATGTGATTTTAGATTTTTTGTATTTAAGTCTGATTATTACTATCAAGAAATTATAAAGTCATGTCTGGAAGACGTCGTCGTTCGAACATAGGTCGTAGTACAGTGAATGCCAAAAGAGTACGTTCAGCAAGACATGAAGAATCGTCAACGGAACGTGGGGCCGCCTCAGTCAGCTTCGGGATAGATATAGAGCTGAGAGAGAGAGAGAGAGAGAATCATCAGCACGAGTTACTAATTCATGGGTAAATAAAGAAAATTCTGTTATGAATTACGATCCTTCGATTTCTTACAAGGACGATCGTATAGTATCAATAGATACTATGTCAGTAGTGTGTGAACATTGCTTGGCATTGAAATTCAAGGACGAATCGACAGGTATGTGTTGCTTACAAGGAAAAGTCAAATTAGAAGAAATTCTCCACTTCACTCTCTTCTTACGGGTCATCATCTATATATATAAAAATGCACTCAAAAAATAGTATGACCCCGCAAAACTCGAGAACGGCTGGACCAATTTTGATGATTTTGTTTTTTTTTGTTGTACTCATGGAGTTACAGTTAGGTTCTTTGCTACATTTGGATCCGGTAGGTAGCGCTGTTGTCCAGATATAGATAGTTTTATGCCATTTTTAAATTTTTTTTTTATTTGGTGCAAAATATACTGAACCGATTTGTTTTTAAAGAACAAATGATTCTTAAAGTTGCTTAGGTTATAATAGAATATTAAAATATATTGTAAATTATTAATTACACATTTTACAACAAAGCCTTTTATAAGAAACACCCAATTAACGCATAGGGGGTGTAGCAACGCACGCCGGTTAACGCTAGTTATATATAAAAATCCGAGTGACTCTTAATCTCTTAAAAGGCAAGACCAATTTTGATAAACTTTTTTTGTTTTACTTATGAATCACCAAGATGGTTTATGCTTCAGTTGGACCCGGTAGGTGGCGGTGTTGTCGAGATACAGACATTTACAATCAAATTTTTAGCATTTTTTTATCTAGTGCACACTATGCTCAGCCGATTTAAATAATTTTTTTTTAAATGACAAATGATTGCATATTTATTTTTTCAGTTCTTAACTTTTAATATGTGTAATATTTTGAAGTATTTGAAGTTTTTTGAAATCATTGCAAGACCAAGCGTAAAAACTTTGTACGTTTACTTAACAACCGAAAGAAATTTTTTCCATTTATTTGCGAACTCTGCTTTAAATCTCAATAATATATTGCATTCAATCTTTTCCAATTTGATTTGATGATAGCCAATTATGACAGCGCAATGGGGCGCATGTGTACCAGCGAGTTGCGAAAGTGCTGACATTGCAATCCATCTTAGCGTTTGGCTGAAACGACATGTATTGAGCGGCCAGGATATGCACGAACCCATTTGCCAGACCAAGGCCTCGAATGAGGTGCGAATCACCAACTCTATGTATTTATATGCGTAAGTATTGCAATACATAGTATGGTTCCTCCCATAATTTTTATTTTTCACTGTTCAATTGTGCAGTTTTTTCTTGTGCTGTTTCGTGTTATTGGCATTAATCAGTACTACGTACCATTGCTATTTGATTTGGAATACAAATTGCACAAATGAATGCAGCGATGATACTGTCAAATCAATATCAACAACGACTACGCTTGTCATGGCTCTACTATCCTTCTCGATGATTGGTAAGCATAATCAACATTGTTGACAATTCAATGAACACAATCAACTTGTAAATTGTTATTTTTGTTTTCAGCAAATATAAAAAAACTGTTTCAAGCCAGCAAAGATCAACTTAGTTTGAATTCTATTAATGGCATCAAAGCACTAGCCATGATCTTTATACTTGCAGGCCATGCACTTTCGTTTATACTTGGTGGACCAATGCACAATGTAAAATTTATAAATGAAGTAAGTAATGTAGGTGATGATGATAGTCGCGTTTTTATAGGGACAACATGTGGAAATGCAAGGGCCTAAGCACTAATCAACGAAGTAATAAGTAAGGTAATAATGTAAGTGATCACAAGCGGGTGTAGTATTTCACCTTTAAATATGTTAAGCAGAATAAAAAATTTTCATGTGATCGGAGATCTCAACTATGAAGATGTTCTTATGATGTTCATATGAGTGTTATACTTTTATCAATGTAAAAATTATTTAGTTGGGACAAGGGGCCTTGAAATTATGTTTTGCTAAAGCGCGCTACTGCTTAAAATCTACTAAGTCAAGCAGTTCGAGAAGATTATTTCAATTAAATGTGTTGAATTTTTACTATGTTTCTTGTGTTTTGTTGCAGGCATTGCATACTCCAACATTCTCTTTTCTAACCAATTCATTACTGTTCGTGGACACATTTCTATTATTGAGCGGTTTCTTGTTTTGTCGTTTATTATTAATTGAGTTGGAGCAGCGACGTGGCAACCTGAATGTGCTTGTGTTATATGTGGCACGTTACATAAGACTGACGCCAGCCTATACAGTAATCATTGGTTTCTATATAACATGGTTTCCATATGTAGGCAGTGGACCCATATGGCAATATCGCATTGGTCTTGAGCAAGAACGTTGTCAGGCCTCATGGTGGTTGAATATACTATACATTAATAACTATTTTAATACGGATCAGTTAGTTAGTATAATCGTATTTGTGCGGCAGGCACCTAATCAATTTCTTAATGCTTTTTCTATCTTTTCTTTGAGTAGTGCATGTTCCAATCATGGTATCTTTCAGTGGATACTCAATTATTTTTCATAGCGCCAATTGTTATTTATATGCTCTACAAATCACGACGAGTTGGTTTACATTTCTTGGCATTATTGGTCGTTTTGACAGCGATGATACCATTTATGATCACTTATGTAACTCAATTAGATCCAACATTAATGGTATATGCAGAGTAAGTGGTTTTATTATATTATATATAATTATCCAGGGTATCTTATTAATTACATCTATTTTGGATTTAAATTATAGTGAGGTGAAGGACTTAGCACGAAATTCCTTTTATATTAAGTCATACATTAAGACACATATGCGTGCCTCAGCCTATGTGATTGGTCTTCTCGTTGGTTATGCTGTGCATATCATGCAAAAGCAGAGGTTTGTTATACTTAATATTCACAATTCGCTCACTCTTATGTATACTTTTGATGTTTTTAACATTCAGTATGAAATTACCTCACACTTTTGTGCGGATTACTTGGTTGTGTTCTACCCTCATGGGCATTGGTTCCATGTATGGCGTCACACGATTCTATGTCGCGCCCTACACTTTATTGGAGAGTAGCCTTTATGCAGGTTTTCATAAGCTTGGCTGGAATCTTTCGGTTGGTTGGCTGGTCTTGGCCGTAACCACTGGTCACGCCGGTTGGCTTCAATGTTTCCTGAGCACAAGGTTCTTTACACCCATCGGTCGACTTACCTATTGTGCTTACCTGTCGAATGGCATTATCGAACTTTATCACATGGCAAGCTTACGTCGTCCAAACTACATGGGCTATCTGACATTGACCAATGATGTTTTTAATCATACGTTGAATACTTTTTTACTGGCGATCGTACTATGTTTACTCTTCGAGTCACCCATACATGCCCTAGAGAGGATATTGATACGTAATTTGGCCCAGAATGAACCGCTTGCTGGTAATCGTGCAGAGAATAAAGGCAAAGAGACACCCAGTACTTCCGAGGAACAGGTTGCGTAAACGGTTAGGGCATCATCATTAACTGGTTATTGAATATTTGATGCTTGCTGCTTGCTTAGTTAGAATAAATATACGTGCCAATTATATGTAATAAGTAACATACTTTTGCCTTTTCAGTTTACCAAAATCAAGCTTTATTTCTACAATATGTTTATGTATACTCGTATATCAACTAAATGTATGTGTTTTATATGTAGTTAAAAATTTGTATGTGGACTTACATATGTGTAAAGGTTTTAGAAATTGATTTATTTCTTGCGTATAATAATCTTAAGTAAAAAACTAATACGAAAAGAAAATGAAAAATGTCTTCCATTATTGCGTTTTGGAAAATCGATATTATGTTTATCATTGTTTTAAAATATTGGGGAATATAGGTAATATCTGGTTAAATGGCTTGTCTTTTTCCATTGAAATTGATGATGTTCTCGGATTGGTATTTCATTCTCTCTAAAGGCGTGTGTCCGACGTCGACGTGTTGGTTGTGGTAACTGCTGTTGCTTCCACGATTTCAATATCTTCCTCTTTGCATCTTCTTCAACTTCTTGTTCTTCATTTGCTGGAATTTGCTCTTTGCACTCGCTACTAGCTGGCGTTGCCGCAGCCTCCCTTAAGCCAGCAGCTGAGATACGACGTCATTCTTTGCCTCTTCAGCATTCGAAGAGGAATAATAAAGGATATGAGTTACCAAGGTTACCTGCAAGCATTAATATGCAGCAGGAGAGTGCTAGACCAAAATAAGGGGACACCAAGCTACTTATATGGCTGCGCCACTATCAGTAAAAATAAAATCAGTACGCATGACACATGCTGGTGACCAGAAGCATCAGAATATGCTTAGACCAGCGAAGACCCAGCCAATGAGTAAATATGGCTCGCTAAGCGTGCTGAGGATATCCAGCTCAGTGCGGTAAGATAAACCAGCACCAATGCCCAGCAAATCGGGCGTGTTGGCAGTACGATAAAATTTATTGACTTTTTAACTGAATGGAGAAAATCTTATATAAACTGCGAATAAGTATATCAAATGTGGAGATCGTTACCAAATATGTAGAAAGAACAATGTTAACGTTTTTACACCAGATGGCAAGGCTGCGGATGATGCGGGTGAGAAATAAAGATGGCAGAAGGTGTGGAAGTTTGGTGCGAGAAACATGTGTCTATGAGTTGTTAAATAAATGAATAGCTAAATATCTACAATCAAAGTGTGGCGACGAGGTAAAAAAAAGGGGGAAAAAAAAACAAATTGTGTTAATTTGAGAATACTCCCAGAACGCTTATTTGGAAAAGGTAAGAAATTTGTCAATGCTGAACGGTACATCGGCATGGCGGTGGCGTCGGTGTCGATGGAAAAAAGAGCGTATACATAAGTATATCGAAGATAGAGACTATTAAGTGAGAGTGCATAACTCAAGATTATGTATGTGCGTGGGTATGTATAGGTGAATGATACACAAATGGGTAGTGATGATTGATGGAGAAACATAGAAGAGGATGCTACAGTGGATGTCGATTTAATTTAGATGAATACAAGGTAGAAGGAAACAAACGAAAAAAACAGCCGTGCATGGATAGCTGATTAAGAATGTAAAGTAGAGTAAGTCAGGGGGGAGGCATAGAAAATGGCAGATTCAATTCATGCATGCAGAATTATTTTGTGAATTTTTGGTGCGATATGAGTATACCTCTTTTATATATATAAATTATCAATTTATTATCTAGTAATTTATATTTAGACAAACCAAATTAAATGCAATCATTTTCAATATTACAAAAAAAAAAAAATAAAAAAAAAACACATATTCCCAGTGCAGGACTCGAACCCCACGCCCTCGGTTTGCCAGTACTACTCTTTAACCACTACGCCACGCAAAAATTTTAATCATGTTTGCTTAAATAGCTCTATTACAATAAAAAAAAACAAAATAATCATTTTCTATATAAAAAAAGAACAAAATATTCCCAATGCAGGATTCGATTTCCATGCCATCGGTGTACCAGACCTACACTCTAAACAATAGAAAAAAATCTGACGATTCTATTTTTAGCATAATTTTTTGAAATTTCACTCATGCCGTAACGCACAAAACGGAGTGACGCTCTAAAAATTGCATGGCATGAGCCAATCGATATGCTACATCGTCAGCAATTTCTCTAATAGTGATTCAACGTTTATTCATAACTTTTTTCTTCACTGCTTCAACGTTTTCATTGGTTGTTATCGTCCATGTCGGCCCTAGTCATTAACATCTCCTCGGCCTTCTGTGAATAGATTGAGACATTTATAATTTTTTTTTTTTGCTTAAAGTAGACTCGGAAAACACCACAGACAACATTTGAAGTACTTTGGAACTCTTAATTTTATATTTCACAAAAAAATTAATACAAATTCTTTGATCAATTCTTTTGGAGTAGGTAAAAATCGAAGACGATCCAAAGCACGTGCAAGGAAAACAGCTGTCAAAAACAAACTAAACATTCAAAATAGTTGATCTTGATATCATAAGTGAGAGAGACATGAGAACCAACATAAAGGCACAAAAAATCAAGAATCGAATATACCTAGCCCGCGTAAATTCAATACAATTTAAAGCATAGAGATTCCTGGAGCTGCTAACGCGACAGAGCTACATAATCGTGACACTTAGCGTCTGACCCTGGGTTTTGTTAATTGTCATAGCGTAACACAGGCTCACTGGAAACTGAACTCGTTTAAAAGTAAACGGCAAATTGCTTGGAATAATAGGAATACGAGGTATAAAAACATTCTCTCCTGCGCCGCACGCTGTTATAATTTTTGCTGCTGTGACATTTAGTTGTAAATTTGTCACTTTGAACCTGGCACCGTTACACTGTTTGGGCGCACCGACTTTTAAATTTATTTTATGAGCTGGCAGTCCAGGGTTGCTCAGTGATGTTAAAAATTCAATTGGATAGTTAGTAGATTGTTCTTGATCCATAACTTTGTTAATAGAGATATACTCTACCTTAGCTCCCGGAACAAAATTCAGAACTTCAACATTTATTGCTACCGCCTGATCGTTATATGGGGTCAAAATAGTTCTTTCAAAAAGCCAAGAATTTTCACAACTTCCATATTCCATTGCGTCACCATATACTGATGATATGAGATCCCGCATCGATAAAACTGTATGGCATAGGTTTACATGTAAGATCACTCTTCCTTGTACTTGTGCATACGTACCATTACCAATCTTAGGTAAGAAATCTGAAAACACTTGTGCGTTATCGTTGCTCTCAATTCACGGTTGCATATTTTTTGTTAAATGCATAGGGACTATGAAGTGCCACAGACTGGAACTCTTAAGACAGGCTCTCATTTCATCAGCTCTTATTCCACGTGGTATGACAGGTAGAGTCTGCAGAAATTCACCACATAATAGTACCTTAAGACATAAAGTACCTGGAATTTGTCATTTAAATTCCCCGCGTTAAGTATTTTTTATGCTTTTTTTTTCTGTATGTTAGTAGGACTGTCCTTAATTACAATACTGTGCCAAAAATGAGCGCGATCTGTCAACCAGTTTGTTTACAGCCGCTGGTGTAATCAGTCCACCTCAGTAGTTCTCAGCGAATTTTACAATGCAAAAAAATGTTGAACAAAGAGTTTGTCTCAAATTTTGTATTTTGACCGAAATTTCGTGTGCCGAATCGATTCGAATGCTGGAGAAGGCTTACAGTGAAACTGTTTTAACGAAAACTCAGGCTTACGAGTGGTACAAAGCCTTTAAAGATGGTCGGGAGATCATCGAAGATTTGCCTCGTTCCGGACAGCCATCGACCTCTAACGACCTTGATAACGTCAAAAAAGTTATATAAATCGTGTTCGAAAATCGTCATGTTAGTATTAGAAAGATGAAAAATATTGGGAGTACAAATTAGTTCGGTCCGTTTTCAAAAGATGGCTCCACCTGCAAGTTATGGCCGATACTTAACGCAGGCAATTTTAAAGATAAATTCCAGGTACTGTATTGTCTTAAGGTACTATTATGTGATAATTTACTCCAGACTCTACCTGTTATACCACTGTCTTCAGGTAAAGTAACATTACCCATGGGTTGGTCATTTTGCCTGATATATGTCTTGTCTACTGCTTCTACCGCTTTAGGATTTGCCATAGTACATTCATCCCATTATAAGGGTACAATCACGTAGAACCTTTGCTTTGTCGTTGTTTCTTGGAATATTGCAAATAGGGCTTTCTGTACTGTCGAAATTGATTGGGATCTTAAACATCGAGTGGGAAGCTTCTCCTCATGGAAATAAAGTAGAAGCAATACTTGAAGAGGCTACAGCAAGAGCAATTTTTTGGACTGCGAACCTTTGTGCAATAATTTTCGTGAGAAAAGTCTTTCCTGTTCCACCGGGAGCATCTATAAACAACATTTCTCCCAAAGCATAATCTACGCTGCGACAAACACGATCAAATATTAAACGCTATCCTGCATTTAGTGTCGAAACACCAGTTTGTAAAATTTCGGCCAAATCCACTGGATCATAATTTTTTTCCGTCGAGTAATCTCTGTTGATACGTTCACCTGTAAATGATGGCTCAGGCATACCATAATGACACATAGGGTTATCTCCAGTAGAAGTAACAATATCTTGAATAGCCAGCAAAGAACAATTTAAAAGACTTTAAAGTAATCTTGTAATAATTGCGTTTTCATTAGTTATTTGTACGTGTCCAAAAAGTCTTCACAAAACACCTGCATAGCCGCAAACAAATGACACAGTCGATTTGGATTTTCACTAATACATACTTCGGACAAAGCACCGTCCCAATGTTGATCATCTTTTGGTAAGTGACGTGCTCGGCAAGCTTCTTGGTTGGTAGGATATATGTAGGATATGGCAAGGAGACTAGGAGCGGATTGTCCTACATGGCAACGCTATAGTGTAAGAGCTACTGAGCGCGCGAGAGTGACTGGTGATCGTTAGGGTGAGTTAGTCGCTCACGTTCGTTGTTTGAGTGAGGTCGTAGTGGCTCACGTTCGCTCATGGAGTGAGGTTGAATTCTCTAATATAATAATATAGTCATAAGACTTTTATATCGTTAAGTTCAAGTGTGAGGGAATTACTATAAGTTATGTTAATAAAGAGAAACTACATAAATGTAAAAAAGAAACTGTATAAATATATTGAACTTACAACATAAGTATACAACAGCATATACATACTACTAGCATTAAAGTGAATTGAACCAATAAAAGTAAAGTGAAATCTTACAAATTGGGGGCTCAGCCGAAGATAAAAATTAATTAAAATATCTAAAAGTAAATAGTTAAATTTATTAAATGATAGACAATAAAAAAAAACACGTCAGTGACAAAGTGGTATTGGTGACGCGCAGAATTTTGGCGCCGATTAACCAAGAGCGAACGGTGGTACGAAAAGAGACAAGGCGATAGCAGCAGACAATTTTGAGGATCAGAAAATCATCGTGGCGACAGTGTGGTACTTAACATAAAGGCGTCAGTTTAGCGACAGCTAGAAGGCGACAGCAAAGGCAGTGGCTGATTTGTGTGTCGTAAGAGCTGAAGGCAACAAAACGTGAACGTCGAATTGTAGCAGCAGATGATTGTGAAGATCAGAAAATCATCGTGGCGACAGTGTGGTGCTTAACATAAAGGCGTCAGTTTAGCGACAGAAGAGCGGTTCAGTTGTGGTGACTTTCATGTGCCAGTGGAAGCAGAGTCACAGAAATATACATCATTTGTGACGCAGAGTGGACAATATGAGTTTAAGTATGTACCAGTTGGCATTTCTAATTCACCAGCAGTATTTACTCGGTTCATAGTGGCAGTATTGAGAGAGTTAATTACTGACGATTATGCAGTTGTGTACATGGATGATGTTATTCTTCCAAGTAAAAATATCGAAGTAGGGTTAATGAAGTTAGAAAGGGTATTGCAGGTGGCGGCACAAAATGGTTTAAGATTAAATTGGAGTAAGTGTCAGTGGCTTCAGGAAAAAGTGAACTTCTTAGGATACGTCATTGAAAGGGGTACCATAAAACCAAGTGAAGAAAAGGTTTTGGCTATACAAAATTTCCCTATACCAAAAGACAAAAAGGCGATACAACGGTTTTTGGGGTTGACATCATACTTTCGAAAGTTCATTGAAGGATACGCGGTGATGGCCAAACCACTGTCAGATATGTTGAGATTAAACATGAGGTTTGATTTCGAGAACTTCAATTGGTAGCATTTGAGCAATTGAAATCTGCATTGGTGTGTGAGTCCGTTTTGAGAATCTATAATCCAAAATTACAGACTGAGATACATACGGACGCATCAAAGTATGGATTTGGGGCAGTGTTGCTACAGAAGGACTCTGAAAACGAGTTATTTCACCCAGTTCAATATATGAGTCGAAAGAATAGGCCCTGTGAGGAGAAGTATCATTCGTATGAACTTGAAGTTTTGGCAAATATTGGTGCGTTAAAGATATGGCGAATTTACATATTAGGGCTCAGGTTTACTATTGTAACAGATTGTAATGCTTTCGCAATGACCATGAGAAAGAAAGATATTCCATTGAGAGTAGCACGGTGGGCAATGTATTTACAGGATTTTGACTATAAGATTGAACATCGCACTGGGTCAAAAATGAGGCACGTTGACGCCTTAAGTCGAGTTGCTTGTTATATACTTACAGATACCATAGTACATCGGTTGAAAGAAGCACAGTTGTCGGATGAATGGACTAAGGTAGTAAGAATGATCGTAGGAAAAGAAGGGTATGAGGACTTCTAAATTAAGGATCAAATCTTGTTTAAGAATCCTAACCGTGAGTTGATTGTAGTACCATCGCAGATGGAAGAGGAGATCATTCGAACTTCAAGACTTAGTAGAAAGATCGTATTTATTATATCCCAAAGTTGAAAGAGAAAACAGGACGGGTAGTGGAAAGTTGTGTTGAGTGCATAATAGTTAATGCGAAAGCGGGAAAGAAAGAAGGATTATTAACATCAATTGATAAGCTGGCCGCTGATTACTTACCATATCGATCACGTAGGTCCAATGGAGATGACGAATAAAAGATACAATTATATCCTAGTGATAGTAGACGCATTCTCGAAGTATGTTTGGTTATATCCTGCTCGAAGCACAGGCGTTGAGGAGGTGGTTGGTAGTTTAGAAAAACAAGCTGTAACATTTGGTAATCCGTTGAGGATAATAACAGATAGAGGTAGCGCGTTTACCTCGAGCGCTTTTAAACAGTACTGCGAGGAGCAAGATATACAACATTAGCTAATTACTTCTGGCGTTCCACGGGGAAATGGTCAGGTAGAGTGAATGCATAGAATCATAGTACCCATGTTATCGAAACTGAGTCAGGGAACCCAGCGTCCTGGTACAAGCAGGTGGGTAAAGTACAACAAATAGTCAGTGAGACACCACCGAGAAGTACAAAAGTAGTACCTTTTAAGATTCTAACAGTGCTAGACATGCGTGTACCACCAAATACTGATTTGAGAGACCTAATAGAAGAAGCGTTGGTAGACCAATTGAGAAATTATAGAGAACAAGTTAGAGACGAAGTTCATCAAAATATAACAGCTCTGCAGGCGGAAAGGAACCCAGACTATATAATCTCAATGAGTTAGTAACTATCAGACGTACACAGTATGGTGTGGGACTGAAACTTAAGGGGAAGTATCTAGGACCATACACGGTAGTCGCGAGGAAGAAGCATGGGCGGTACGATGTCGAAAAGATCGGCAATGGAGGGGGTCCGTGTAGAACATCGACTGTACTGGAATACATGAAGCCTTGGGGTAACCGTTTCGAGACGAATGGTTTTCAGGAGGGCCGAATGTAGGATATGGCAAGGAGACTAGGAGCGGATTGTCCTACATGGCAACGTTATAATGTAAGAGCTACTGAGCGCGCGAGAGTGACTGGTGATCGTTAGGGTGAGTTAGTCGCTCACGTTGGTTGTTTGAGTGAGGTCGTAGTGGCTCACGTTCGCTCATGGAGTGAGGTTGAATTCTCTAATATAATAAAATAGTCATAAGACTTTTATAACGTTAAGTTCAAGTGTGAGGGAATTACTATAAGTTATGTTAATAAAGAGAAACTACATAAATGTAAAAAAGAAACTGTATAAATATATTCAACTTACAACATAAGTACTAGCATTAAAGTGAATTGAACCAATAAAAGTAAAGTGAAATCTTACATATATAACATCTTCAACCCTTCGATGATCAGCAAAAGAAGTAGGTCCACGAAAAGTGTACAAAAGTAAGCGCAAGTAAAAGCATTCTGACTGATTTCGATGTACGTTAGAAACTTTTCCAATAACGTGTTCTTTAAAAATACCCGGTTCACCATTGGCAGCTTTTCTTCGTCTTCTGCGAATAAAAATACCCTGTTGCCTCAGATGAACTGCAATAATATATCGGCCAGATTGAAACCTTGCTACTTTATCATAATTATTATTTGTAAACCAAACCGTAGCTTGATCACTTCCCTTGTTAACATATTTACATATGTACTCTATAGATTTTTTTTGTATATTTCAACGTTGATATGTGTTTCAAATGTTTTGGATAGTACGGCTCAATAGGGTACCATCCCATCTATTATCCAAATCAATTTCTTGGCCACGTAAGCTAATTGTAGCCGTAAAGACACCATTTTGCGGTGTTTTCGACGGTACAGTGGATACCCGTCTTCCCCTGACATTGTGTGCTCTGAAAGCGCTCGTAGGTATTTTTTAGAGCAACGACCTTCTTGCATACAGGGTGAGTTGTTGTTCAGCACCGCATGGTCCGTATACCATGTGAGTCTTTGCGATCTCATATAAAGTATGATCTTCGTTTTTATCAGGAAACTCAGCACTAATTTTGGTGGCGATATCATCAGGCCTAATTTTTTCTTCCAACCAAAGTAGTATGTGTATGTGTGCATGTGGCAAGCCCCGTTTTTGCCACTCAACGCTGTACATAAAACAAAGAGACCAGGTCAATCATCAACTTTAGGTTAAGATGGAAAACTCGGAATATTACAATATATCATACCTATCATAAAATGCCTGGCCGGGAAGAAGTGCTTGTGAAATTTCAATCCAATTCGGGTTAGTTGTAAATGTTATAAAAGGGTCAGATCGACCAGACTTTCGAACATAGCAGAAAGTGCCCTGCGAATGTGCATGCATTTAATTGTCTCTTGTTCTGAACGTCATTATCCTGCTGTATTCAGCACCTAAACGTACCTGGTTAGTTCGTATGTAAATTTTAGCATACATGTCCACGATAAATTGGCTAAATAATCCTCGAAATCGTTGCAAGTAAGTAAAATAATTTTGTCTTACTTGCATTTGGTATGTAGGGCTGATATTTTTTTATTAAAATTTATCATCCTGGTGGTTGAATCAACTTGATAAAGGTCAAAATTGTACCCGTCTTCACCATTGCACTGTATAAAAGACGATTATCATGAATGCGTATTAAAATATCAGGTCTGTCGCATTTAAGGTCTTCGTCTGTAACGGGGGCATTGTACCGGACGCGGCTCTGAGGCATCTCATATATGTACTTAGTTGATGGTACATATCATAAAGTTGAGATTTGAGGTTGATATTCAATTGTCGAAAGTTTTGATTCCGTTTATTGAATAGTTCATTGTAATTTGATACAAAATAAACCTGAAGATATTTTGGTTCATTTTGGGCAACTAGAGATCCGATAAGGTGGTAAACTTGACCTTGCACCTTGAAAGTTGTCATAAATGGTCTTTCTGTAATTTGTTTTGCGCCAAAGGATACCATTTGGAACGCAGAATTGTATAAACGGACATTGTCCAAGAAATGTTTTGACTGTGGATGCTCACCGTTTAGTATTGCTTTAATGAATTTGGGAGATTCTTGGAAATTTTCAATTAGCACTTTTCCACCTGAACAGCAGATTCCATTTGGTTCTTTTCTCCATTTCAGTGCATTACAAAACTGGCAACATACCTCCATACCTCTTATAGATGCGAATGCAACGTAATTAATATTTGGAGAATATAAATAACCCGATCTCTCTTTGTTGCCGATGCAATAACGTTAATTTCTTCACGCGATAGTGCTTGAGCGGCATGATCCGCGGTTAGACTCTTCCGAGATCGAGATAATCTCATCCGTGTAGAATTTCTGCTATACTGGGAGAGATTTGATCTTCTTCAAGGTATTTGATATACATATGCTAACAAAGTTATTGAAGTACTTAATATTAAGCAGTGCTAAAAAAGAAAGCAATAGGTAAATAAATATTGTTTTGCAAACACAAAATAAAACCAAAAACTTTTACCAACTAAAATATGTTATTTATAGCTAGTTAATATTAGTTGGAAAGGTGACTAAAAAGCGTAGCACAGAGAATACAGAATTTTTTGTTATATTTTTTTATTAATGTATATTATTTATTTTATAAACTGCAGTTAACAAAAGTTTAAAAAAAAATGGACCGAGGAATCTCTAAATTATTGACGAAGTCGCGTCGTCAGATGCGGACCTTAAAATGATTATTTTTCGCGTTCTAAATACAATCTAACCAAGCCAACTATTATAGGCTGTGCGACAAGAAGGCAATCATGTTTAACACCGGTCAACCAATTTCGTTCATATTCTTCTGACTACTTACTAAGTGTTTTCGCGGCTCCGATTTCGGTACAAAATGACTCCAAGCTGATTGCTACGTTTTACGTTATCGAAAATAGTAAACATTCACTATTGGGGCGAGATTAAGAGGTTCTATAGATACATCGTTGGTTCCAATCCAGTAAACATTGAGGCGGGTTCCAATAGCCCTAGAGAGTAAAATTAATGATAAAATTAATGAGGCGCTGCAACAAAATATAATCGTCGAAGTAACAGGTTCGAGCTCCTGGATATTACGAATTGTTATTGCTTTTAAGGATGATGGAGACATTCGCCTCTGTCTGGATATGCGTCGGGCAAACAAAGCAATCCGTCGGGAGAACTATCCATTATCAACGTTTGACACATATATGACAAAACTACGAGGGGCTAAATACTTTTCACGGCGAGATCTAAAAGATGCCTATCATCAGTTACAGCTAGTAGAATCCAATAGAGATCTCACAACATTTATAACGCATCGCGGTTTTTCCAGATATAAACGTCTCATGTTGGGTGTGAACTCAGCTCCTGAAATTTTTAATGAAGGATAGAAGAATATATTGATGACATTATCGTGTTTGGAAGTAGCATGGCGGAACATGCTTATGACGTCGGAAAAAATTTGATACAGATTCTGAGACCTTTTTTTTGTAAATAGTCATAAATCGAAGACGAGCCAAAACGCGTCCCACTTTTCATTAAAAAAAAAAAAACAAAAAAAAAAAAAATTAACAATGTAAAATGGCAAATGCTGACAATATATGGTGGGGATATATGTACCAACATAGCAAAAAGAAAAAATCGAAAATCGCTAACACGTGGACCGAAACAAAAAAAAAGTCGCGATACTTTTTGAACTATAGTTGTTTGAACATATTATTACCAATCAGTTGCAGCATTTGGTTCTTCCTTTATTAAGTACTTCTCAGCATGGTTTCACCAAGAAGCGTGCGACTACAATCAACTTATTAGAATTTACTTCGTTGGTCTATGATAGTTTTTCTCAAAACCATCAAATGGATGTCATATACACTGATTTAAGTAAATTGTACTCCTCAAAAAACTTAGTACCTTTGGTTTTCCCCCTTATTTAGTTAGTTGGACTACATCCTATCTAACTTCCACAACCCCAAGAATTATTTTTAAAATAGCTATATCGAAAACTATTTCTGTAACTTCTGGTATCCCTCAGGGTAGCCACCTTGGTCCATTATTATTCAATATTTTTATAAATGACTAGCGTTAACCGGCGTGCGTTGCTACACCCCCTATGCGTTAATTGGGTGTTTCTTATAAAAGGCTTTGTTGTAAAATGTGTAAATAATATATATATTTAATATTCTATTATAACCTAAGCAACTTTAAGAATCATTTGTTCTTTAAAAACAAATCGGTTCAGTATATTTTGCACCAAATAAAAAAAAATTTAAAAATGGCATAAAACTATCTATATCTGGACAACAGCGCTACCTACCGGATCCAAATGTAGCAAAGAACCTAACTGTAACTCCATGAGTACAACAAAAAAAACAAAATCATCAAAATTGGTCCAGCCGTTCTCGAGTTTTGCGGGGTCATACTATTTTTTGAGTGCATTTTTATATATATAGATGATCACCCGTAAGAAGAGAGTGAAGTGGTTCAGGTGGAAGGAGAATATCTTCTAATTTGTCTTTTCCTTATAAGCAACACATGCCTTTCGATTCGTCCTTGAATTTCAATGCCAAGCAATGTTCACACACTACTGACATAGTATCTATTGATACTATTCGATCGTCTTTGTAAGAAATCGAAGGATCGAAATTCATGACAGAATTTTCTTTATTTACCCATGAATTAGTAACTCGTGCTGATGATTCTCTCTCTCTCTCTCTCTCAGCTCTATATCTATCCCGAAGCTGACTGAGGCGAGCCTCACGTTCCGTTGACGATTCTTCATGTCTTGCTGAACGTACTCTTTTGGCATTCACTGTACTACGACCTATGTTCGAACGACGACGTCTTCCAGACATGACTTTATAATTTCTTGATAGTAATAATCAGACTTAAATAAAAAAATCTAAAATCACATTTGAAGAAACTTTGCTGTGTAAATAATGAGAAGCTGGAATATTACAACTACATTAATTTTAAAGATAGGCATATATAACAGTATTTCTCCACTATTTAATGGACGTTATTATAAATATAAACCTTCCTCTTCAATCACTCTATCTACGTATAAAAAAAACCGCATCAAAATACGTTGCGTAGTTTTAAGGATTTAAGCGAATATAGGAAAAAAAGCGACTTTGTTTCATAATATGTATAGATATAGATTTGTCATCTGCTATAAAACATTCGAATGTTTTAATGTATGCTGATGACGTTATGCTTATCTATTCCATCTCCGGTCCAACAAATGATTTTTCAAGAAGATCTTGATTCCTTATCTCAGTGGTGTGCTTAATTGTGACAAATGTAAAATTATGTCCTTTTATCGTAAACATATAATTGTAAAAAACTACCACATTAATGATCACATTGTAGAACGTGTCAGTGATCCAGGAGTCTTGATGGATCCAAAGCTGCACTTTGGTTCGCATATCCCCTGTATCATAAGTAAAGGTAGATGGGTATTAGGATACATTAAACGATGGTCTACAAAGTTTAATGATCCTTACACTACTAAATTATTATTCATATCTTTGGTTAGACCAATTCTTGAACATGCATCGTGTGTATGAGACCCACAGTTTACAAAGTATAGTGATAGTATTGAGTTCGTTCAAAAGCAAGTTTTGCTTTTTGCACTGCGTAACTTACGCTGGGATCCCAATATTAACCTTCCATCTTACCATAACCATCTTAAATTAATCCGCCTTGGTGTCGCATTCTTGCACAAACTAATTGTAGGTAGTACTTTTTCCCCAGCTTTACTTGGTAAAATAAATTTCAATGTTCCTTCTCGAGTTACAAGGAATTATTCTCCTATACTTGTTAGTACGTATAAGACTACTTATTTTCAGCATGATCCATTTCGTGTTTTATGTCAATCATACAACCAATACTATGACCTTGTATCTAACTCTATTTCTTCTGATCAACTAAAATCTAATCTGTTAACTCACCTTAACAGATAGCATTATTTTAACTGATCAAAGTAATTTTCGTTTCTTTTTTTTTTTTAAATTGTTAATGAATCTACATAATAAAGTCTAAAACGTAGCTTTATAGTTTTAAACAACATGCCTAGTTCAAATGACTGATGACTTTTTGTCTGTAGCCACAAGATACAATAGTTCTCTTAGTTTGTATTGCATGTCCACTAACTCCAGTAGTTCAGTAGCGAAGTGACTTGTAGTCGATACCCAGTCATGTTCGGTTTTTAATGGACCTCAGCTCGTGCTGGCTTTCGGGGAAAAGTGGCGTGGGATAAAAAGTAGAGCAGAGTAAGAGTAGAACTTAAAGGCAAAAGTTCCACAAGTTCCATTGTTGCGTATTTTGCCAGCAAAGGTTTGTCCATGGTGGTACAAAGGTATTTTCGGACCGAAAAGGAAAGCCTCACCCTTGTCTGGAACTTACAAAAATTTTATTACTATTTGCCTGGTCTAAAGTTTGACCTAATAACTGACCATAAACCGTTGGATGCAATCTTTAAGACAACGTCCCTGCCTCCGGCGAGGATAGAAAATTGCTCCTGCTTCTACAATCTTCCCGATTCCGGGTCAAATATAAGGTTGGAAAAGAAAATATCGCTGACTCATTGTCGAGACTCAGCCAGGAAACTGACATAGACCCCTATGACTGGGCGGGAGAGGAAAATATATATTCAATCGTGTCGAGTGTAGTACGGATTTCACTTCTATTTCAGATATATCCAAAATAAGTACCCAGGATGAGGAAATTATAGACGTTATGACGTGCATCAATCAGAATTCATGGGATTTATGCAAGTCGAGTCCATATTCTCCATTTCGGTTGGAATTATCAATGATTGGAAGCATTCTTCTGCAGGGCACTAGTCTGGTTGTACAAAAAAAAATCAAAACTAAGGGATGCAGAGTTAAGGCTGCAGCACGAGAGCCATCCGAGAGAAAGCGCTATGAAGCGGAGACTACGATCCAAAGTGTGGTGGCCACGTCGAGATAAGGATGCAGAGGAACACGTTAAATCATTCCAAGACTGTGTTTTGGCATCAAGGTTCCTATTTCCGAATGGACCGTGGAGATGTCTAGTAACTGACCTACTGGGCCCTTTACCTAATAATGATCATGTAATCGACTACTACTCGCGATATATAAAGTTCAAGCTAATTGAGTCGATAACGTCTAAAACGATTATTGAGGAGATAGAGGAAATATTTGCCAGACTGGGTTATCCGGAAACTATAACGACTGACAATGAGAGACAGTTTAAAGATTTTTGCAAGACCAGTGAAATTAAGCAATTGGCGACTCCTCGTTATTGGCTTCATGCTAATGGGGAGGTTGAGAATATGAATGGATCGCTAGTGAAACGTCTGAAGATAGCTAACGTTACTATAGTCGTTTACAAAGAAGAAACTCAAAAATTTATTATGATGTTCAATGTTATACCGCACGGTACCACAGGGGCTGCACTCACTGAATTAAAGTTCAATCGGGCAATAATTCCAGGGGTACAGGATATGGTGAATTAGCAGAATCAGAACAAAAGACAGAAATCTCATACAAAAAACAGAGAGGAAAGGAAAGGCCAGATAGCGCTAGGAAAGCAAACAAGATTGATATAAAAGTTGGGAACAAGATGGTATGACGCCAACATTTGACACTACAGTATACATACATATGTGGTAACAAAGCGAAAGGGAAATGTAGTGCAGGTATCTGGAGGGGGAAAGTGTTATACTAGGAACGTGAGCCATCTGAGGAAAGTTGCGTACGCTGGGAACCTGTTGTCCAGTTAGAAGACTACGATTGACGGGGCTGTGCTTCCAGTGACTAATTGCCATTCTTCCCAGGTAACTCCGATAGTCCAAGACAGTCGGCTCAGGAAGAGGTGGTGGTAGCCCAAGAAAAGGCATGAAGCTAAGCTAGAGAGAAAAGGACGAGTGTGGAGATCGTTACCAACCGGAAAGAACAATGCTGACGATTTCACACTAGATGGCCAGGCTGTGGATGATGCGAGTGAGAAATAAAGATGGCAGAAGGTGTGGAAGCTTGTTGCGAGAAACATGTGTCTATGAGTTGTTAAATAAATGAATAACTAAATATCTACAAACAAAGTGTTTTATATTCATTATGAAAGTTATTAGACGCAACAAAGAGAAAGAAGTATACAGGCGGTTATGGCGAATCCTTGCCAGCACTAGCAGTACATTCAACAGATCGCATGCTTAGTCTGAGTGCTGAAAGTACTTCCAAGTGACTTCTAATGAGGAAGTGTCTGAAAATGTATCTATGCTTCACAAGGATAGCCCCTATATCTTGTTATCTTCCCTGTTGTTAGCCTGCTTTTTGAGCTCCTTGCATATTGAAGCTGCTTATGCTCTACTGTGACAAGGGCATATGACGAACACATCGCACACACATTTTTTTTATATTGTACAGAAAGTACTTCCAAAGTGACTTCCAATGAGTAAGCAGTTTAAAAGTTCTCTTCGCATCACAAATTTCATGATTTTTCCTGTTGTTGGTGTTCATTTTTGAGCTGCTTGCATATTGAGGCTGCTTATGCTCTACTTTGACAAGGGCAGCGAAGTGTAATTCCAAAAAAATACTTCAAAAACACTTCAAGTGTGTTGATGGGGGTTCACATTGCACATTGGCTTGTTCGTCTGAAGCGTTTTCTTCTTTGTGTTGTGTTTATGTCCATCTGCTTGTGCGCTGCGGTCGTCTATTACGTGCTATTACGTGCAAAAATACATACCAATGCAACTATAGCATCAACGAAAGATAAAAGTGTCATTTTTGATATTTTATTTTTGTTTTAATATGTGGCCGCCGTCTTTGTTCCCGTTTGCGCACCGAATGAATTCATTTTATTCTTTTTCTTTTTCGTATTCGATCAACCAGTCAAGAGAGCGAGAGAGGCAACGGTTGTTTGTATGTACAATACATTACGCTCTCTCGCTACAATTATATACAACAGATATTCACAATAGATATTCATTTGTCACAGGCATGTGTACTTAAATAGAACTTCTACAAATGTGATGTGTTACAAACATACACTAAACATAACGACTCAGTTAGTTAATTGCTTGTGCATTACACACTTCAATTAAAGCCAATTCTAGCAAAACAATACACAAGTATCACTACGCTTACGTTCACTTTTCATTTTAAAAGTTAAACTTCTTTAGCGAAAGCCCAAAAAAAAATGTGACAGCAATCAAAAAGAGTGATGTCACTTGACAGACGTAGAGGGGATAAGCATTGGCTTGTGCGCCTGAAGGGTAAAGAATAATTGTTTGTGCATGAGTAAGAGGGAGATACTTTACTTATGTTTGATTATTTTACTCACGTTTACCACAGACTACGACTTTGCTTGAGTCATTGCTGCTTTATTGCTCTTGTTGTTATTGATACTACTGTTTGGTTTTGTGTCCAATATAACAACAGCAACGAAAGACTATGACTTTGCTTGTGTCGTTGCCGCTGTGTTGTTGTTGTGTTTTTGCTATTTGCTTCTGTGCACAACATATCAACAAGAATAACACACACTGCTGCGTTTTTGCATTTCCCTTGTCTAGTCTATATATTTTATTGTTATTTTTATAATTACAGTTGTTTAAATTGGAAAATCTTAACATAGCTTAAAAGGGGAGGGGCACTGGCTGCTATGGCCTTCGGCTCGGTGGTGTGTTATTTTCTTTTGGGGTTACCGAGTGCGGTTTTAGGATTAATTATATGGAAGATTTTGGTTCTTGTGGTTGTAATTGCCGGCCAAGATGATAAGATGTGGTCTAAATCGGTGTTTGTGGTGGAGAGGCAGTTAGGGCAATGGGATGTTATATTGGGATCAAAGTTTGCAAGTAGGTAAGCTTAGTGTAACGTAATCTTAGCCTAAGAATTTTGATTTGTTCATTTCGTTTAACATTTTTTTGTGTATCTTAAGATAATCGTCTGTATGGAGAGACTGTGTGTTCATATCTTGATACCATTTGTTGCATTTGGTGATATTGTTCTGTAGTTTGTCTGATAAAATAGTTCTTAATAAATTATTTACGTCCGTTGGGATCGTATTCTGGGTTAGGATGAGCGGCATGTTAAGAGTGTCTTTGGCTGATGTGTCTGTAAGTATTGTACGTTGCCCTCAATATTGGAGTGACCTCAAACCCATACAATTTTGATTCTTGGAACAGCTTTTAACGAAGTTTTTGCTTTTACCTTCAAAGATGGCTGTTGCTTCAGCGGAAAAAATTTAAGAGTAGTATGGTAGCGCGCCATATTGGAGTGTAGTAGTTTCTGTTGTGATGACATAGGTTGCAGTTCTATTTTGGAGTGATCCATCGGTGCAAATGAAGGTGTGGTTCTTTAGGTTTGATTTTAATTGGAGGAAATGTTGCTTGTAGATGGTGAAGGGAGCACTCGTTTTGTGGTATTTTCGAAGTGAGTTATTTATTAAGGATTGCGGGAGGAGCCAGGTGGTTTAGCGTCTAGTGGTTTTTGAGGGAGTTATGGTATATTATGGTATATTGGTGTACCTGATAATATATATATTATTTTTGCTATAGCTGATGTGAGTTTAGGAGTTCTAATTGATTTGTGTTATATTATGCAATTGTAGAATGGGGTGTCTCTAGAGTTAAGTAATGTTTTGAACATTTTTAATAGGATGTAATTTCTTTTTGTTTCAATTGATGGTATATTCGTTTCATGGACCATGTTATTGATGGGCGTAGAGGGGAATGCTCCTAGTGACATCCTGATAGCCGAATTTAGTTGAGTCTTTTATTCATTATGCGTAGATTAAGGCGTGTGCCCATATATGAATAGACCGTAATCTATATTCGAGATTAATATGACTTTCCTTATGGATAAGAGCGTATGTGTGTTGCTATTGAATTTGCTGCTAGCTAGCATTTTATTACATTGACGTTTTGGTGTAGGGAAGGTATAAGCGAATTAATGTGTTAGTCCCAACTGTGTTTGTTTTGAATGCTTAGACCAAGGATATTTATTGATGAGACTATGGGCATCTACATGTTGTTGCATGAACACAAGAAATTGTGTCTTCGGCATATGTAAAGGTGTTGGCATTTTTGCAGAGATAGAGAGGCACCAGAGTACGAGCACCAGTTTTGTGTGGTTTGGAGAAGGGTGTCTGAGTTGTAGTTGATATTTTTATATTTGTTGAGGTTGATGATTAAGAAGAAGTCGTCTGAAGAAGCACTAAAGTTGATTTCTTTTTGTAAGCTGATTTTGTTAGCTAATTTGTTGTAGGCTATAACAAAGAGTATAACACATATTGGGGATCCTTGAGGAATGCCGTTTTCTAGTGAGAAGATATTGGAGGTTTGATTTCCAACTCGGACAGTTTTTCCCGTGTGTCATGAAGTTTTGAATGAAGTTAATTATTTTCGACCTTTGAGAAGTCAAGGCTATTGAGTGACGTGTGTTTTTTAGCTGATAGTAAAGGTTATAGTTTATAAGAAGATCTGCGAAGAGCAGACTTTCTGCAACCGATTTGCCTCTTTTAAATCCAAATTGGTTGGGATGAAGAAAGTTGTTTTCAGTTGCGAACCACCAAAGTCTTTTTATCTAATGTTTTTGCTAGACAGCAGTTCAAAGAGATCGGTCGGTATGATATTATTTCTGTTTTGTTTAACTTTGGTTTTAAAATGGGAATAATGAGACTAGTTTTATATGACTGAGGTATGATGTTGTTGAAAAATGTTATTAAAGAGTTGAATTACTCTAGTTTTAGTTGACTATTCTTAATAATAGGGTATGATATTCTGTTAAGACCGGGGGTTAACCCCTTGAATGATTATAGAGCTGAATTAAGATCAATTGTGGTGATGTCATTTTTTTATTATGTGCTTGTTGGTATGTAGTAGATTTGTTTTGGGGCATATTTGCTCCTTATAATTTCATTGTCTAGATTATTGTCCTTAGATAAGTTAGCGCTGGAGTGCCAGCTGTTAAAATCACCTAATATAACCAAATGGGTGTTAGGGCTTTGTGTAATGAATGTGTTAGCTAGGTCAACACAGGAAAAGGTTTTGTTGGGTTGGATGCATGCTGAGAAAATTATTATTTTTTTTGTTTGGAATGAATTTCGATGACTAATGCTTCAAAGCTGATGTTTAAAGTAACTTCATTGTATTGGACTGATTTGTGTATTAACACAGCTACACCTCCAAATCTATTAGCTGCATTGTTTGCAATCAAGGTGTAGATAATGGGTGTGGGGATGGTTGTGTTTTTGTGCATGTGTGTTTCTTGGAATGTTTTGATTTGTGAAGACTGTTGTTTTACTATAATTAAAAATTCACTGTAGTTATTAACAAATCATTTTATGTTTCATTCTAGGATTTGTAAGGCCATGTTAAATATTGATTAATATATAAATTATTGTAGAAGTTATTAATAGAACTAGTAGAGTGAGTAAAGTGAACTGATAAGTTCACTGTAGTGTTATTTTTAATCTATAGTTTCTATTGAGTCGACTGCCTCGCTACGAAGATCGTGCAAAGAAGTTGTGGCATAGTGGAAGATTTTTGCAGTGCTTAGCGATATGTCAAAGTAGCTGACAAGACTTACACCCCATGGGATTTGGAATATATTCTCGCACTTTGACTGAGTGCCAAGAGATATAAATCTTCGAGGGAAGGTGGTAGAGCTCAAAAGTCAGTAGTAAAACGCTGCTTGATTTAGATACGCCATCAATTGATTTAAAAATTTTGCAAATACCTGTTACGTTTTGAAAGTTCAGTTCCTTTATAATCTCCACTTCTGGGATAGAGGCCAGGTAAGGGGCGCAAAATCGTACCTTGACGATACTGGGTGTCTCATGCAGCTTGCACGATATGTCACATGCAGGTGAGTACTGTGGTTATGGTTAGTTTCTCTGCACATGATTTTGATTATACTAACAATAGTAAGTTACCATCACGAATATTTGAGATAGAAAGGGCGTTCTTGGGGATAAGTTGGATGGCATGATGAACGTCAAAACAGCGCGAATTCAAAAGTTCTTAAAACTCCCTATTTCATTCCTGCTAAGTGTTTCGTTAAAATTTTAACAAAATGTTACAATTTTATATTAACTTATATCAATATCAGTTGATTTTTGTATACGCTCAACAAAAAGAAAGAAGAAAGCAGACATGAATTGCGAATCCTTCCAGCACTGGTAATTCTCCTACAGACCGAATGGTGCTCACTTATCTGCGAAGACTTAAGAACACGATGTGCTTGGACATGGATTGATTAACGTCTATCAACGTCCCGTTGGCTATATATCCGCAGGTACCAAATTTAATTCATATTTCTTTTGGTAAATACGACTCCCTCCTTGGTGGGTAGCGAGGCCCATCTTAACCCTCTGCTGCTCTCTGGGTCACAGCACCCGGTTGTATAACGCAACTCCACGTCGAGTTATTACTCTACCCACATTTGGGTATTAAACCACAGCCACCACGACTCCCACAAGGGGGCCGTATCCACTGGCCAGGACGAAAACAAGTTCCGTGGGCTCCTGACCACCCGTGGTACCAGAAAAAAGCCTCTTGTCAGACTTCGTACCCAAGGTACTACCAAATCGAACTTCAGAAAGTTCATGGGCTGGTGGCCCAAATTTGAATAGTATGCAGGTTGGTAGCCCACAGATGGCACAGTATAAAGCTATACTCATGGATATACCTTTCTCACTGTTGGGAGCGAGGTTTATTCCTACCTTTGCACCCAATGTGGCGGTATTTATATGATAGAGATGAGGCGAGCATATGTCCCCACTGTCACAAGGACTTTAAGCGAATGGGTAGTAGGCTGAGACCGCTACAAGCCAGACGCCCGTGGTACTAGAAAACACATCTGGTCAGGCAGCGTAACCAATCAACAAGGGCATTCCGCACTGTCATTTAGGCCGCTTGAATGCAAAAAACCATTAAGGGAACCAGTCAACAGGAACCCGATTCAAATGTTAAAACCAAAGTCCGGTCGACCGCCAACAAATAAGACATCCTGAATGAACCTGTATGTTACCGCCCACATACAGAACTGTCCCATCTGATTTGCCAGTCAGACAGGACACACTCATTCAACATTCTCTTACACACACTACGACCTAAGCTCTCCACATCCATTCCATATAACCATTCATCCTGCAACAATGGTAATCCTCACCTGATCTTGAAGTCAATGCCTCTTCGCCAGACCTCCAGATCAAGAGGAGCTATACCAAGCAAAATCTTCAAAGCCACAGTGAAGACAGTGCGACATACCGGCAAACATCTCAATATTATGACCCTCTGGCATGATAACACTTTCTTTCTGCCTACAACAGACGATGCCGTTTTGTACCACACCGAAGATCCATATGCTGCACAAGCAACAAATAGACCTCCATATATGGTACGAACAGCACGCCACACCGAACAACCGGTCTCTAAGACGAGCAATATGAGGAATGATTCTTCATTCTCTCATCCACGGTTAACCAAGGTATTTTACCTCAGTTACATACCGAAGGCTGCCAGAATCAAGCCTTACGATAGGACTCCGACTTGGTGTCAATTTGCCCTTAAGCAACATTGTCACAGCCTTATCCACCGCCACACTGACACCAACACTACTACTTCATTCAGAAATCATGGACTCCTGGACCTTGCGCTCAATTTCCAAACGCGATTGTCCCTCAATCAAGATCAGCAGATCATCCTCTTACGCACAGTACTTATATTCATGTCCCAGCTGCATTAACAGGAAATCCATCATGAGGTTCCAAATAAATGGACCACAGATAGAACCCTGTGGGCAACCACGAACCACATCCACTGACACTGACACACTCATTCAACCAAACCGCACAAGCACGTCTGTCAGAGAAATAACTTTCAAAGAGCCATTTCCCGACTTCCACAATCTCTCAATTTCCTCAGCACACAATCCCAACTTAGCTAGTCGAACGCACCCATAAAATCCACAAACACACCTAGCACATACTTGGAACTACCTACGCGAACACAGTCAGATACATAGCCCCAAGCATTCTCGACGCATTTACCCATCCTAAACCCAAACTGCAAATCAGACATTTGCTCATTCACTCTCTTCTGAAGCCTTTCTACCAGAACTCTTTCCAGTACTTTACCAAGTACCGGCAAGAGACTGATGCCCCGAAAAGAAAGGGGATGTCTCCTAATTCTATCAGGCGACTTCAGAAGCACTATCACCTTAGCACACTTCCACGTCTTAGGAAAATACCCAATCGATACACACTTCCCATAATGCGCATTCATGTACTCAGGAATGGCCTTAAAGATGCTTGTGCACATCTCTCCGGTCAATCCATCCATACCAGGTGACTTTCTCGACTTTAACATCGAGTTCACCAGTCTCGAGCGGATCACAAGGATCCTCCACCAAAGGTAGAGTTTCCCCACGATCCGCCCGAGGGTAAAATGCAAACAATAAAGCATTCATACAATCTCTCCATGTAGTCAACTGAGTGTCGCCAACACGAAGAGCATACACAATTGTCTGCCCACCCTTATTACCCCTACAAATTCTATAAGCATGACCCCAAGAATCATGCTCATTGCGCCGAAGAAAAGCTCTCCATTCATCCTCTTTCACTCTTATAAGCATACGCTTATACTCTTTCAACACATGACTATACTCAGATCTAAGTTGGTCTACATTCAAAGCATCAGCAGATCTGGCCCTCTGGAATCTCTTCCGAAGTCTACGAACCAGCCTCCGCTTTATGCTTAACTCATTCGTCCACCACGTCACTCTATCAAGATTGCCCCTACGGCATCTTGGAACATACCACTCACCCACGTTTCCACACACTCAACCTGCTTATCAACATTCATTCCAGAGAAGTGGGTCAAGGGAACCTCCGTTGCTGCTTCTCTCAAGTACACACAATTCAGTGGCCAATTTGCATTATGCACACGCCAACCATTCTCGGGTGCACTTTCGCGCTCTACTGGAGTGTAAGTCATTATAATCTCAATGAGATTATGATCACTCACACTCCATTCACCCTTAATTTTCCATTCAAACTCAAACAACCTCATCGCTGCCTCATTCAGAAAAGGGACTCCAATGTCAATTTTTCCTACTAGGCCGTCAAAGGTGTACCATTCACTGAGTTAACGACTCTAATATGCTGGGACATGGCCCATTCGGCCAGCAGCTCACCCCGTATGCGGTTCGCATACCCGGACGCCTGTCCAGGTATTTTACTGAACCACAACGGTGATGCTGCATTCGCGTCAATACAAAGGATGATAGGGTCGCTACTCCCCAGTAGTAGCACCTCATCCATATATGAAATGTACGGCTCCAGACTTCTACTATACCTAAAATACATACTCACAACAAAAATCCTACCAAAAGGTCCACAAATACTCACACAGACACCACAGTCAGTCGAATTCACCAAAGTGCATTCAAGACTGACATCATTCACCACCTCAGCAGAATTTGCCCCGCTATCAGGAAATAGCCGTATTACTGTAGGTAGTCCCCTCACACAACCATTGGATGCATAAGGTTTCTGAAGCAGGGCAATTCCACTGCCACTTTCAACAAATTATCTGCCCTAACTCACACATTGCAGCATATTCCCCCTGACAGTTAACCTGAAGGATCCTAATCATCCTAGTGTCTAGCCTTCGCCATGGCAACAATATCACTGTACACAGGAAAAGCCGGAGACATCATCAGATGTCCCGATGGCTTGCCTTTAAATGCACAGTTGCGACTGTTAAGCGCATTGCAACATTGCGCCACCCGATGACCCGTCTGTCCGCAACGACGACAGACATCATCTTTGGCCTTGCATTCCACCATCTTATGGTCGAAGCCAAGGCAACGGAAGAATCCTAAGATCGGCTCGTTGCAACGATCCCGAAATGAGAACCACTTGATGTAGCTTGCGCACAGCTTCTAGAAGGGTCTGCATGGCAAAAGCAGAACCTTCTAGAATCACATTCACCGCCACATCAGCGGTCACCACCCAGGGCCTGCCAAACAGGCGGACACTCTTCTTGAATGCCCCCTCACTCATCTTACCCTTCAGGTTCATCTCATACAACTCCCTCATGAACTCATCAGGTCCAATCTGGGAGTGCACCCCCTGAACTACTACCTTAGGGCCTAACCTCTCATTCACACTCACTTTCAAACATAACTTACCGAACTCATTGTTGTCCTTCATTGTATTAAGCTCCACCACAGAAAGAGTGCGAATGATTGCACCACCATCCCGCAGTGGCTTCATCTCATGAGCTTGTACACATGGTGTAGGCCCAACTTCTTTCACCACCAGTTCCACCACATCCTTGGAAGATTTGGCAGAAGTTTTACTTCTGACAACCAAGGACCAGGTCTCAAATAGCTTCACCACAGGGGCAGATGTGGTCGGGGGAACACCAGGGTCGCTCACGGGTGGGACGCCTTGGACGCTTTTACACTACACTCGAGAGCCGCGTCTAAACGTCCTTTTAGGCGCTCATTTTCTGCGACTAGTGTCATCAAAAGAAATTCATACTGGTTGGTTAGCTCCACTATAGATGGAGTCACGGAGGATGAGACACCATTAAACTCATCCAAAAGACACCCGGTGACGTCAGCAGTAATGCTCTTCATCCTCTAAACAGCAGACCCCTTGCGTTTACCAAAGCCGACGCTGCATCAGAAGATGGCACGTGAGGGACAACAAAAGTTCCTTCCGCCATATTCCTCTCCACAACTGAGTCAACAGCATTCTCGGAAACAGTCTTCCTCAACTGCAGCTGCCTCACACTTACCTTCCGCGAAGCCGTCGATATCACCAACGAAGCCTCATCAGATGACGACATGACGTCACCCGACGACACCGTCGTCCTCTGCTTCTTAGGCGGCATTACACACGCGTAAGAGCGAGAATTAATCTAAATTTTAAAATTTAAAAATATAAACTATACCAAATAGCACAATTTACTAATAACAAAATAGTTAACAGTTATAAAAGAAATCAAAACAAACAAAAGATAAACGCGATCACCGTTATTCAATTGACACGTCCGATCGCAACGAAATCTGACAGCGTACTGAGTTGATTGTGACAGAGGGAATTAGACCGAATGGTGAGTCTAAGTGAAGAAAGTACTCCCAAAGTAACTTCCAACGAAAAAGCAGCTCAAAAGTATACATGCTTCGCTTACTGGAATACAGCTGTCTCAGTTTAGATTATACAGACATGGGACATGTCGCGGACGTTGTGTTAATTTCAAAAGTAAAATTTTTTGAAAATTCATGATTTAGAGTGCAAATTCGATTGTTCTTACACCTTTTTCATTCCTGCCACGTGTTTTATTAAAATGTTAACAGAAGGTATATAATTTGAAATTAACTGACATCAACATCAGTTTTTTTCTGCATACGCTCAAAATTAGAAAGAAGAAGACAGGCATGAATTGCGTATCCTTGACAGCACTGGCATTCCTTTCAATAAGAAGCATAGTCAGTCTGAGTGCAAAAAGAACTCCCAAACTGACTTCCAACGAGGAAGCAGTTCAAAAGTTATATTTGTTTCACAAAAACGACCCCTATATTTCGTTATTTTCCCTGTTGTTGGTGTCCATTTTTGACTTGCATGCATATTTAATCTGTGACAAGGGCGTAAGATGAACACTTTTTTTTATATAGTTCCTTTTCGCAGTGCTGAAAATCTATATATGTACCGTTATCTATACTAATATTATAAAGAGGAAATGCTTGTTTTTTTATTTGTATTGAATAGTCTCTAAAACTACTTAAGAAGACGAGCTCGATCTTTTTTAGTGATTTGTTCGTTTGTTTTGATTAACAGCATACGAACATTTGTGTGCACGATTTTGGAAAAACTTAATCTTAAAAACAACATATTTTCTTTAAAAAAAAAAAACCAAAAATTAAATATACCATACGATTCATTAATACAAATTTGTTGTTTTAAAATAAAAGAAATTTTAAAATTGGATCAATACATTTTTATGCAAAAACGTCGCGTGGTCGGCTCCTTACGCCATACAAATGGTATCGAATAAATTTCGTTCGGAAATATTTAAATTTCGTTGCTTAATATTGTTTAAAACTAAACCCAACAAAAAAAGTGCTATTCAGAATTTAACAAGAGTTCTTACGCATGGCAATCGCTTGCTAGGGAATCGAGTGCCCAACGTTTACAACGTCTTGCTGAACAAAATCTGAGAACCTTACAAGTACATGCACGACAGTCTAGTGTCGCGCGTTTTCAGCGGGTTGATGAAAAAAGGGCTAGAACCACACAAACACGCGCAATGGAATCAAGCACTGCGCATTCCCAACCACTTATATCACAGAGAGAAAGACAGCAGGAATCAAGAACTAGAATTCGCGATCAAATTTTATCTCATAGTACTATTACTATTGGCTTTCAGGTACGATCCACAGGTTGATTATGCTCAACAGACCTCCGTCCAAATCGGAGCCATGAATAAGATCTGCTCTAAATGCTCTGCAAAATAATGGACCGATGAACCTAATGGTATGTGCTGTGCTTTTGGAAAAGTTTATCTTCCTAATAGTCAGGAATCACCACGACCAATGAAAAATCTTTTGACAAATAATCATTCACTATCTACACATTTTTTAAATAACATACGAAGGTACAATAGTATCTTGCAAATGACTTCGTTTGGCGCAAAATAAATTTGGGATGGAAATTTTATCCCCATTTTTAAAATATTGTAGAAGGACAAGTATATCATCTCATAGGAAGCATTTTACCACCATCAGGTCAAAACCCACAATACTTGCAGATATATTTCATTTCAAATGCAGGTCAGTTATCGTTGTGATCAAACATAGCCCCAACACTCAAAATTGAAATAATTAGCGACTTACAGACTGCTTTGAATAGAGATAACGTGTACATACGAAGTTTTAAACAGAGCTTACACCTTAACTCTTCAGATAATTTAAAGTTGTTATTCGCTCAGACTGCACCTTACAGACAGAACACAGAGGCAGATATAATGCTCCAACTGTAAACGAGGTAGCCGTTCTCTTGGTTGATGAAGAAAAAGATCTCAGGGATATAGTGCTGCACAGTAGAGATTACACCGCTCCTATGATCCATTACAGTATACTATCATGTTAGTAACAGGAGAAGACAGTTATTATTTGACCATCCCTCAGCAATGTTCAGCGCGTAATAAAACTGTATCATGCATGCAATTTTATGCATTTAGATTGATGTCTAGAGCTAAATCTTTTAATCCGTTACATTATTACAGAGACTTATTTAGTCAATATTGTGTCGATATGATGGCTAAAATGATAACAGAAAGATTAAATTACATTTCCCGAAATCAACAACGATTGAGGTCTGATGACTACATCCTTCTCAGAGATGCTCTAAATCAAGATGCGAATGTTGACCCATCAAATATCGGCCAACAAATAATCTTGCCATCATCATTCACAGGTTCTCTGCGTTCTTTGCATGAAAAAACGCAGGACGCAATGACTTACGTACGAAATTATGGGAGAGCCGACTTATTTGTCACTTTTACATGTAACCCAGAATGGGCTGACTATTACCTGGTCAACGGTCATTTGACCGTCATGACATAGTATTGAAGGTATTTCATTGAAAGATGAATACATTCATAAAATTTCATCAAAGATCAAATATTCGGAAAAGTGAAATGTTACATGGTGACTGTGGAGTGGCAGAAGCGCGGCTTACCGCACTGTCATTTGCTGTAATAGCTAGAAAGAAAAATCTGGTGAGACGAAATTGATAGTGTTACAGTTGCTGAAATATCCGACCAACAAAACGATCCGGTATTGTACGATATCGTTACTAAAAATATGGCAAAACTTAGCAGCACCATGCATGAAGAACGGGGTTTGTATAAAAAATTCCTTCGATGTTTCGTCAACAGATCATTAAAGGATCTCAGAAACTCCGCTGCCGGATGGAATTACCTTTGTATTTGCTGGAGATTTCCGACAGACACTACCCGTTGTTAACAGAGACACGGGCGCAGTTATTATGAAAGCATGCTTGAAAACGTCCCCCCTATGGATATCGATTGAAAATTTGAACTTACGGATCAATATGATCATCTTCATCGAAATACGCATAGCAATTTTCCACAACAACTGCTAAAACTTAAAGAATGAACTTTTCCATACCTAAATTTAAACTTCTGGATGAGTCTCTAGGCCATATAGTCCATAATTTAGAAAGTTTAATAGATGCAGTATACCTTGACATCGAAAATTTACACGAAAAGAAATTTCATTGTTTGTGTCCTAGAGCAATAGTGTCACATGGGAATGATACCGTCAACGAAATAAACAATTTGATCATACAAAAAGTTCGCGGCCACGTCAAAATTTATAAATAAATCGACACTAATAATAACTAAAATCGAGGACACAGTGCATTACCTCCAGGAATTTTTAAATTCACTTTACCCCTCTGGACTACAACCTAATGAATTAGAATAAAAAATCGAAGCGACAATAATGCTTTTGAGAATTTTAAGCCCTCCTAGCATGAGCAATGGGACGAGGCTACTTATGGAGGAATTGAAGGACAATTTAATTGTCCCAGGGTCCAACCTTCGTTTTAATAGGCCTACGCAAAGAATGCTTTATTCATGGCCACTATATGCTGGCCTATCGCGGGTCGGATCTCCCGAAAATCAATTTGTTTGCAGGGAGGCTTTAAGCCATTAAACTTTAGTTTCCATAAATAAAAAATTATGTTCGTAAAATAGCCTTCAAATACCTGCCAAGCTGTCGAGCCGCTGGTGAGGTGGTTCCTATATAAAAATTGTAGTATAAGTTTTGTATTTGTCCAAATGAAGTACTAATTTAAAATACTAATTGATATTCTATTTATATACCGGTGCAAAGCCGGTGAGGGTATATACAATATATGCCGTTATATTTCGTTGTTTTCCCTGTTGTTAGTGTTCTTTTTTAAGCTGCTTGTATATTGAAGCTGCTTTTGCTCTATTGTGATAAGGGCTTAAGATCAACACATCGCTTATGCGTTTTTTTGTATATAGTTATGCCAGTGCTAAAAATGTAGATTGCTTCAAAAGCATTTTCAAATTACTTTTATATTGTTGTTTCGCTTACTGGAAGACAGTCGACTTTGTTTTGATTACACAGACATGGGACATGTCGCGGACGTTGCGATAATTTCAATCGTAAAGTTTGTGGAAAATACATGATTTTGAACAATTTGCACTGTGTGCAATTTCCATAGTTCTTACAAATTCCTTTTTCATTGTTGCCACGTTAACAAAAGTTTCCAATTTGAAATTGACTGACTTCAACATCAGTTGTTTTCTGTATACGCTCAACAAAAAAGAAGAAGACGTTGTGATAATTTCAAACGTAAAATTTGTGGAAAATAGATGTTTTTGATCAATTTGCAGTGTGTGCAATTTCAATAGTTCTTACAAATTCCTTTTTCGTTCTTGCCACGTGTTTTATTAAAATGTTAACAAAAAGTTTCTAATTTGAAATTGACTAACTTCAACATCAGTTGCTTTCTGTATATGCTCAATAAAAAAGAAAGAAGAAAACGGGCTTCAATATCAAATCCTTGGCAGCACTGACAATCCGCATGGTCAGTGTGAGTGCCGAAAGTACTTCGAAAGTGACTTCCACTCAGGAAGCAGTAAAAAAGTTATCTTTGTTTCGCAAAAACAACCCCTATATTTCGTTATTTTGCCTGTTGTTGGTGTTTATTTTTGAGCTGCTAGCATATTGAAGCTGTTTATGCTCTACTATGACAAAGGCATATGATGAACACATCGATTATACAAATTAATTATTTATTAAATTATATCAACTGGAGTAGCACTTGCTGCTTGCTCTAGTGATCTCAAAATAATACAATTATTTTATTATTACTTATATCAACTGGGAGTAGCACTTGCTGCTTGCTCCAGTGATCTCCAGTAATACTATTATTTTATTGTCAGTTAAGGCAACTGGAGTAGCACTTGCTGCTTGCTCCAGTGATCTCCAAGAAAGACAACCTAACATTAACTAACTAGATTATTAAATAATTCTAAGGCACATTCAAGTGTCATTGCAATGCTTAGATAATAGCTTTTACAGTATTTCTCTTATCTGTAAAAGCTTTATCTAGCTATTCATCAAAGGGTAATAAACCTGCACTAACAAGATCATTACATAATTATAAGGCACATACAAGAGGCATTGCAAAGCTTAGATAATAGCTTTTACAGTATTTCTCTTATCTGTAAAAGCTTTATCTAGCTATGTATCAAAGGGCAATGAACCTGCACCATACATTTATATGCGCAACCATAACTTACATGCTTTAGTATAGAGTTATGCCCTCAGTGCCGAAAATGAAACTTGTTTCAAAACCATTTATATTATATTATTGTTTCGCTTACTGTAAGACAGCGGTTTAGATTTGATTACACAGTCGTGGGACATGTCGCGGACGTTGTAATAATTGCAAACGTAAAATTTGTGGAAGTTCGATATTTCTTAGAACTCCCTTTTTCATTCTTGCTACTTGCTTCACTAAAACTAGGGGCACCCTGGAATCACTAAAAATTAAGTTCTATGAAATTTGAACGGTAAAAGAGTTTCCGAATAAGTCAAATGAATACGGGGAATTAAAATTTGAATATTACGCACTACACCTGTTAACACCTCGAAATCTATTGAGTTTCGGTGCATTCGTTTTCGCGTATGCAAGTTCCGTTATCTAAGGCTTTTCCTGTATCTAAATTCCGTATTAATAATACTATACAATTTTCTTTTAAAATCAATTTATGGGGAGGCTGACCACTAACTAATACAGTATTCAAAAACTCAATTATGCCCACGTGTATCATCACTAACAATTTTAATAAAGCTGTAGTAAGCCTGCTCCTTTCCAGGCATTCGTTTTAAGACTTGTAAATTTATAAATGAACAGTTGTCATTTTTTTGGAACCAAAATAAATGAATTCAAAATGTCAGTAGATTAAATAATTTCTGCAATATTTCCAAATATATCATTGATGAATGTTACAAAATGAATGGTTTAAATCACAAGACCGAAAACAAATAAACTCACAATTCGACTGTGGACTGTATGAATTCTTTATTAGTTACAACTAATAGCACCTTCATGTGATCTTTATCATAAAGGCACTGAACAAAACATCACCTGATCTTAAGTATAGTGAGCTTACAACACATCACGTGATCTTAAGTATAGTGAGCTTTAAACGAAAAATGAATACAGAAACAAAAAACATGAAAGCTCACTTAAAGCTTAAAGCTATTGAAAGCTTTAAGTGAGCGAGATCTAACATAGGAATAGATGACAAAGAAAAGAAACAAAACATAAACAAAAAAAACCAGCGTTCCTAAACAATGAATTTTACAGGTTCACAAATTAAATTATTCGGTATATCAACGATATCCGAACCAAACTGAGGAAAAGCTTCCATTTCACCGTTATCAAGTGATATGAGAAACAGAAAAAATTGAATTTCATGAGAAAAGGCCCTTGGTCTAGAACAGCTTCTCCTACATCATCCAATACCGTGAGATATAATGCAGTTATATTATCTACTTCCAAACGGTCTAGACCTGCTTCACATTCCTCGTTGAACACTGCGGCGGACGACAATGGTAATGTGTCCACTAATGGTCTAACACCTCTTACTTTGTCGATACCTAAGCCCATATTGGTATCCGTACCATTACCTGCATCTAACTTAACTTGTTCCAATTCAGCACCTGTTCTTACTGTGATTGCACCCCGTCAAAATGTTTTCATTTCTAGGTTGGCAGCAAAATGCCAAAATAAATGTTAAGGCGTATGTTCAGAGATTTAACCCGCGTGACATTGCTTCTTTCAAAATAAGTATTCTGGACGATGTTTTTGCCATCTGCTAGTGTGCCTTCTACAAGTTCAATTCCACTTTTGAACACTATCTCAAAAATCTAATTTTGCCTTCTGGTAATCTTTCTGTGCAATATCAAAATGTTAGAGGTTTCCGTACTAAACTTAACATTTTGTATGGGAAAGTTTTTCCTTTGAAGCTAATGTTACAGCGTTTCCTGACTTAGACTGTTCACTTAATATTAAGTTTATTTGCGTGAAATTATTGTTGCCTCATGAATCTGATTTTATATCATGTTCTTATATTCCGCCTAATTCCAATTTGGAAATTTATTTCAGTCATACCAATGCTATTAACTCAATTAATAACATTCTTCGAGACCGTGATTCTCTCATTGTGGTAGGTGATTTTAACCTCCCACGCATTTCGTGGTCCTTTTTCGATACCTCAAATTATCTGGTTCCTTCAGCGCATCATGGTTTCAAGATCTCAACCATTATGCCTTCCTGAGGAAACTTATCATTCAACATTGAAAATATCCCAACCTTTAAACTGTCCTTTTTCTGCCTCGACATCTACATGTTACCGGCGGCAGTGATTGGTCTTCTTAGTATAATTGCAGTGAATGCTATAAATTTTTTCTATGCAACGGTTTTTAATATTTTCAATACCTTTGTCCCCTTTAATATTTGTTGAATAGTATCCTACAAACAAGCTTGGTTTACGAAAAGGCTTTCTAACCTGAAGAACTTTAGGTCGAGGCTTTATAAAAAATACAAGAGTACTGGCTCTTCTATTGCTTTTGCGAATTTTTGTGGGGCTAGGGCTAATTTTCTATCTTTAAATATCCTCTGTTACAATAAGTACCCCTCTCGTTGTAGGCTGTAATTTTCGCGTGACCTTAAGCAGTTTTCTAATTTTGTGAATTCGAAGCGCAAGTCTTCTTTATTTCCCTCGTCGATGTTTCTAGTTGACGAACCAGCCTGCAGTGATTTGGGTATTGCAGACCTGTTCGCAGAATTTTTTCAATCCACTTATTCTTCTAAAACATATATTCACAACCTTTATCCTTATTCCATTTCCCAATGTAATCATATTGTTTCTCCTGTAATTGGTGAGGACTGTCTTCTTATCAATTTAAAATCTTTGAAATCTACTTACTCACCTGGTACTGAAAAAATACCTAGTTGTGTACTTAAGTACTGTGCTAAATCTCTATGTAAGCCGCTCCTGAAACTTTTCAATTTATCACTTCAGAGTGCATTTTTTCCTTCTCTTTGGAAAGAATCCTTTATAGTTCCACTACATAAAAAAAGTATCAAATCTGACATATCCAGTTACAGAGGTGTTTTGTTATTTTTTGGATTCCCCATGGAGGTGTAAATCTTCAAAGATCCTAATAGACCGACCCATTAGGATGCACGATTCACCGGGCAAACAGCCTACTATGGTGCCAACGTACTAAAACCACCGAAACTTTCGGCAATTCCAAAGTTGAATACTTCAACGATTTATCACCTCTGTAAATCCGGTTTATGAAAGAACTTAACTTGAACTTAAATCTTTAGTAAATCTTTTGGTTTCAACAAAAATTTCAAATTGATGTCATTTACACAGATTTCAGCAAAGTGTTTGACTCCGTAAATCTTGATCTGCTTTTACATAAGCTAAGCCATTTATGTTTCCCGTAACATCTTCTTCATTGGATTTCTTCCTATTTAACAAATAGAATTCAACGAGTGTTATTAAACTTCACCCTTTCTACTCCAGTTGTTGTGACTTCTGGTGTTCCTCAAGTAAGCCAAATTGGACCATTATTGTACCATCATTTTATAAAGGGTCTTCCACTTTCCTTGAAATACTCTTGTGTTTTGATGTATGCTGATGATGTCAAACTCTGCCTATCTATTAACAATGTCTCTTCGCATATTAGACTAGAAGAAGATCTAACCTCACTCCAATTGTGGTGTTTACGTAATCTTTGGAGCTAAGTTGCTCTAAATGCATGTTCATGACGTTTCATCGTAAGAGACCTCATTTAGCTTCTTAGACGATAAACAATAATTCATTGACACGTGTTTCTACTTTCAGTGAGCTTGGAGTGATTTTTGATCCTAAATTGAGTTTCAACTCTCATATTTTATCAACACTTAATAAAGCTAAGAGTATTTACGGTTTTATTAAAAGATAGTTTAAAGAATTTAATGACCCCCATACTACCAAGATTCTTTTTATCGCTCTAGTCCGCCCTGTACTTAAATACTGTTCGTGTGTCTGGAGCACTCAATATAAAAAACATTCTCTTTATACATCGTCGTTATATTAGGACCACAGTGTACGTTTGCCTTCATACTTTAGCAGGCTTCTTCTTATAGATCTCCCATCATTGCAAAATTGCCGTCTAAATCTTGGACAGTGCTTTTAAGCCAACCTATATTCTTTGTCCCTAGTCGTACATCTAGAAATTCCGTTCCCTTAGCTCTAGGTACATGCACAACTAACTATGCCCTATTTGATCCTTTCAGAGATTTATGTATTCTTAATAATAAGTTCTATCACGTCCTCTCGCAATTGTCTTGGAGAATTAGTTTGTTTTACGTCATTTAAACATTAACGCCATTCGTTGTCATTCGATGCATTCCCCCGCTCGTGAAATTCTTCCACAAAAGTAGGATTCACAACCCCATTATGTAATCGTAAATCACCACGAACGTGTAATAGAAGTATCCGTGAATGAAATAACTCGACATTTTTGGGAGATACAACATACATTCGAGAAATAACTTTCTCTACCCCACTGTTAGACAATAACAGTCCACTTTTTTGCTTTACGGTCGTGCAAACTTCAATATTCAAATGACAATTGAACTTAGCTAAAATATACGGATTGTATAGGACCACAAATCTGTTATCAACACTATACTTACGAAAAACAGCAGACACTCCATAATCACGATATCTATATACTGGATAACCATTCACACTATCATGAGTATGTTCAGAGAAATCTTTAAGGAAATTTTTAGAACATTTTCCTTCTCACACGCACACTGAATTAGGATTAAGAATATCGCAGGGGCCATAAATCCTATGACTTTTTACAAAGTTATTATATGTAATTTTGGATGAGTATTTTGAAAACGCGAACAATAATATCTGTTCGAAAGTGAGCCTTAGCCCCATTTAAGATTTCGATAATTTCGGACCAATTTGAACTACATGTCATAGTTATGAATAAAGAAGGTTTTCCCTTTCGCTGTAAAATACACATAGTATATAGCGCTTGTGTTGCGTAAAGTAATTTCAGGAGGAAAATGTTTTGCTGAACAGAAATCACAACGTAATATTAAAATCCTACAGCGAAAAGACTCAAAATTGCGGGGAATAAAATTCAATGTAATTTTATGCGGTCCATTCACTAAATCAATATCTTGATCATTTGAAGTGTTTGCGATAACATTTCTAACTGATCTCATGTAATTTCTCTGGCGTGTACGCTGATTTCTACTAGTTAAAGTAGATCGGGAAGGCATATTTAAATAATCGCAATTTTAAAATTATGAAAACTAATTAAATAAAAGTCGCAAAAATTTCGCAAACCAGTCTCAAAACACTCCGTAAATATTAAGAGTACCGATTATGCTTATTTGTAGCACACAAAAAACACTGACTGAGCGGCGTCAAAGCCTATAAGCTCTCCTTGTTGTTGTTTGTTCAGAGTATGCAAATTCTTCTTTCTATCACTTTATTGAAACGTTAGAAAGTGATATATGTACATTACTATACATAAAGGTATGTAAGTATATATAATACATACATATATTTATCTACTTATCTCGTGTGTATTTTGTTGTATTTTTCTACGAAATTGTATAGGCTGGACAACAAATTCTGTGCAATTTTTAATTGTAATTAATTTTAAGTGAGAACACACTAATATAGAATATATTATTGAGAATATTTTACTATTTTTAATATCTAATCATTGTAGTTTTCGCAAATATGTTTACACAAAACATTTAAACATTTTTGCTGGTATAAAAACAAAACAAAAAATTTAACATTCTACGAAACTCTTAAACGACGCGATCATGCCCATACACATACTCACACATACGCCTTAACTTATATCTGCTTTGACTATTTCATTTTTCTCTTATTCCCCCTTGCACAACTTAACTGGCACACGATGCTTGCCCATTCATATACTCACACCAACATCATAAATTATGTCAGATTTCCATTTATTTGGAACCTCATGATGGATTCCTTGTTTAGGCAGCTCGGACAATAGCACAAGTGACGTGCGCATGCGGATGATTTGATGATCTTGATTGAAGGACAATCGCATTGGGAAAGACGGCCAAGAGTCCATGCACTTTGTGTGGCGGTGGATAAGACTGTGACTTTGGTTTTAACTTTTGGCTCGGATTCTTGTTGACCCAACCAACCCATGAACTTTTTGGAGTTGGAATTAATAGTACCTCTGGTACGAAGTCTGACCAGAGGCTTTTTTTTGGTACCACGATTGGTCATGCACTGGTCCTGGGCAGCGGGTACGGCCCCCTTATGGGAGTATCGTGGTGGCTGTGATTTAATACCCAAATGCGGGTAGAGTAATTACTCGATGTGGAGTTTCGTTATACAATCGGGTGCTGTAACCCAGAGAGCAGCAGAGGTTTAAGATGGGCCTCGCTCCCAACCAAGGAGGGAGTCATATTTACCAAAATAAATATGCCTCAAATTTGGTACCTGCGGATATATATCCAAGGGGACGTTGACTGACAGGCGAGCATGTTAAACAATTTTGCTTCATCCGCTCAAAATTCAATCATTTAGTGTAAATTTATATACTGTGGAAACTCTATATAACGATTTTTAGGGGACTAGGCATTTTACGGCGTTATAAAGAGTTGTCGCTAAATAGAGAGAAGAAAAAAATCGATTTAATTTTACTATTATAATACTTAATAAAGTATAAAATTTACAAATAATACACATTATTATTGATACATAAGCATATGTAACTATTATCTCGTATAGTCTGTTATCTTTGCCTGAAGCCTTAATGCTCCAGATACTGTGGGATAAACTTGGTTATGAAAAAAGTCTTTTTCTAATAATTTCGCTGTATCGAGGGCTTGTTTAGTGCTTGGTTATGGCTCAAGATCATCTGTGTCATCTTCTTCATCCTCTTGTTGTTCTTCCTCAGTTTCTCTCACTGAATCCAGAATTTTTTCATCTGCGAGTGAAGCCGTTGCAGCCACTTTATCGTCAACTTCAATATTGCTTTGTAGATCAGTGAAATTTTCTGCCATGTTAAGCTGTTGAACCCACTGCGACATCTTCACTTTTAAAATCTGTTGTCGTTGCAACTTCATCACTTGTAGAACTGTTACAAAGTCCAGCATGCCGAAAAGAGTGCTAAGTAGTTTTTACTGTGATTTCTTCCAAGGCTTTAAATAGCAAACTTACTGCATGCAGCATATTTATAATTTTTATACAAATTTTACTTCTCATACAAACCACCCATTTGAAATCATGTTCTTATTAGAAAACCATATTCATTTTTTTCCTATCGAACTGAAATGTGGAAACTATCAGTTTCCAAGAAAGGTTCAGCACATTTGTTGGAACCAGCTCAATCGGACTACTAGGGGTGGTACAATGAAGCATTCACTGCGTCCCGTGAAGAGTATTTCATCTTCGGCATAGTAGAAGATAACGTTCTTTCTTGTTTAGATTAGAAATGAGAGGATGAGCAGGGCAGTTGTTAAGAAGAAGTAAAAGTTTTCGTTCCTTTAATTTTGAATCTCACCTTAGCAATTCTCTTTCAAAAAGTGCTGATTTATTAGCTTTATATGTAACTAGCAAATCTTTAATGCTCTTAAAGCAGCGCGGATTTTTTAATTTGCATATTACCACCAGCTTCCTGATTTCTAAGCCATTCATATTAGCAGCTACTAGCACTCTGATAAGCTCCTTGGAGAGTTTTCCGCCCACACATTTTTCTCCTTTAAATTTTAAAGTTTTATCAAGGATCAACTTATAGAAAATTTTTGCTTCATCAGCATTAAAAATGTCACTTGGAGAGTACTTTTCTTTCAATTTTGGCAACACTGTTTTAATCCAGTCGTGAGTAACTCTCGTATCAACACTTCGTGCTTCTCCACTTATTTTGCCATAGTTGATATGGTGACGTTGCTGGAACTTTCCGAGCCATCTTTCTGATGCTTTGAAAGCTGTTAAGCCAAGATCATCAGCAAATTTCTCTTCCTTAGCTTTCACGACGGACCCGAAACGGGCATATTATTCTGGCATTGTCTATGAAATCATGATAGAATAACTTGATCCAAATCTTCGTATTTTCTATCCTCCTCTGCTTGTATAATTTATTCTTTGTTCTTCTATATTGTAGATACGGTAAAGGGATTTAATCCAATGCGTCTTCCAACATCACTTATCTTTTCTCCCGCCTCTATTGCGCGTATAAATACAACTTTTTCGTTAATACACATATATTTTCTCTTACCGTATAGACAACGCATAACACCCTAATGACAGTTTAGAATGCTTCGTATTAGTGAGTTCTCCCTTTTGCCAAAGCCTACACGGGAAGTATACAAAAAGAAAAATCTTTGGTGCCTTCATACCGAATGATAGACACTCAAAATGAAAAGCATGAAAAAAGAAAAAGACTAAAAATGTGAAAAAAAAATAAATAAAATGGCGCCGTTGTGTTTAATTTGTTGTCGTTATTTAGAGTGGGTGTGATGCTATATAGAGTGTATCATTGTATTAAATTCCATTTTTTTGTTTGTTCAAGTGAAAAAGCAAATACTCTCTCTCCTAATTTGTTATAACTTAAGGTAAAATATTAATTCCTTTGTGCACTTTATTCTAATTTTAAGTATTTTGTTTTCATTAATTATTGCATTTTGATAGTCTTTTCTTTCTTTTCACTTTATAAAAAACATCACGACACTATTTCCTTTTTTAACTTAGCTTCCACCTACCGGCCGTCCGCCAGCGTCTATCCACTTTTGTTTAAAAACAGCAAGTGACGCCATTCCCCTCAACTAACTCTATATATACATCTCATTCTAACAACAGACCACCAAACGGAATCTAAAACGGATAAAACCCCCGCTATTGTCCCTCCCTTTTGAGTTAGAAAGCTTTTCAAACAGTTGCCGCGAATAGACGGACAGATGTTTACCGACTAGACCGCAGCGATCTCTTTCTATCAGAGTCACCTGTTTTAACAGTACGATCATTTACTTTTAAGTACACTATGATCGTATTGCGTACACACTCTCGTCTAAAAAAAAAACACTCAGTCGGATTCCTACTACTATTCCACTATAATAAAAATCTGATGCAACAAAAACGGACTTCCCGAAAACGGAAATCCCATGCGACAAACTGGCGGATTGGAAACTCTGCTGCATCAATACGCCAGCGCCCTATAATAATTTCTACACAACAGCCCAACGAAGGCCACACCCACGACAACCCTGAGACACGTGCTCTACCGACAACGCCGGGCCTTCAGTCATATCTTGATGTCAGGAAATTGTGTTGCGCCACGTGAGGACGTGGTTCAAAATACAATCATAAAGTAAAGAAACCAAATGGAAGAGTATCAATTCCGAATGACATATGAAAACCGTCACCAAAACCGAAGCCAGCCAAACCTGTTTCTGGTTCTGGTTCAGTTCGCTGTCCAGCTGGTCTAGGTGATACTTCATTACGTGGATCTTCGTGATGGACACTATTACGTCATAAAGTGGAATTACTTTATCTTTGCCTACAGCAAGTTTTGATGATGTTGTAGCTTATACATCCATTTGTTAAGTCTTGTTGGTCCTTCAATGTTGGTAATGTCATTTCTAATTGCTGATGTTACATTTTAGTCGATTAGCAACGGGGCATTTGATGTTACGTTGAAGAATCCAAACATACCCAATCAGAATCAATTGCATTGGTTGCAGTTGCAGTTCCATTAATACATCTAACGATATTTCCTGTTTCCATTTTGTAATGTATTTTATATGTACTTTTCCAAGTTTTATGATGGAAGGAAAGAATTTACATATATTCCATATTAATTCATAATTTAGTTAGCTAATTTAATTTTAATTATTCAACCGTTTACATTATTTACTGAGGATTTAAATTTTGTATTTTTATGATTTTGAAATTTACAATAAATAAATTTTGCTGTTCTATTTTGTTCTAAAATTGCCTTTTACAATTTCTATACACCAAACTTCGTCTGTTCTTATAAATAAAAAAATTAAAAAAAATGAGCCAAGTGCGAGTCAGACTCGTACATGGAGTTTCCGTACCAGACTGTTGTTTGTATGGGAGGTACTATCCCTAGTGGTCCGATTTTACTGATTCCACGCCTATATCAGAAACTTATTGTGTCTAAATTGTAGTTTAAGGTTTTGAAGATATTTTAGTTTTAGTATTTGATGCTGATGCTCGGATAGAACTACACATTCTGTAAAAATTTCTTTTTTCTAGCTATTGCGGTTTATGAGATATGACCCGAGGACGGACGGATGGACGGACAACGAAGTCTCTGCAATAGGGTTCCTTTTGGTACCCTTTGGGTCCGGAACCCTAAAAAAACAATAATATATAATAAAGAAAATAAAAAAAAATTTAAAAAACACTCTTAACCCTGTAAAAAAAACTTAATATTAGCTTAAATCTAAAAACAAACTGCTAAACAATCTTATAATAATAAAAAAAACTTACTTTTAATCTTATCGCTAACTTTTGTTTGGCACCAACAACCAAAAGCTTTTCGTATGTGTGCGTACCAAAAAGAAACAACAAACAAAAATAAAACAAACAAACAAAAAAAAAAAAAACAATTGCACCGTTTGTTTTTGCGTTTTAAATTAAAATCAAATATTAAGCTGATAACACATACAACAAAAAAACATTTTATTATAATTATGTTCTTATTAAAATTATTCATATAGTACTAGGACGTTTAAGACAACTAGGAGACGGACGGTGCATACTCTACACCCTGTCTGTAGATTCGGCTGAGTAGGGTATCCTATCAAACAACCTGACTTCCCTAGCCAAAATACTCTATGTTCTGCTCACCACAAAGTTAAGTTCACTCTCGGTTACACAACATCCTGGTAAGTGAACATATCTAGATTTCCAATAGTGTACCAGAGCATCACACTGCGCTTAAACGAAAACACCAGGCCTCAGGATATCCTACAGGGAACTTACTTATCAAAACAAACACAAAAAAAAAAAAAAATTAGATACAATAAAAAAAAAAACAAACAAGCAAAAATATACTGAAAGCAAAACAACAAAACAAAACTTTTCGAATAAGAAAACACAAAACGCAAACTAAACTACAAAAAAAAAAAAAAAACTATAAAAGCTTAATGTAAGGTACCTGTAAAGCCAGGACACAGGATCCCCTACACCTTGCCCTCTCTTCTTTATTGTGATTAAACTACCCTAGTGAAACTATCCAATTCTCCCTACACTGCTTATAGCTGCCTATGTATATAGGGTGGTTCTTTCGGTTGCCGGGGCGGTTAATCGTCCCATAATGGTCAAATAAGTCACCAGACACAACCATCAAGAAACACTGGCTCTTTTGCCTATAGACGTTAAGTCTTTTGTTCTCGTTTGGCCGCCATTTATTGTATCGGATCCGTGATCCTGCATACCAACCGAGTTTTGCCCAGCTAGCAACGCCCAGGGTTGGGTTGTTAACCAACTCTGTTAGGACAGGGTTGGACAATGTGTTTATCTTTCACTCACACTTAACATCACTCTCAAACCTACCCTCATATTCACCGCAACACCAACCTACCTAGCTTACTCAACCTCACAGACCAATGCAGCCATCGATGTTACTAGCCGCGGGTGCTTTCACCCATCCATGAACTGACGCTTGGGTCAGTTACCATATTCGCCCCAAAAGCTACCATGGCCTGAGCGCGATCATCGTCTGTCCATTGGCTTACCGTTCCTACCAATCACTCTACTCAGCTATAAGTTTCATATTTTCCTTTTATTACTTACACAAAACTTACATGCAACAAAAACGGGTATAAATTTTGAATAATAATTGACCATTCCTATAAAAACTCTGAGTTCAGAAATGTCTTTTGGTGTTGGTGCCAATAACACACTCGATATACGATCCCTATTCTTTTTAATCCATTTTTATCAATAGAAAATCCCATGTAGTAAATTTCAGTTTTGAAAAATTCACATTATTCTGAATTCAATGTAAGCCCCGCTTATTTCAGTTTTTTTATAACCAGTTTTAAATTAGTTAAGTGTTCGTCCGTATTTTTCCCCGTAGTAGTAATGTCATTCTGGTAGACTATAACACACGAATGCCTTGCAATAAGTTTCCCATTATTTTTTGATATATTTATTATGAGTGCTTCATGTGCATAATAGCTGAGATGCATCATCTAACTCCAACTGGTTATAGGCACTGCACAAATCAAGTTTTGTAAATAGTTTACCCCTTCTGAAGACGGAAAAATTTCATCAATTCTGGGTATCTACCTACCAAAGACCGATTAATTGTAACATTGTAATCTCCCCAAATCCTTAAATCACCATTTGGTTTCAAAATAGGAACTAATGGTGTCGCCCAGTCAGAACTGTCCACAGGCTCAAGTACACCATCTTGTATTAATTTGCGTGAGAAGTGGACTGGGCTTAAAATATATCGGTTTTGCATCATTGACTAATTGCAATTTAACTTTATTAACATTGTACATCTGCAAATTCACTTCTAATTTCATCGGTCAGAAATGAATACCTCATATTCTCTTGAACATTATTTACTTAAATTAATTCAAAACTAAAGGATCTCAAAAATGTTCTACAAAGCAAAGATGGACTCTTAGTTTTAGTAACAACAACAACTAACTTATTCTGTACACCTCGATACTCTTTTATTGTAGCGTACTTACCAAGAACTTGAATTCTTTCTCCACTGTAGATATCATACGAAGTGGTACACTCTTTCAAAGGTTTTTCTCTTTTCAAATTTTCATAAAATCATGTCGGAACGAATGTACACGGTGCACCGGTGTCACAAGCAATGCACATTGGATATCCATCAATTGTAACTTGTAAGTAATAAACACCTGCCAAAAGACTTTGAAGCCACGCTGTAAGTAGACAAATCAAATTGATTAGAAATGAATTCAGAATTACTAATAAAATTATTACCAGATTCTGATACATAATTTACTGTCTTCTGTTTCAAAAGACAAATTTCCAATTTTTTCATAACTATGTATGACATTTACAATTTTTGTACAATATTTACAATCACTAGAGAGGTTGATTTTTCCAACCACAATGTACACAGGGCTAACGTGACTTTCTCTTTCTGCCTACGTCGCCGTCGCCGTCAATGCTTACGCTTCTTCTTCCTGCTTCCATAAACGTTTTTCGCACATCTACTTCTACTGCAACTTTTGATTTCTCATCTCCCCCCGTTGCTCCTCGAACGATGCACAAAATTGATGCTTGATTTACCTTTGTTGCTAATTATCATCGCTTTTCTTTATGCACTCGATAATGTTAACTTCTCATCCCTTCACAAATTCTTTCAAATATTTCATTCGGAAGGCTCATAGTAAACAAATGCTTCTGGGTGATCACCAAACCTACAGTTCCAATGCCAGTTGCTTCACCCGAGCATACCAATCCGTCCCCGTGTCTGCATCTTCTTTGACCGCAATATGGAATTTTTTGCGTTCACGGAAAATTATTATTGGTGGTGTGTAGTGCGTAGACAATATTGCACACAGCTCCTTGTAAGCTTTTGAAGCTGGTGAATTTGGACTGCAGAAACGTATGTCGCCAAGCCTATTGACTCTAATAAAGTTGATTTTTTGCATTGTCATTCACTAAAGTGTATCTCTAATTTCTCCTTCCACATAACGAATGAATCGCTCGTCAGAAAAAACTCTGGAATGTTTGTCATTTGACAAATTGTAGGTGTCGAAGTTAGAGAGAGTGCCAGTGCCATGATAACTGAACGTAATATATTTTCCGGTACTGCTGTTGAAGCTGATCTTAATTTATTTCCTCTCGAAGCTTATGTTTTTGTAATTAATGTTTTATTTTTATATTTCTGTTTATAACATATTAAATTATTTTTAATATGCACCGATAAACTGTATTTACAGTATTTTTATTTCTCCAAAAAAACAAAAAAAAAAAATTTTTAATAACTGTAATCACAAATTCTTTTCTATCCGCGTCGCCAATTTGTAGTATACTAATACCGGACGCACTTGTTCTTTTGCTGACAGGTGTTGCAGGAATGGTTTATTGAATGTGCTTATTCTAATTAGCTAAAGGTTTTAAGCGTGTCGCATGAGGTTTTTTTTGTATAGTGGGGAGTCCGTTTATTTTTTTTCATGAGATTCTTTTTATAAGGGGAAATCCGACTGAGTGTTTTTTTTTTTGGCCGACAGTATGTTAACAATACGATCATACTGTACTTCAAATTAAATGATCGTACTGTTAAATCAGATGACTGTGATAGAAACAGATCGCTGCGGTCTGCAACTATTGAAAAAGCTTTCGAACTCAACAAGGCGCGATAATAGCGGGTGTTGTTATCCGTTTTATAAGTCCGTTTGTTGGTCCGTTGTTAGAAGGCGATGTATATATATAGGTATTTGAGGGGAGTGGCGGCACTTGCTGATTATAGAGGAGAGAGTCTGGAAGCTGGCCGACGGCCGGTGGTGTTGGTTTTTTGTTTTCTGCAAAATGGTGTTATTAACAATTTGTGTTTCCATAGAATGTAAAATTTATTAAAAAGTTTAAAATAATTATTGTTTAGGAACGCTGTCTTTTTGTTTATGTTTTTTTGTTTTTTTTCTTTGTGTTCTATTCGTAGTCTAAGTTATAATATGTTAGGTCTCGCTCACTTAAAGCTTTCAGTAGCATTAAGCTTTAATTGAGCTTTCATGTTTTTGTTTCTTGATTCTGTTCATTTTAAGTTTACTATGCTTAAGATCACGTGATGTTTGTTAGTTTCTTTATGTTAAAGATCACATGAAGGTGCTATAAGTTGTTGTTAATAAAAATACAGTCCACAGTCGACTTTGAGTTTTTTTGTTTTCGGTATTATTATTCAAATTCATTTTGTAACATTTTGGTCCTTCGAGCCGGATCTACAGCCATCACGTGGTACGCAAAGTCTGCAATGCGGCACATGCCATGTTCGCATGTAGAGTTTCAAGGCATATCGTAGAGTCGGCGGATGTAAAGGGGTAAGTGCCTGCTTTTCTATTATTATTTACTAAACCAGAGAGCTCTTTAGGTAAAGTTAGGCAGGTATCTGTCCTCGTTGCAATTTGTTCCTTCGGAACGTTTTTTTTTTTTTTGAGTGGGTCAAAAATACAAGCAGCTAATTTCCTTTGATCTTCCTACGTTTTTTTGTTTTTTTTTTTTTGCTATTTGAGGGGTCATAAAATATTTTTTTATAGTTGTAAGCTGTGTATTTTTTGTATTTTTTTTTTTTTTATTTATTTACATAATTACTATTTTCATTATTTTTTATCTACATATATATTTTTTTTCTGTTTTTATTTATCTCTGTTCCATGAGTGAAATCCTTTCTTTTTTTTTTTTTGGGTAGAATGTAAGTTATGAGTGATAAATAAAAGAGAAAATATGAAATTTATGGATAAGTACTAGAAACGGTAATGCAGTGGAAGGACGGTTGTCACGCTCCGGCCGTGGTAGCCAGGGTGGCGAACATGGGAACTGACCCAAGCGTCAGTTCATGGATGGGTGGTAGCATCCGCGGCTAGTGACATCGGTGGCCGCATTGGTCTGTGTAGTATGTAGTTGTGTGTATTGCGGTGTATAGGTATGGGTAGGTTGAAAAGTGATATGTTTTTTTCTTTTTGTTTTGTAAAAATAATGGAGTGGGAGTAAGGTATAGGGGATCCTATGTCCTGGCGTTTTCGTTAAGCGCAGTGTGCTGTACAGGAACCTTACATTAAGCTATCCTATGGGTTTGTAGTAAAGTTAGTTTTTCTTTTTTAGTTTACTTTGCGCTTATTGATTAGATAAGTTTTTGTTATCTTTGCATATTTGAAAAGTGTTTTTTTTTTTTGGTTGTTTTATTTTCAGTTTATTTGTTTGTTTTTTTAGGGTTCCGGTCCCAAAGGGAACCCTATTGTAGAGACTTCGTTGTCCGTCCATTCGTCCTCGGATCATATCTCATTTTTATTTTGATAATGAAGTTCCCTGTTGGATATCCCGTGACCTGCCATTTTTATTTAAGCGCAGTGAGTTGTGCGGGTACACTACACCAAATCCCATTTATGTTTGCGTCACCAGAATCTACTGTTGGGTGGAACATAAATCGAATCTTTTAAGAGTTAGTAGATAAGGCGCTACTTTTGATTTGTTTTTGTTTACATATTTAGTTTCTCAGTAGGATATCATGAGGCCTGGCGTTTTCGTTTAAGCGCAGTGTGATTTGCGGGTATACTACTGGAAATCTAGCTATGTTCACTTGCCAGCATGTTTTGTTTTGCATTTTAACATAGAGTATTTTGGTTAGGGAAGTTAGGTTGTTTGATAGGATACCCTACTCAACCGAATCTACAGACAGGGTGTAGAGTATAGTATGCACCGTCCGTCCCTAAGTTGTTCCAACCGTCCTAGTGCTACATGTAATAATTTTAATTAAAATATATATACATATAATCAATTTTTTTGTGGTTTTGTTCTCTGCTTAATATTTGTTTTTATTTTATAACACATAAATAAACGGGGCAATAGTGTTGTTTTGTTTGTTTTCATGTTTTGTCTCAATTGTTGATGACAAGAATAAAATTAAGTGTTGGGAAAGAATTTACAAGCGATAATAGGAAATTCGACAGGAACAAAACAACTTTTTTTTTATTAGCATACATTTTCTTTTTTAATAGCACAAATTTTTTTTTTTGTAACCGCATACAGCTGAACAAACGAAAATTGTTTGGTGTATATTATTATATTTTTTTTTATTAAGGACAGACAAAGTTTGGGGTATAGATTTTTAATGTGTGAAAGTCAATTTTAGAACAAAATAAAGCAGAAAAAATTATGAATTGAAAATTTCAAAATAGTTTTTTTTTTTTTTGAGATCATTTATTAAAATTCCAATCAACCATTAACTGAACGATTTTAAGGGATATTTTAGATACATCGATAGATAGAAAATTTAAGTTAACAAATATTAATTGTCATTTCTAATCAGAGCCGAAGCTAGAGGATTGACATGCACATTAAGTGCGTCATTGTACCGACTCGTATGATGGTTAATTTGCTCGGTAACTGTTGGAATACCAAGGTCACGATGTATTGACATTCTCCTTACATACCAGGGAGCACCCGAGATGTTATGCAGAGCTTTGTTCCGCATGACCTGGATTCTGTTAGTTGTTGTCTTAACTGCTAGTCCCCAGAGTTGGATGCCATAATTGTACGATTTGAATATTCTTTTCGAAATCATACTTGGAAAAATACATACAAAGTAGAAACAGGGAATATCGTTAGATGTAGAAATGTAGCTGCAACTGCAAACAATGATACTGAAACTGTAACTGCAACCAATGATACTGATACTGATTGGGTATATTTGGATTGTTCAATGGATGATGCAACAACAAATGCCCCGTTGCTAATCGACAAAGATGTGACATCAGGAAGGACCAACAAAACTTTGTCAATAAATGGATGTAAAAGTTACAACATCATCAAAACCAGCAGCAGCATCGGATATAGAAACCGGAACAAAGGCATCAACATCAGCAAAAGGAGTAGGAGGAGTTTTGGGAGACATCACAAATTCAATGGCATCAGCCAGTGAACAGCTTATGCTTTTACTGGAAGCGCATTAGTCATTTTTTAGTTCTAAGTTTTTTTTCCGTTCTGTGTTTTTGATGTGAAACATTTTTGGTTTCGGTAGGGTAAAATTTGAAATCGTTATAGGCAATTTCGGTTAACGCTTTTCTTGTTGATCAAAAATTAAGCAACGTGTGGCTTGGTTAGTGTTTAGCAGGGGGACCGATCACAAATAGTTCGCGCACGTGTAGTGTCCTAATAGCATTCGATTTTATAATGGAAATCATGACGAGGAGCAGTATAACAAACGGATCATAAAGGCATCTAGACACGGTACTACATTGCTTGTCCAATATGCGTATATGTATGTTGTATCATGAATCCAACTATGAAGGACCAACATTCATTTTCTCATTATTTCCTTTTCGTTCAACTGTGCGGTTGAGGCAATCTCTATAACGGACGACAATTTAATTGCGATTTGCCGTTATATGCTTATATAAAACTTAATATGTGTAAAAAATACATTCATATATTCATTATATGGTGTGAAAAGATAATTGGCAACGCGACAAGGTTGTCTTGCTCTCTTTACTCTTTTGCTTTTTCTTTATCATTACATAGTATAAAGCAAAGTCGAAATTTCAAGGAGTTCGAATACTGATTAATTCTAAACCACGCAACGTATTTTGATACGGTTTTCACTGTTAATTAAAGAATTTTCTTAGAAAGGTTTGCATGTACATAAATAATTCATTCAATAATTACTATTAATTTTCAGTCACTATAAATATACAATACATTTTTGCAAAACCACGCAAAAAATTTTGTTTACGTTTTTTACGTTGTTGATGCTAGCTTCTTCTTCTTGAACTTTGTGTGTTGTTGTAACTGTTGTATTGACTCTTATCGTTGCCTGGTAACTGAGTGCGCACAAGACTATTGCGTTATTCGCTCTTTTATTTCTGAATTATTTTCCACTGAGATCGTAGAAAAAGCGTTGTCGTTATAATTGCATTATTCCATATAATTTTTAATTAACTATGTATGCACTAGGAGATTGCCGAAGAATATATAAATTATATTAACTGCAAACCGTATAAACTTAGTGACCAAAGACTGACTTAAAATTTCAAAAGGAAAAAAAAAAAAATGGGAATGCGTTATTTCGTAAGCGAATTGTCCCGTTACACAGTGGTTGCGTTCATAGGCCAAAAATAAAAAAAATTGATCACAAAATATTTAGACAAAATGTAAGCAAATTGTCTCTTAAAGGTCCAGTCTTCTTAATGCAAACCGGTTTTTTTTCTGAAAACCTAACGGGACTTTCTAAAAATAGCATTGAAAGCATGACTACGTGTTCATTTTCGCAATGCAACTGCGCTTAGTAAGCATTTTTCAAAACAAAATCGCACTTCAAAGAGGTCAAACGTTTGCTAGAGTGTTCCGAATTAAATTATTTAGAATGCATTTTGAAGTTGAAGGTATCTACTTTAAATCACGATTTTAATAATTAATTTACTTGTCAAATTCTTCTTGTGAAATCAATTAATTAATATTAACTAATTTTTGTGTATTTTCTGAATATCTTTTTTGTGTTCAGTTGAAGTTTTAGTTGTGATCCCACAAAATTGCACTATTGACTTGAATGTCACTGTATTTTTCTGACTTTTAAGTTTATAAATATGTTAAAGTAGCTACAGAAATTTGCAGATCTGCGTGTAATTGGAAATATACTAACGCCGTCTTACGTTTTTTAAGGTCAGTTTTGCCCTACAAAGTTCTGTTATGCTGTTGCTCTGTCTTCGCTTTTAGTGATTGTGTATAACTTAGCAAAACTATATATTTATTAATTAATAATTTTATTTGGTTTGTTTTTCCCTTTGAATTTGATTTTGGTAAGCACTTCTTATAATAATAATAATATAAAATTGATTGAAGTTGTACAAGGGAGCATTGAAATCAACGGCTACATTCCCGAGTTGAGCGAACTGTCGAAACATATTGGGTACATCTGTAAAAGAATTGATACTTTTTGGGAAAATTACAAACGCAAGAAATCTTCAGTTATTCAATATCAATATGATTGACTGAATATTGATTTGGAGGCAGTACTGGACATTCCGAATATAAACAGAAAACATTGAATAACAACATAGACGATTCTAGTTTGTTTGTGACTTCGTATCTACCATTGCGACTAATAACTCAAGAAATTGGTCCCAAAAACCACAAAATAATTTGGAAAATCCTCGTCCGTCATCATAGTTGACAAACCGAGAAATGGAGCGGCCGGAACATTTTTTAACAATACGAAATTGTCTGCTGAAATTACTGGATTGGATGAAAATGTTTTAATTAGGTGTTCAACTTTACTGCAATGCATGACATTTGCCTTGTACACAAAAGACAAAATTATTAAGTAGTGTATTCCATTTGTTATTAGATGATTAAAATGAATAATATCAGAATTTATGATTGTTTTTTAATTTATAGCTGTAAAGAATTTTTGTTTCCTTAATTTTTCGTTTATTGTTTTTATTTTTGTATTTTGATGACATGTTTAAGTAAAATCACGCCCATTTTTTCTTAAAATATTACTGTAAGGTAGATATAATAAAAAAGCAAAAAGAAATCAAATTGAACTATTGAAATCAAATATTGAAGAGGATCAATTATGTGGGAAAATAAAAAAGTTATTCAAATTTGTCTCGATCGTTCCTATGGGAGCTATACTATATAGTCGTACGATTTGGCCAATTTTTTCATTATATATTTAAAATATTTTTCTAGTTTTTTGGTAAAAATTTCATAACGAACGAGAAGTATTTACGACCGCGGCTCCATACAAACCCAACCACTGTGCGTTATGTTCGCTCTTAAAATTAATGTAGTTGTCATAGTGTTATAATTTATTTTAAAAGCATTTACTGCCACTACAATATTGCAGCTTCTTGTTGTTAATTTAGCAGAGTTTTTTAAAATGTGATTTTAGAATTAAATTAAAGTAATGGTTTGGTCACGAGATTTTTCGTGCCATTTATTTAAATTCAAATTAAAAAATTGTAATGTCATAAGTAAGCGGAAAATATTGCCTTGGGTAGGATTCGAACCCACGTGGAGCGCAGTACGAGACACCTTCGATTAGTTCGATCAAACGTATAACCAAACAGTTATGTAATGTTATCTATGTTATGTGCTATTGGTATGCTATGTTAGTCATATGAAATGAAATGTCATGCATTGAGACAAGACCAAACAGTAATCCTTATTATCATTTAAGTCTAATCATCATTATCATTTAAGCCATACTATAATGTAAAGGAAATATTTGTTTAGTGTTCATCTTTTCTTATCAAAACATCAATTATGCCAAGTCGTTTAAATATAGGTCGTAGCACGCCAAACGCACACAGATGTCGTTTACTTCGGAATAATGAAACTAACGAAGAAAGGGAAACAAGACTGTCCTATGCAAGATCAAATTCGTCTTCGTTATGCTAGAGGTAGACGCAGATCTCAGAAAGAGGACTTCTAATCTATGGTCAAATAAGTTATATTCTGCTATGAATTACGATCCTTCTATTGAATACAAGAATGATACAGTCGTTTCAATAGGTACAATGTCGGTTGGTTGCGAATATTGCTCTGCTTTGAAATGGTAGTATGAGTCCAAAGGTCTTTGTTGCTTACAAGGAAAAATAAAATTACATGAAATTCTTCCTTCATCTGAACCACTACTCTCTTCTTATGGGTGATCATCCTAAATCAAAAACATTTAGGGTCTTCACTTTAACGTCTATTTGGCGCTTATTAAGTGTATTCAGTGTGTAGTATACGATATATAAACTAACTCCATACAAAAAAAACAATATACGCTGAGCCGTATATATAATCGACGATTGAGCAGGGTAATTCTCGTAAACTGCGGCCTGCCAACTTAGTTAACTTTTAAAGAATGGACAAGTCTGCCAAATCAAGGGTATTTTCAAGGTTTTTTTTACATGTGTGAATATGAGATTTCATCTTCTAATTTACTTATATCTTCTAAATAATGGTAAATAACGTAAATGAAGATATTTATTTTCTTATATTACATCTTACCATCGTTGTCAGCAAACAATGCCAAGTATAATAAGTTATTTAAACAATAGCATTCTTGGAATATTAAATTATTTGTTTACATTTGCAAATACGAAAACAGCCGATTCACACTGACACACAGAAAAATGCAAACAGTGCGTTCACACAATTGTGTATCAAATACACATTGAGTGTATTGTAACGATAGAGTGAAGACCCTAATTCATGCGCAACATACGCCGATACAACAATGCATTTCAAATGACATCTTTTAAAAGTACGCAGATTGTCGAGCGAGGTTTTACGCATACATTTAAAATACAGGCCCAAGAATATCATTTAGCAGAAAGCTTGCTACCATATGGGTGCGACGATCACAAATTTCGACAGATCTGTTTTATATCAGATCCCGAAACACAAGCATCTTCTAAGTGTAACAGTGTCGCACAACCAATGGATCAAAGTTGGGTAAGACTTTTACAAGGTTTGTTACATTCCCATAACAGTCTTTCAAAACTGTTATTGAGAGCGTATCGTCAGGAACACCGGACTTTAACATCGTAATCCATGCAAATAAAGTGCCTGCTGGAGAACACATCGGCCGTTATAATGCCCCATCTACGAGTGAAGTTGCAGTTGTGATAGCTGGACAACAATTTGATAAACGAGATATTGTATTGCACAATCATGACGACAACTTGAACAGAATATCCGAGTTGCATCGATCTTATGACAGCTTACAGTATCCTTTGATGCTATGTCGGGGAGAAGACGGATATGCTATAAATATTATTCAAGTTGATCCACTTAGTGGAACACCTCTACGTAAAACAGTTTCATGCATGAACTATTATTGCTATCGAATAATGAGAAGGCATGCAAATTTTAACCTCTTACTGAGGTATGGAATGTTAACGAACCAATACTGAGTCGATCACTATGCGAAAATTGAATCGAAGCGATTGGCTTACATCCGAAACAATCAAACTAAATTAAGAGCAGAAAACTACGTTCATCTTCAGGATGCTTTACAGGCGAATGATCACAGCAACGATATTGGACAATAAGTGATACTGCATTCATCATTCACTGACGGGCCTCGATATTTACATGAAAAATCACAGGATGCCATGACTTTTGAGAGACATTACGGTAAATCTTATCTATTTATAACTGCAACATGTAACCCGTACTGGGCAGAAATCAAAGAAAATAATTACTTTAACTTAAATCCACATGACAGATATGACATAGTGAACAGAGTATTCCATTTAAAAGTGCAGAAACTGCTATTTCTCATAAACAATGCTCACATATTTGTTCAAGCTCGATGCCATATATACACTATAGAATGGCACTCACGTATGATTTTGGTTAAATTTGCAGCTTCTTTGTTAACATTTTGACTACTTTGTCTGCGGTCACAAAATAGGGTAGCACAATAGGAATATAGATCCCAGTTGCGAGGTTAGTTTTGAATTTAGGGGAATGTTTTATGTTTGAAAAACTGTTTCCACATCGAAGAGAGAAATGATAATTGGAAAGTGGTCACTGCCAAAGAGATTGGGTTCTATGGACCATGATGCGTAAGAAGCTAGAGAAGGAGAAGAGAGTGTGTGGTCTATGTAGGTGAGAGAATTATGTGTGCTGAAATGTGTGGGATATTCATTATTTAAAACCAGAGACAGTAAATTGGTCTATGAGTTTAAAAAAAAAATGTTTCCTTTACGATTGCTAGACGACGAGCCTCATCTACGGTGCCAGCTGTTAAAATCTCCAGAGATGATGGTTGGGGTCGAAATGTAGGAGAAGACATTGTGTTTATGAAGGGTGAAATTTTGGTTTGGAGGTGTATATGAGGAGAGAATGGAGAATGAAATTTTGGAGTGAATAGTGATGCCTGCTGATACAACGTCTTGGTTGGGGTTGAGTAAATCATGTTGATTAAATGAATGAATTAATGGGGCTACTTCACCGAGGAGGAGTGTTGAGGATAGACGTTATAATTAATTTGGGTTGGGAAGTGATTGTGATCAAGGAGGTGAGTTTCTTGTAAAGCTATAATTTTGGGTTTGTATGTTCTTATTAGTAGTTGTAACTGAACATAATTATTAAAATAACCGTTAATGTTTATTTGAAGGATTTTTAGCATCGTTTTTAAAGAAAGGAAAAAATAAAGGTAATAACAGTGAATAAAAATTAATATAGAAATCAGTTTCAAGAGGGAGAGAAGAGCTACAAGCTGAGTAGCTAAGAGCTCCATGTTTTGAAAAATTCCCGGGAAGGCGGCAAATCGAGGCAGCCATAATTCGTCGCGTCTGTGAGAGAGGATGAGGATTTCCTGACCCACCAACGAGTACGAATACGGCAGCAACGCGGGTAGTGTGAAAATAAAAATTATTTTTAGGAAGGTCGTCCTCATTGTCGAGAGCGTATTTTATGGTGTCTATTACAGGTGCATTTATTTTGGGTACGATAGTTTTGTAAATAATTTTCTTTTTAAGTTGAGATTTACTTCTCTTAGAGTTTTTAGTTGGGAAGGCCTTCATTTTGGTGTCAAATAAATCTGAGATTGCAGCTGCTTCTTCGGTTGACTGGAGTTAGGAGAAGCCTGGATAGAAGTTTTGGAAGGATTTGAAGTGTTAGAGATGATATTATCAATATGAGTTGAAGTGATGACGTCTGACTATGGAATTGGTGCTCTATGATCAGCAGGCTGAATACTAGAACTAAGAGTGGAGGCGTGAGATGAAATGATGTGGCGATGACGAGCATTGTAGATTACGTGCAGTTTTCATATCAGTTTTTTCGCAGGTTTTTATTATTTGTAGTTCCTTTTGTTTAATGAAAACTGGACAAGACTGGTCGTAGGAGTGATGTTTTGAATATTTATTATTACTTTCAATGCAGCTCAAGTAAGATTAAGATCTATCACAGCTTTCATTGGATTCGGATTCTATGTGTGAATTTTTGTCATAGGTCCCAAATAAACGAACTATATCATTAATTTCATGTCTAATAGAAAACTCGTTGTTGAAATCAAATCTTCCAAATGCCAAGTTCGACCTTTACACAATGGTATTCCGTAAGGATCCCCACTTTCCGCTGTTCTCTTTCTCATTGCCTTTAATAAGCTTAATCGTGTAATCTCGCTTCACAAAGGATTCAACTTTTGTGCGTATGCAGACGACTACCATGTCATTCTCCCATCAAAAAGAAATAATAATCAACAAGATATCAGTGACCTACTGAGAGACATATCTGATTGGTGCGAATACTTTGGTTCTATTCTTTCCGCTTCCAAATGCAAACATTTTCACATCTGCCGGGGAAAAAAACTGTTCTTTTTGGCTTATAACTAATTCATATATCTTCAATAACGTTCAATCCTTAAAGATAGTGGGAATCACGCTCAACCTCCTCCTCCTCCTCTCATTCCCCAACAGACTTAACATCATCAAATATCTTTCCTCATATAAATACAATTGCAGCCACTCCAATATTATATCTGTTGTTAATTCAATTCTCATGTCGAAAATTGGTTTTGGTCTTTACCATTATAGCAATGCTCCGAAATCACTTTTTAATAATATTGGCGTCATCAATCATTCTGCCCGTAGACTAGGCGCTTGTAGAACAACCCCAATTAACAATATATTATTTAAATCTAACATAATGCTTTTAGACATTCGCAAAGATTTAATCACAGCGAATCTCATTAAATTACTCCATTTAGCCGTGACTCCCCCATTTCTCCCTTTTTGTCAAGATACTTAAAACCTAAAAAAAATCATAAGCTCCCTTCCGTTATTCTTAAAACCATCATCTTGAGTAGAAATACCTATACCTATACCTTCCATAACTCCCCTTTCCACAGCCAAATTGCCGATATAACCCTGTTCCACATATCTTAACTTCTCTCAGCCAACTTAACAAAGCATACTCTCCAAATGAAATTTACACTCAGAAATTCCTTGAATTACAAAATCGATTCAAATCATACACCTTCATCTACACGGATGGCTCTAAATCCGACCATCATGTTTCCTTCAGCATCACGGACAATGACTCCCCAATCAAATATGGGATTTTACCACATTACAGTACGGTTTATTCGGTTGAAATTATACCTATATATCAAGCTGCTAAATGCATAGAAAGGAAAACAGAAAAATACGCCATATGCTCCGACTCATTATCAGGAATAAATTCTATCATCAATCAATCAAACTTAAGCTTCTGTGCTAAATCCATAGGACATATTCTTTCTTCCAATTCCCTTTGAATCGTCTTCATTTGGGTCCCAGGCCACTTTAAAATTTCAGGTTACGATTTTGCGAACATAACTGCAAGATCCATTTTGAAATACACTAGGGGTTTGACCACTTCACATTATAAATCCATTTATCCTAATAAATTGTCCATATATGACTTGATAAAACTTAGTCCTATATTCTTTCCCGCTCTGACATGGCTGAGTTAATTAGGCTTCGTTTTGTGCCTACCTATCGAATGACATTATCGAACTTTATCACATGGCAAGCATACATCTTCCAAACTACATGGGCTATCTATCATTGCCCAATAAAGTTTTTAGTCATACGTTTGTTGGGCGATCGTGCTATATTTGCTCATCGAGCCACCCATACATGCCCTAGAGAGGATATTGATACGTAATTTGGCCCAGAATGAACCGCTTGGTGGTAATCGTGCAGAGAATAAAGGCAAAGAGACACCCAGTACTTCCGAGGAACAGGTTGCGTAAACGGGTAGGGCATCATCATTAACTGGTTATTGAATATTTGATGCTTGCTGCTTTCTTAGTTAGAATAAAGACACATGCCAATTATTGAGTCTTATAAAAAGTCTCCGGGTTTTTTGTTTTTGACACTTTTGAACAAAATTTTCTTTATTCAAAATAAATTTCAATCCAGTACACATTGACCATTATTATCTATGACCACGTTCTAGCAGCTCTTAATAGACAATTCGCTTCCAATCACTCAACATAACCTTGTTTGCCGTCAATCCAGGCTTTGAATTCGCTTGTGGACAGGCACCGTCCTTTGCCCATGATCGTTTGCGTTGAATATTCTCGTATTTAATCCACTTTTAATCGTCCATAATTAAAAATGGTTTTATTTCGTTACGTTTCAGCAGCGTTTGACTTATGGTTCTTCAGTCAATTAAATTTCTTTGAGCTAATACATGTGGCACCTAAACATCGAGACCTTTCTTGAGTAGATGATTCCAAACTATCATATGGTTTATGTTTAGTGCCTCCGCTATCTCCTGACAGCTTACGTACCGGTATTGCTCCATTAGTTGCAAAATTTTATCTATGGAATGGAATGGAATCGAGCAAATAACTCCTGGATCCGACGTTCGCTCACAGGAGTGGCAAAAAACCGGGGATACTTTTTATATGACCAAGTATATGTATTAAGTAACATCCCTGTATGGAAAACTGGTTCAGAACTGGTTTGCATCTAGTTACTTTATAACCACTACTAGTTCCGTTTCTCCTTTACATGTCAAAAACAACTGAATCTAACATGGCGATGTCATTGGAAAGAGTGTGTTGCTACCGACTCGCTTACCGTTCACCTGTTCTTGAACCAGTTGAATTGGATTTCTGAATTTAGTAGTTAAATTAAAACAGTTATTTCATTAGTGAATTAAGGAAAATAATTTACTGAATTCACTAGTTCTACCTAACTAGAAGGCACCCAAGTATTTTTTAAAAACAAAAAAAAAAATTCCATTCAATATAAATTTTCAAGTAACAAATTTTTTTTTTTATTTAATAAGAAAACAAGAAAGAACGTTATCTTCGACTATGCTGAAAATGAAATACTCTTCACGCAGTGAATGTTTCATTTTAGTATTTAAGCTTTTTTCGCAACAAAATGTAATTGTATGGGAGATACCCTTCCTATTGACTCGATTCGGCTGGTTCCGACAAATGTCCTGCGCCTGTCTTGTCAAAGATTCAGTTCGAAAGGACAAAAAACAAAAAAGTTTTTCTAATAAGAATTTGTGTGTTGTTGTAATTCTTGTAAATACTCCTATCACTGCCTGATAACTGAGTGCGCACAAGACTATTGTGCCATTCGCTCTTTTCTTTCTGAATTATTTTTAACTTAGATCGTAGAGAAAGAGAGAGTGTGTTGTTGTTATAATTGTATTATTCCATCTAATTTTTAATTGACTATGTATGCATTAGAGGATTGGTGAAGAGTATATGAATTATATTAACTGCAAACCGTACAAACTTATTGACCAAAGACTGACTCCAAATTCTAAATGAAGACAAAAAAAAATTTCTTTTTTGCTTATATTGATAGTATTTATTGAATCTCCTATATAAATAAATAGGACTGACAACATAAGTTTAATTAGCACCACAAGCATCTAATTAATCAAAAGCGCAGCACGATCGTTACGGATCAGTCGAGATGAGTTCCTTGTATGAACAAGAACTCTGGCTAGAGGATTAATATGTCGAACTAGTTTACCCATGTAAATAGCTTTACGCTTAGAACATTCTTCTTTTACAGGTGGTACTTTTAGGTCTTTGTGAATGTCTTCATTCCTGATATACCATGGAGCTCCCGTGATTGTTCTAAGCATCTTGAATTGTGCTCTTTGTATAACTTCAATGTTGTTCGCGCTCGAGGTACCCCACAATTCAGAACCATAAGTCCAAATTGGTTTAATAACAGAGTTATACAGCATCACCTTGTACTGAAGTCTAAGTCCAAACTTAGAATTGATTATCCAGTGAAGACTTTGTGCCCTTAGTTTCATACATATCTTTTTAGCTTCTATCTACTTCCGCCAGGTAAGCCATCTGTCCAGATGAACGCCAAGATAAGTTACCACTTGAGTTTGAGGAATTGTAACACCATTTAACGTTACTAGAGAACAAGCCCGTCGGTTCAATGTAAATGTAATGTGCTTAAATTTTCCCTCATTGATTTTAATTCTCCAGTTGGATAACCACTCCTGTATGCTTTTATGATGAGCAACCAAGCCTGCAGAAGCTTTAACTAGGCAACGAGAGAGACGCGACTAATTACGGCAGTGTTATCTGCAAAAGTCGAAGTAACAATTTGACTACTTGTTGGAATGTCGGCAGTGAATAACATGTATTGAGTTGGTCCCAAGATACTGCCTTTCTCTCTTATTACAAACACTCGATTTGATATGTAGGATTACAGGAGTCTTTGCAGATTTTTGGGTAGCAAACGTTTAATTTTGTAAATCAAACCCTCATGCCAAACTCGATCAAACGCTGAGCAACATTCTCGCAGTTCAAAGGCAGTTCTTATTTCCGAAGTAACTCTGTTGACTTGCTCAATCGTTCCATGTTTTGCTCAAAAACCAAATTGATGATCTGGGATTGAACTATTTGCTTGTAACTGGTGATTCAGTTTGACTTTAAGAATCTTCTCAAATAGCTTAGAAAGGCATGGAAGCAGACTTATAGTTCTATATGAAGAAGAACATATCCTATCCTTCCCGAGCTTTGGAACCATTGTGATAACCAATTTCTTCCATTGCTTTGGAAAGTATCCAATTCGAAGGATAGCCTTGAAAAGACACGAGAAAACTACTATTGCTGCGCTTGGAATTTCAGTTATCATTTTGGCACGATTCTATCATAACCAGCCGATTTTTGGGCTACAGTTGAGTACTCATAACAGATACAATGTCGCTTAAAAGTGCTTTGGCTAGTTTTTTTGTTGCATCTTTTAGCCTTTGTTTAGCAATAGGAGATCTGTGTTCCCATTCTCTTCTCCAACCAGCAAAAAAACGATAACAACGGGGGAGTGATCGGATGAAAGTTCATAATGAGTAACTGATGACATGAGGTTTCTTGGTATATTTTTTGTGATACCAAAGTCGATGATATCGGGAGTTTTTCTTGGGTCCGCTGGCCAGTATGTAGGCCTACCCGGAGAAATGAAGTCTAGCTTGTTTTTACAATTTTCAAGAGTGCTGTAAAGTTGCCGACCTTTTGGATTTACTAAGCGAGAACCCCATCAAGTGTGTTTAGCATTGTAGTCACCGGCCGCCAAATATTGTTCTCCAAGGCTATCAAAGAAATTTTTAAAAACATCCGCAGATATAGAAAATCGTGGAGGACAATATACAGCAGATAACGTCAGATTACCATAACGCATTTGCAACCTGACCGAAGTTGCTTGTAAATAACTAGATGAGTACGACTCTAGGGTCTGGTGTTTAATACGCTTTCTTATAATAATGCATGTACCACCATGAGCCTTTTCATCCGGATGATTTGTTGTATAAACTAAGTAGTCTGGTATAAAGAAGTTGTTTTTGCTAGTCAAATGAGTCTCACAGACAAACATCACATCTACATTGTTGTCCTCTAGATACTTCATTAACTCTAGTTTGTACTATGAAACGCCATTTGCGTTCCAGTGAGTTATTTTTAAATGAGCCATTATGGGGAATTTAACTTATCCAAAATTTTCATTTGGATTTTCATCATCTCTTGAAAAGAGTTTTGCATCATTAAGATTAATTGATTCAAGGTCTGTAATAAATTCACCAACATAGACTCACTAGAACTTAGTGGTTGCACCACTCGCTCATTACACGCATTTAGAGTTGGGGTAGTTTGTGAGATTGGCTTATTATGTTGAGACATTGGAGCCTTAAGCTTCACAATCTTTTTCGCATTTTGTTGTTGAGCGCCTAAGCGCAGGGCACCTGCGTACGACACATTTGAAGTTAAAGGAATATTAGGTGGTGGACACATAACCGTCGTTGATTCTGTACGGATAGCTTCGCGAAAAACTCGTCTGCTCGCTTCAGAGGGCAAGAGCAGCAGAAAATCTTTCTCAAATAGGGAAATTGAAGAACTGCTGCTTCTAAACAACGATTGAGAAGAGAATGGCAACAGCACAGATCTCCTATTGCTAAACAAAGGCTAAAAGATGCAACAAAAAAACTAGCCAAAACACTTTTAAGCGACCAGCTCGAGGCACAAAGGAGCTGTACCTATAACCTGTCACCCTCAAACACTAGATAAACACATTGTCACTTCACATATTCAAAAATTCAACAGAAGGATTGGCGTTAATGTTCCTAATATAAATAAAATATGCGTTGATCTTTGTAATTCCAAAAATGGGAAATACTCTTACCACAATTTTTATTTGAAAATTTAATCATTTATACAAATGAAGGTTCTGAAATACTCCAAAATATACAATACGAAAAATGATATTAAATGGAGATTTCGATCTTAACTTTGCAGGTGATAAAAATCAATATTCAATTGAATTTTTGTCTGTCCTTAGAAGTCAATCATCAATTCACATAGGTCTAAGTTCGTCACATTTGCTTTCGTCTCATCTTCCTCATTTCGTATATTTGATTATCTTTACATATAAACACAGTATAAAGTAAAGTCGAAATTTCAAGAAGTTACTTACTTCTAAACCACGCAACGTATTTTGATACGGTTTTCACTATTAATTAAAGAATTTTCTTAGAAAGGTTTGCATGGACATAAATAATTGATTCAATAATAAAAATATTTTATTCATTTTCAGTCATAATACATATACATTTTTGCAAAACCACGCAAAAAATTTTGTTTACGTTTTTTACGTTGTTGATGCTAGCTTCTTCTTCTTGAACTTTGTGTGTTGTTGTAACTGTTGTATTGACTCTTATCATTGCCTGGTAACTGAGTGCGCACAAGACTATTGCGTTATTCGCTCTTTTCTTTCTGAATTATTTTCCACTGAGATCGTAGAAAAAGCGTTGTCGTTATAATTGCATTATTCCATATAATTTTTAATTAACTATGTATGCACTAGAAAATTGACAAAGAGTATATAAATTATATTAACTGCAAACCGTATAAACTTAGTGACCAAAGACTAACTTAAAATTTCAAAAGGAAAAAAAAAATGGGAATGCGTTATTTCGTAAGCGAATTGTCCCGTTACACAGTGGTTGCGTTCATAGGCCAAAAATAAAAAAAATTGATCACAAAATATTTAGACAAAATGTAAGCAAATTGTCTCTTAAATGTCCAGTCTTCTTAATGCAAACCGGTTTATTTCTTTAAACCTAACGGGACTTTCTAAAAATAGCATTGAAAGCATGACAACGTGTTCATTTTCGCAATGCAACTGCGCTTAGTAAGCATTTTTCAAAACAAAATCGCACTTCAAAGAGGTCAAACGTTTGCTAGAGTGTTCCGAATTAAATTATTTAGAATGCATTTTGAAGTTGAAGGTATCTACTTTAAATCCAGATATTAATAATTAATTTACTTGTCAAATTCTTCTTTTTGAAATCAATTAACTAATATTAACTAATTTTTGTGTATTTTGTGAACATCTTTTTTGTGTTCAGTTGAAGTTTTAGTTGTGATCCCACAAAATTGCACAATTGACTTGAATGTCACTGTATTTGTCTGACTTTTAAGTTTATAAATATGTTAAAGCAGCTACAGAAATTTGCAGATCTGCGTGTAATTGGAAATATACTAACGCCGTCTTACGTTTTTTAAGGTCAGTTTTGCACTACAAAGTTCTGTTATGCTGTTGCTCTGTCTTGTTGCATCTGAACCGAAATTGTTTGTAAATAATTAGGTGAGTATGGCTCTAGGGTCTGGTGTTTAATATATAATAATGCATGTACCACCATGAGCCTTTCCATCCAGATGATTTGCTGTATAAACTAAGTAGTCTGGTATAAAGAATTGGTTATTGCTAGTCAAATGAGTCTCACAGAATAACATCACATCTACATTGTTGTCCTCTAGATACTTCATCAACTCTAGTTTGTGCTATAATACGCCATTTGCGTTCCAGTGAGTGTTTGGTCTTGTCTTAATGACTTGTATAATATAATAATATAATTAAGTAATAATTAATATAATATAATTCGGTAACAATTAATATAATATTCTTTGGGTCTTGTCTTAATGCATGACATTACAGAGCTGTTTGGTTATACGTTTGATCGAACTATGTGTTCGAACTTTGTTGTCTTCGATTAAACCTTCATTATATGTTCGAACTTCGATCAACAACACATATCATAAGTTAAGCGACGATATTGAGGTTGCCTCCGTGGCCGAGTGCATAGAGTGGTGTCTCGAAGTGCGCTCCACGTGGGTTCGAATCCTGCCCAAGGCAATATTTTCCGCTGACTTATGATATGCAATTTTTAATTTGAATTTAAATAATATAAAAAATGTCACGAAAAATTTCGTGACCAAACAAGTGACCTATTTTTAAATGAGCCCTTATGGGGAATTTAACGTATCCAAAATTTTCATTTGGATTTTCATCATCTCGTGAAAAGAGTTTTGCATCATTAAGATTGATTGATTCAGGGTCTGTAAAAAATTCACCGACATACAATACATTCACTAGAACTTTATGGTTGCAACACTGGCTCATTACACGCATTTAGAATTGGGGTAGTTTTGAGATTGGTTTATTATGTTGAGACATTGGAGCCTTAAGCTTCACAATCTTTTTCGCAGTTTCTTGTTGAACACCTAAGCGCAGAGCACATGCATACGACTCATTTGAAGTTAAAGGAATATTAGTTGGTAGACACATAACCGTCGTTGATTCTGTACGGATAGCCTCACGGCTAAAACGGGCGGAATTTTTTTGTGACTGCAAACGGTTCTTCGTCTCCTTATATACAGGACATATTTTATAACTGGCTGTATGATTGCCCCCACAGTTACTGCATTTTTTAAGATCAGGATTATGGCGACTAAGTTTACAGGTTGCGGTTTCATGCAAGTCTTCACAAGCTACGCATACTGAACGAAGGATGCAATAAGATTTCGTGTGGCCAAATTCCTGGCAATTTGTATATTGCATAGGATTCACTCGTTTGTGAGGCTCCTCCACTGTTACCCTACGATGAAGTAAATATATAATGTTGTATATGGAATGCACTTCATATTTCTTTAAGTGCTTTCACTTTGGGGAAAAAATGGGAATGCGTTTTTTCGTGAGCGAATTGTCCCATTATGTTCGCTCTTAAAAATAATGTAGTTGGCATAGTGTTATAATTTATCATATTTAAAAAGCATTTACTGCCACTACAATATTGCAGCGTTTTATTGTTTATGCAGCAGAGTTTCTTCAAATGTGATTTTAAAATTAAATTAAAGTACTCATTATTATCATTTAAGTCTAATCATCACTATCATTTAAGCCATACTATAATGTAAAGGAAATATTTGTTTAGTGTTCATCTTTACTTATCAAAACATCAATTCTGCCAAGGCGTTTAAATATAGGTCGTAGCCGAAACACAAGCATCTGCGAGGTATAACAGTGTAGCACAACCAATGGAGGAAAGGTTTTTAAGACTTTTACAAGATTTGTTTTCATAACTGCTAAATACAGTCTTTCAAAACTCATATTGAGAGCGTACCGCCTGGAAAACCCGACTTTAATATCGTAGTCCATGCAAATAAAGTACCTGGTGGAGAGCACATCAGCCGTTATAATGTCCTATCTACTAGTGAAATTGCAGTAGTGATAGCTGGAAAAAAATTCGATAAACGAGATATTGTATTCCACAAACGTGATGACAACTTGCACAGAATATCCTAGTTGCACCGATGTTATGAAAGCTTACAGTATGCTTTGAAGCTTAGTCGGTCAACATACAAAAATTGAATCGAAGCGATTAGCTTACATCCAAAACAATCAAACTAAATTGAGAGCAGAAAACTACGTTCATCTGCAGGATGCTTTACAGGCGAATGAGCACTGCAACGAAATAAGACAATTAGTGATATTGCTTTCATTATTCACTGACGGGCCTCAATATTTACATGAAAAATCACAGGATGCCATGACTTATGTACATTACGGTAAATCTGATCTTTTTATAACTGCAACATATAACCCGAACTGGGCAGAAATCAAAGAAAATAATTACTTCAATTTAAATCCATAAGAAAGATATGACATAGTGAACAGAGTATTCCATTTAAAAGTGCAGAAACTCCTACTTCTCATAAATAATGCTCACATGTTTGTTCAAGATAATAAAACAATAAAATTAGACCGGATCAAATTGATGGCGCCATTTCGGCGCAGTTACCAAATGAAGAAATTAATCTCTGTACAAAATTGTAAAAAAACAAATGATACATGGCCCTTGCGGATCTTCCAATTCTTATTTTCTATGTATGCGTGAAGGCAAGTGTACCAAAAAATGTCCGAAATCATTCCAATGCCAAACATCTCCCAATGATGTCGGATATCCTTAATATCGTCGATGTCTTCCAGAAGAGGGTAGGCCACTGTGCGAAACCACGAAATTGACAAATTGCTTTTAAAAATTTTCGACGCTCATAACAACGTAGAGTTTGCACAACTTTTTCCACTCCATTAAATTAATACAATGTGTTACAAAATACATTAATAAAGGTACAGATCACGCTATATTTAGCATACAATCGCCAAATGAGGTACAGAAAATTAAATCGGGTCGTTACATCTGAAGCTCGGAATCAGTCTGGAGGATTTTATAATTCGACATACAAAACCTCAACGCCCACAATTACCCATCTCGCCGTTCATTTAGAAAATGGCCAGATAGTTTATTTTACTGAAGGTAACATTACCGATGTTGTTACAAATCTTACTTCATATAGTAAAAGGTCCTTCATCTTTCGCACAGCTCAGGACTATACTAGGCTTAACTTATAATATGTAACAAGCAGCATGCAAAGAGATGGGTCTTTATGAAGATACGATTATCCCATTGGGATAATACAATTTCGCAAGCTGCTATTTGCTGTTCAGGAAGGTCATTGAGGTATATGTTTGCCATTATTATAACATTTTGCCAAGTGACCGACTCTCTATTTCTCTGGAATAAGTATCAAGAAAATATGGCTGAAGACATACTGACTCAGCGACGAAGAGAGATAATGTCAGATGTCCAATATGATGACAATATTTTTAAGGAAGCTTTGTTAGAATTAAACAAAGTAGTGGAAGTTCTTTCGGGTAAATCAATTAAAGATTTTGGACTGCCGATGCCCACAAATATAGCTAACTTCTATTTAAACAGTGAATACACAAGAGAAGTATCCTATGATCAACCTACACTATTACAAATTTTAGCTCAAGATGAACATCGCATGAACATCGATCGAAAAAAAAAGTATACGATGCGTTATTAACATCGATTGATAGGAACAAAGGAAAAATATTTTTCATTGATGCTCCTGGAGGAACGGGAGAAACATTCCTAATTAACTTGCTCTTAGCTAAAGTAAGATCTATTGGTAAAATTGCAAGAGCTGTTGCATCATCCGGAATTGCAGCTACACTTTTACAAGGAGGCCGAACTTCACACGCAACGTTTGAACTTCCTCTAAAAATTCCCACTGAAGATACTACCAGTGTAGGTAGTCTTTCAATACTGGAAAATTGATGGACTGACTCAAATATACTACTCTGTAGATAATGCTACTGATCTGGAAGAGGCTGTTCATTTCCCAACAGAATTTCTTAATTCCCTTCAGCCTTCTGGTTTACCCACACATAAATTAGTTTTAAAAGTAGAGTGCCCCATTATTATATTATTATATTACTGAACCTTAATTCACCAAAATTGTGCAATGGTACACGTTTACAGATAAAAACATTAAAAAACTACATAATAGAGTGCACAATACTGACCGGATGTGGAACTGGATAAGTTAAGTTAATTAATTCTCCTGATTCCACTAATTAATTAATTTATCTAGGCGATATTTTTATATTCTTCACGGAAGTGAAGATGTTTGTTATGAAGTTTGTAACAGGCAGAAGGAGACAAAAAATACCACATAAAGTATACATTCTTGATCAGCTCAAATAGACGAATTGATTAAACCATGTCCGTCTGTAAAACTAGTCCCTCAGTTTTTGAGCTAGAGAGCTGAAATTTTGTACGAACCTCTCTTTTTACCATACGCAGTACATTTGTCGGAACCACTCGGACCACTAGTGGGGGTACCTCCCATACAAACCACTCATTTGAATTCATGTTCTTATTAGAAAACCTTTTTGGTTTTTGTCCTATCGAACTGAAACTTAGATACTATCAGTTTCCAAGACAGATCCAGGAAGGGAGGTACCTCCCATACAAACCACCCATTTGAATTCATGTTCTTATTAAAAAAAACTTTTTTATTTTTTGGCCTATCGAACTGAAACTTGGACACTATCAGATTCCGATACATGCGCAGGACATTCTTCGTACCTCCCATACGAACCACCCAGTTGAATACTATATTGAAACATTCGCTGCGTCCCGTGAAGAATATTTCATCTTCGGCATTGTCGAAGATAACATTCTTTGCAGTTGAAATTCCGCCCGTACAAAGCAGGCTAGCTTGTACATAGGATGTCAATTTAATGTAAGTAACAATGATATGCATAATTTTTTTTAATTCCTACATTTAAGTCGTCAATTTTTTTGAGTTTGAGTCTCCACATTTTCTGAAATTTAGTTGAAATTGTTGTAATAAATGTTTCCAATGAATGCAGATATTTACCTTCAGCTACTGCATTAAAGTTGACGCGTTTCATTGTGGCTAGTTCGGCTTTATTTTATATTTTATTTTATTTTATATATGACATGTTCATTCCACGACTTTTTTATTGGCTTGTATTTTTCTATCGATATTGATGATGTTCTCGGATTGGTATTTCAGTCATCCCTAACGGCGTTTGACCGACGTCGCCGTGGTTGTGGTTCTTCTTTTTCAACCTCTTGTTCTTCATTTACTGGAATTTGCTCTTTAGACTCGCTACTAGCTGGAGTGGCCACTGCCCCCCTTAAGCCAGCAACTGAGCTACGACGTCGTTCTATATACTTGTTTTCTTCTTCTTCAGGAACCGAAGACCCAATGGTATCTGGTGGTTCGGATTGTTTAGGAGTTTTTGATGTGGTGTGATCACTAGTTGCTAATGATTGTTCACCATCGGACGGTTCAGCAACAGAAGCTAGTTCGGGTTCGTTGTCATTCGTTAGTCGATCCATGAAAATCCAGTTGATGAGCAGACGGCGTATACGTTGCGCAGGCACATCAATGAGTATTGCTAGAAAGACACCAAAGCACAATATACTGCCAATATCTTGAAAATTGATCTGAAAAAGGAACGGATAATAATTAAATATATTCATTTATTTATTTTGAATTATACCAGATCCGTCAACTGATATTTAAAAGTATCTTTGACGCTTGCCGTTTGCCAAATTACAACCACGTACATGGCCAATTGTATAGGATAAGAAATGCGAGAGAGAAATAATAAAGGACGTGAGCCACTAAGTCTACATGGAAACATTAATATGCACCAGGAGAGTGCAAGACCGAAAATAAGTGGACTCCAAGCTGCATATGCGGCGGCGTCACTAGCAGAATAAATAAAATCAGTACGCATGCCAGATGCTGGTGACCAGAAGCACCAGAATATGCTTAGACCAGCGAAAACCCAGCCAAGGAGTACATATGGCCCGTTAAGCGTGCTGAGGATATCCTGCTCGGTACGGTAAAGCAAACCAGCACCAATGCCCAGCAAATAGGATGTTGCACGGCTGATAGGAGAGGCGTATATCATGTTGGCAGTACGATAGAATTTGCTGACACTTTAACCAAATGGAGAAAATCTTATTTAAATTGCGAATAATCATATCATTGTTAAAAACTCACTTCATGCCATGGAAGAGTGTCAGCGAGAGATGCTCACGATTTGTCCGAGTATAACGCATGGCCACCGACATTACTTGGACAGCACCGTACGTAAAGAAGGCAGCGTCCGCATCAGTATAGTATAACCAAACAATGAGTGGTCCCAATAAGTACAACTGAACATTCAAAGCCACATGCAGCGTTAACGGTGAGCACTAAATCAATTGAACAATTTAGATATTCACAACGAGTTTTATCAAGATTGGTGGCTTAACGTACCGTTTCCTCAAACTCGATGGAATTCTGAATGCTGAATACATTTCGCCACATTTGGCGTTCACAGAGACGTGCATTTTCGCCAATGAGATTATTCCACAGTGGTCCGGCACCCATATGAGGCAGTATCCACGTCTGAAAACATAGCACCACGTACATAGCCGGTAGATATCTGTAATTAGACAGCACAAAGTCAATTTTTATAACGAAAATAACTTAAAACTTGTCGTACCTGGTCGCTTTGGAGGCCAAACGCTTAAACAATTCTATATATAATTTTTGTTCCATTTCCAAAGAAAGCCGATAGGCAGCAATAAACCCACTGAGTAACAATAAAATGTCAGTATATATAATTGGGGTTCGGAAGAGAATGCTTAACGGTTGCTCCACGGCTCGCACCAATGTGTCTCGATTAGCCAGCGGCAAGTGACCAATCATAAGATATTTTAGAAATATGTACAACATAATTGTAGCACATAAGTTGAGCACATGTAGTACGGAAAATTCAACATTAAAGCCATCACGTGAAAGCAACGTTTGTAGTGAACGTTGAGGAGAAAATGAGCGCATTATCTCTAAGGCTAGAAGTTTCAAGGAACTGTTCACTAACGAGATAATTGAGTTATATAGCTACGATACTTGTGGAATTCGTGCAGACAATTCCTTACCATCCATAACCATTTTTGTATCCACTAATGCTGATGACGTTTCCAGTTTAGCACTGTTTTTGGTCTGCACATCGTTCCTGTCTTCTGTTTTAAACGCTTTTTGGGCTTCAGTCTCAAAAACTTCAGTTGTTTGCGCTAGACTCTCTTCTTTCTCACCCTTTCTTTCAAATGCTCGTTTCCACAAATTTTGTAAAAATTTAATAAGCCACGTCCAATGCTCCCATACTAAAGCAAAGAGACCAAGCAATGCCAATGCCCCAATAGAAAGACTGTATAAATAAAATTTAATTTGAATTAGATTCTTAGAGAGTTGAACAAAATCTTCTTTGGACACTCACATACTGGCACTAAATTTCGTATCTTTTCGCAATAACTTTAGTATGCGATTACTTTGTCCCACTGTGCAGTCATCATCATGAACTTCTATGTGAAAGTCAACTCCTGTTGAATTGTATGGTCGAAAATTGGTCTCTAGCATTTCACGCGCTACGGCAGCAGAGCAGGCGTGTGGTATACAAACACCCCAATTGGCTACAGTGTAGCGTGGTACAAAATGATTAGGCTGGAAGTCATAAAAACGTTACTGACTATATTATACAATAATTAAATGCTGATTGTTACGTACATTACCCAAGTGACCATTCCAGAGCCCACGTCCATGGGACAAGTGCAATGGAACTTTTAAACCTGCCGCATCAGTCTGTGTCTCAATATGCGCCAAGCAATATTTGCCACGTATTCGCATCGGAACTTCTGGCGTCACCTTTACAAAAGTACGCACTTGTGTACAAAAATCAAAGTCACCGAACTGATTGATGTTGCCACGCAGTAGGCCTGAAGAAATTTTACCTGTCGCATCAAGCACTGAAAAATACATTACATAATCGTATGTCTATCAAACTCAAAGTCCTTAATGATATCAAAAGCACTACTTACTTTGCAGCGTCCACAATTTTTGTGCCCGTAGCTGTCGATGAAAAATTTGTAACTGTTGACGGCATTCTATCTCTTGAACGTATGAAGCATTTGCCACAAAACCAGGAAGTGTATGAAGTAGTGATTCAAAATGCTCTTGGCTCATTGGTTGGCCTGGGTATGCACTGCTGCCACAACCTGCATTTTGCAGATCATCATCGCCTTGTCGTTGACGATGACGTGGCATGCGAATTGCTGGTTGAACAATTGGGAAGATTGTATTAAAGGGCCATCGATTCAAATAATTTAGCCAACTGATTGAACCTCCGTTCTTCAAATGTTTCGATAGTGGTGGAGGTGATAGCGATACTAGTGGTTGTGCAGCTTGTTTACCAGGCAAACGCTTACCTAACCACTTTAGCCAATCGATAATTTCACTTGATTTCTCCCCTTTCCTTTTAATAGAGATTCCAACTCCAAAAAGGCTTCTTAGAAATCCAGGTAACATGATTATACTACTAGAATCCCTTGAGTGTTGGGTAGCAAGGTTTTTGGTTGTGGCTTCTGTACTACGGTGATGTTTTTGTGCGCGGTGAGAACGTTCGAATTGCAATTCTTCTGCCATATTAATTCGACTACTTCTGGCATCTTTAACATTTTCCGCTGCTTCTGCACCTCTTGCTGCCGCTTCTCCATTATCATAATCTTCATCATCTTCATCTAGAAAATAATCATCGATGTAAACTCGTTCGATTTTATGGAATTTAAACTTTTTGTCCGCAGTCCGTCGTTTAGCAAAATTGCTGAATTCGCCACCAACAGATCTTCCTCCTACACCATTACCATCTGCACCATTGTCTGCAGTCTCATCTTGGTTGCCACTGCCAAACCCGAAGGTAAACACATGCGTTGGAAGTGGCAATGTCAATAGGGTAAGCAAAAGTAGTAAGTGTACAAATTGTTGACTTGGGACTTGTGCTCTGCCTTTCTTAGTGGCCTGAACCATACTAAGCTTTTTAAATAGTTTCGCACCTGGCGAAACCCACTTGTAAATTGTTCAGTTAATGTTGTGATGAATAAAAGAGTAATATAAAAAAAACAAATGTAACCTTCACCAGTGCTGGTTATGCACTTCTTTTTTCTTTATCTTCAATTTATGTTACCACTCAATTTTACGTCTCGTTCAATCTATCTATTGGACGAGTAAATTTGTAATTGGATTTATAATAAAAATTATAATTTTCCACTTCTTTATATATACTGTTCTCGTATTTGTATTATTTTTTTTCGTTCTAAAAATATGCAAACGCTGATCTGAAACTGTATGAGTGTCGTTGTCCTTTTCGTTTTAGTTGATTTACTAAACATGCTGTTCTTTGCTGGGCCTGAATACCCACTACAGATTTTCTTCGTATCGTTTCGTTCGAAATTTCCGCAAATACTGGCATACTTTTTTCTATCGGAAGAGACAACATGAGTTTTCAAATCCTACAAAGATTTCCAATGTTTTTGGTCTTCTCTTTTTCAGATATATTTGCCTCATCATGATCATTAAGCATCAATGAACAGTGGAGCATTGGTCAAACTTATTCATCTATCGTTTCAATCTGATTTAGTATTTAATCTCTCAACGCTGAGCATTATTCTCTGCTGGGCCTCTGCGCTATTTTTACTAAATGTGTCTTTTTTGATATTGCACTTATATTTCAATATTGTATAATAGACTGCGAATAATGCTGCGTATTCAACACGAGTCAAATTGAAAAGCATGAAGCATGCTGATGATACATGTTAAATTCCATAGTATAGGTACCAAAGGCGTGATGGTGAGCACAAGAAGATTATTTATTTTTACAACATCAAGTAAAATTTATATGTTTTGTATTCAATTACTAGATATCCCAGAAAACGGTGTTTTGCAAACTATTAGTGGATACCACTATATGCTCCATGACTGCTGTGTATCTTGAATGGTTTGCACAATATTGTTTCTGTGGGATTTTCAAATTCATCTCCAACCATAATAATTGCCACATTACGTTGTTGCATTGAAACGACGTTTATGTTCCTTAGCTGAAACTTTGTTTTCTTTTATCTTGATAATATAATTATTTCGATATTATTTAGAAATACAATCAATTACTTAGTTGAAGTCGGTTGTGTGCCGCTTGTCCTTGCGAATCTATTCTTTTAATGATGCTGACAGGAAAAATGTTGTCCCTTGTTTCACCGGACTTTAAAGATTTCAATACTTAAGGAGATTAATTCAATCCAGGTGCTTCATTGTTGAATTTATGAGCCCCTTATTCAATTTCTGGATTAGAATTGAACGAACTCTACGAAAGGAAAATAATTCCAAAGCGTATGTTGTTTGCATACGTGTTCTATTGACGCGTGGAGTTTCGCCTTTATTTGTGGCAATATCGTGTTGACGGGCTTTTCTCCCTCTTCTTTGCATTCTGATGTTCTTCACTATAAGTAAAACGTAAGTATTTCTGCATGTTGATATTGTGTGTTCTGTCGTTTGTATCCACGTTTTCATTGATGACTAATTAAAGAATGTCCAGAGTAAGAACGGGTTTGCACTGTCGCTATTTATAAGTTCAATTATATTTCTGATATGTCATTCTTGCTTCCCGCTGCCTGTTATTTTTGACAAACAAAAAGACACATAAATGATTATTAAACTAACAACAATGCATACATCCCTGGCGTTGTTCTCAATCCTTTAACTTATTCAAAGTAAACTGTAGTACATTGCGCAGCATTTAAAATAAGTTTTTAAAAAATCAGACGAATCAACCTATATATACTCGTATTTATATATATATATATATATATATATCGAAGTGGTAAAAATGATTTTCTATTGTTAAATGGACGCACGGTTCGAATTTAAACGCATACATTTGAGTTATTTTCTTTATTATACGGAGATTTAACAAGAGAACAGGAACAACCCTGAACGCCACAAAAGCAAATAAACGTCACAAAAGATCAATAAGTCATCGGGAGGACGTAATGTTACAATTAGAAAAGTTTCAAAACGAACCCTGCAAACGGTCACCAAAACTTTTCTTGAATTCATCGGTAATAGTAATAGATTATCAGTATTTTCTTTCAATTGCCAAAGCAGCAGCTGATTTAAAAAATCTTCCAAGCGGATCAAACTCGCACACGAACGGTTCCGTGCAAAATTACAAAGTCTCAATATCAATTCAACAGTAAAAAACTCAGAAAACTTTTTCGAATAATTAATTTTAATGGTGCGTTTGTATGGGAGGTACCCCCTTAGTTTTCCGATTTGACTGATCTCAACAAATGTACCGCGCATTTGTCAAAAACTTATAGTATGTAAATTTCAGTTCAATAGTCCAAAAAACAAAAAAGTTTTTAGTAGTCTAACCAAACTGAAGTTTCGACACTATAAGTTTCAAATCCACTTTCACTAATCAAGTAAATTTCAAAATTAGTTTGGCTCCCATACGATGTTATGTTTCTGAATATATTTAAGTTTTAGTATTTGTTGCTGTTGCCCAGATAGAACTACACATTCTGAGAACGTTTAAAATCTCTACCCAGTATGGTTCATGATATATAACCCGAAGACAGACGGTTGGATAGCGTAGCCTTAATAATAACGTTCCGCTTGGTACCCTTTGGGTCCGGAACCCTAAAAACGATGCTATTCTAAACAAGTAAAAAGAAGTTTAACTTTGCCTATGCCGAAGTTGATATACTTTTCATGCACCCCCTAGAAAACATTTTTGCTTACACTCTGTGAAAGATTTTTCAGAAATATTTGATTATTGATTTGACTTGTGTTTAGGGTATAGTAAGTAAACATACAGCATTTCAACACTGAGACCGAAATATTTGTATGGGACCTTTACGACTCAGTAATCCTCAGGTCTTGAAATCTACACGGTTGTTGAATGTGGGTCAGATACTTTTAATGGTCAAATTTCAGTTCGATTGTTTAGGAACGCTGGTTTTTTGGTTTATGTTTTCGTTTCGT